>CM041779.1:127871666-128079166 GCA_023374045.1 Limonium bicolor
ACTTGAGAGAGAGAAACAGAGAAAAGAAGAGCGGCGAGGAGAGCGTCTTCGCTTCTCAGAACTGAACGGAAATAGGTGAGTGGATATGAACGTGATTAGGAAGTGGGTATTACTGATTAAAAGGGTTAAGGGAATTAATTAAGAGGAAGGAAATAATTCTAATATGAGAGTCCTCTCACCAGAAAATAGAACGGATGGGGAAAAGACCTCTTCGCCCCCGGCTTCTTTAATAAGGACTTCCATGTCCTAAACGACAATAAACCAGCTTAAGGTAACATCAAACGAAATAGAACGCAATGAAATTTATGGGTTATAACATCACCTCCCCCTTAAAAGAATTTCGTCCTCGAAATTAAAACATACCTACTGCTCGAAGAGGGCGGGAAACTTGGAACGCACATCGCTTTCGACCTCCCAAGTCGCCTCTCCCTCTGACTGACCCGACCACTGCACCTTCACCAAGGGCATGGTCTTACTCCTGAGCTTGCGGACATCCCGCGCTAAAATCCTCGAAGGAACTGCCTCGAACGTGAAGTCCTCCCTCAACTGAAGCGGACTGAAGTCAATCACATGCGATGGGTCCGAAATATACTTCCTCAGCATAGACACATGGAAGACACTGTGAACTCCAGCCAACGACGGTGGCAAAGCTAAACGATAGGCAACCGGTCCGATCCTCTCCAGGATCTCAAAAGGACCCACAAAGCGAGGGCTAGCTTGCTCTCTTCCCAAACCGAACAACTCCTCGAACTGGAGAAACCTTCAGATACACATGGTCGCCCACCTCAAACTCTAGAGGTCGTCTCCTCTGATCGGCGTAACTCTTCTGACGACTCTGAGCCACAAGCAAGCGCTCTCTGATAGACTGAATCTTAGCTACAGCATCTTCAACCAAATCCGGCCCAACAACTGCCCTCTCCTTCAGATCATCCCAACAGATGGGTGATCTGCACCTCCTGCCATACAAAGCCTCAAACGGGGCCATCCCGATACTAGTCTGGAAGCTATTATTATACGCACACTCTGTCAGCGCCACATGCTGATCCCAGCTGCCCCCAAAGTCAAGTACACATGCTCTGAGCATGTCCTCAAGGACCTGATTCGTCCTCTCTGTCTGACCATCTGACTGAGGATGATACGCTGAACTGAAAGACAACTTCGTCCCCATAGCCTGATGCAAACTCTGCCAGAATCTGGATACGAAGCGCGGGTCTCTGTCAGACAATAGAAGCAGGAACTCCATGAAGGCGCACTATCTCATCCACATACAACTGAGCCAGGCGATGCAAACTGAAAGTCTTCCTGACAGGCAAGAAATGAGCACTCTTCGTGAGTCTGTCCACTATCACCCAAACTGCATTAAAACCCCTCGGAGTCTTAGGCAGTCCCATAACAAAGTCCATACCGACGCTCTCCCACTTCCACTCCGGAACGGGAAGAGGCTGAAGCAAACCAGCTGGTCTCTGATGCTCGGCTTTGACCTGCTGACAGGTCCGACATCTGGATACAAAGTCAGAAATATCTCTTCATGTTGCTCCACCAGAATGTCTCCGAAGGTCCCGGTACATCTTCACACCACCTAGGTGTACCGAGTACGGGGCTCCATGAGCCTCCTGCATGATCTCACGTCTCAAAGCGTCGTCTGCCGGCACACAAACACGGTCTCTGAACCTCAAGCAGCCATCCTCTAAAGCTCTGAACTTAGACTCCTGACCGGAAGAGATACTCTCTCTGATCTTACACAAACCGACATCGAGCTCCTGACTGGCCTTGATCCGGTCGATCAAGGTAGGCTGAATCTGCAACGCTGCTAACATCCCAGATCTCTCTGGACGGACGACCCAGATACCCATACGCTGCAACTCGAGAGCAGACCTCTGCACCCCAGACAAAGCACAAACGGCCCCAGACGGACCCCTCCTACTGAGCGCATCAGCAACCACATTCGCCCTACCCGGATGGTAGAGGATCTCCAAATCATAATCGTGTAGCAACTCTAGCCACCTCCTCTGCCTCAAGTTCAACTCCTTCTGAGTGAACAGATACTTGAGGCTCTTGTGGTCTGTATACACCTTACACGCCGCTCCATACAGGTAGTGCCTCCAAATCTTTAACGCAAAGACCACAGCAGCCAGCTCCAGGTCGTGGGTCGGATAGTTCTTCTCATATGGCTTCAACTAACGAGAGCCATATGCTACTACCTTCCCATGCTGCATCAGAACACACCCAAGTCCCTTATGGGACGCATCGCAGAAAACCTCTAGTCCGTCATTACCCTCTGGAAGGGTCAGAATCGGCGCAGACGTCAACCTCTTCTTCAGCTCCTGAAAGCACTGCTCACAGGCCTCGCTCCACTCAAACTTCACATCCTTCTGCAGCAGACGAGTCAAAGGAATCACGAGCTTGGAGAAGCCCTCCACGAACTTACGATAGTAGCCCGCTAGTCCAAGGAAGCTACGAATCTCTCCAACATTAGTAGGCCTGGCCCACTCAGTAATAGCTCTAATCTTCTCCGGATCTATGGAGATACCATCCTTGGAGACAACGTGTCCCAAGAATACCACCTGATCCAACCAGAACTCACACTTCTTCAGCTTCGCATACAGCTCCTTCTCCCTCAGAGTCTGGAGAACAGTCCTCAAATGCTCCTCGTGCTCCTCAGCACTCTTGGAATACACCAAGATATCATCTATAAACACCACGACGAACCGGTCTAGAAAGGGCTTGAACACCCGGTTCATCATGTACATAAATACTGAAGGCGCATTCGTCAGACCGAATGGCATCACTAGGAACTCGTAATGTCCATAACGAGTCTTGAAGGCAGACTTAGGCACGTCGTCTGCCTTAATCCTCAGCTGATGATAACCGGACCTCAGATCGATCTTCGAAAACACCTTAGCTCCTGCTAACTGGTCGAACAAATCATCTATGCGCGGGAGAGGATACCTATTCTTAATGGTAACCTTGTTGAGCTCCCTGTAGTCAATGCACAAGCGCATGCTACCATCCTTCTTCTTAACAAATAACACTGGTGCTCCCCAAGGCGACACACTAGGGCGAATGAAGCCCTTGTCCAACAACTCCTGCAACTGAACCTTCAATTCCTTGAGCTCAGCAGGCGCCATGCGGTATGGGGCCTTAGAAATGGGCTGAGTCTCAGGTGCGAGCTCGATCGAGAACTCCACCTCTCTGACAGGGGGAAGCCCAGGTACGTCATCCTGGAACACATCTGGGAAGTCTCTGACCACTGGAATCTCCTCCAACTTCGCATCCTTGCGAACCTCAGGGATGTAACACAGATATCCCTGGCATCCCTTCCTTAGAAATCGAAACGCCTGCATAGCTGATATGACTGGCGGCGAGCACGGGAGTCCATTCCCTGCTACAACTAGGCGGGGCTGACCCGGCTTCTTAAAAGTGACTCTCGAAGAAGCACAATCAATGTGGGCATGGTGCGCAGCAAGCCAATCCATGCCCAGAATCACATCAAAATTTGTCATCTCCATCGGAATGAGGTTAGCACACAGAGTCCTATCTCTGACTAACACAGGACTATCTTTACAAACAGAATTCAAAAGCATAGAAGAGTCCCTAACCAATGGACTATGCACAAAACTCAACACCCAGAGGCACAACAGGCAAACCGAGCTCACCCACTAACTCAGCAGAAATAAAAGAGTGGGTGGCTCGAGAGTCAAACACAAAAGACAGAACGAGAAGACAGCTGGAGAATACCTGTAACAACTCTGTCAGTCGATCGGTCTCTCTCTCCAGCCATCGCGTACACTCTGGCCTGGCCCTGGGGCTTCTTCTGCTCAGCCCGATCTCGATCTCTAGACCCAGATGTAGATCCTCCAGCTCCACCTCCAGTGCTACCCCTGCTCCTCTCAGCCCGTGGGCAGTCAGCTATCCTATGCTCCAAGGACCCACTTGAAGCAGGCTCCGGACTTCCTGTAGCAGTCCTGGCCTCGGTGAAACTTGCCACAGACCTGGCACTTCGGAGCGGGAGCTGACGAAGACGAACCCCCTCTATCTCTCGAACGGTCCCCAGAGCGGTCTCCAGCTCGGTCTCCAGTCGACTGCTTCTTCTGAGAAGCAGGCTGATCCCTCCTATCACTCTCGTCGGACCTCTGCTTCCTCTTCTGGTCCTTCCCGCCAGACTGGCGGCCCCTCAAATCAGCCTCTACCAACAGGGCGACATCAGCAACGTCCCTGAAGGTCTTGTGACGCAGCGGCGTCACAGTAGAGCGAATGTCTGGCCTCAGACCGCTCTTAAACTTCCTGGCCTTCCTATGCTCGTCCGGCTCAGGTGTAAACTTTGACAGACTGATAAACTTCCTGACATACTCCTCCACACTCATATCGCGCCCCTGGCGAAGCCTATTATACTCCAAGATGCGCTGGTCCTTATAGACGTCGGGGTAGAACTACTTGTTGAACTCCCCGGCAAACTGGTCCCACGTCCAAGGCTGTGGGAACTTCCCCATCACAGACCTCCACCACTCCTTGGCTTCGGCCTTGAAAAGAAAGGTGGCGAAGTCCACCTTCTGCTCCTCCTCAGAGCCCATAACACGCAGCAAGTCCTCCACCTCTGACAGCCAATGACTGGCCTCCTGGGGGTCTCCTGCCCCATCGAACGACGGGGGCTTCAGCTTCATGAACTCCTGAAGCGCCCTTACGTTCCTTCCTCCAGCGTCTGCCCCAGCTGGGCCTGCTCCGCCAGCTGGTCCACCCCCTGCAGCCATGGTCTGCATGAGCTGCGTCATAAACTGCTGAACAGCATCAGCAACATTTTCTGGAGCCCTTCTTGGCAGCATTCTGAAAGTCCAACAACAAGCAGTTAGACTCAGACACTAGCACTAACGTTTTTGACTGACTGGCTAACCTAAAATCCCAGCAGATTAGAACCCAGAGCTCTGATATCACTAAATGTAACACCCCCAACCACTGGCATAGGAGTTAGGGGTATTACACGCCGCATATTATTACATAATAACGCAAGGCTCTAATAAATGAACTTAAACAGATAATCAAACAAGGCCCAAAACGAATACTTGAATAAAGGTATATCAAAGAGATGTTGAAACATCCCAAAAGTCATTACAGAACCCACCAAACGAATATCAAAAGAGGAAGCTAACTGAAGAGGCCCAAAGGCTCAAAGTCAAATACAAATGTCTCAAAAGAATTCAAATAACGAAACAAACTAAGCTCCAGAGCTGAGCAAGTGACCTTCGCCGATCAATCTGCAATGTTATACAGAGTAGGGGAATGAGCAAACAACTATGCCCAGTAGATGACCAACTTCATCAACCAGCATGCTCAAAACATTTTAAGAATATTAACAAAACAGAAGGAGTCGCAAGGAGTCCATAATCATGTCAGAAAATAGAAGCAGAAGTCCACTCAATAAAGGACCAAACAGAGTCAGAAGCAGACGGAATCAGAAAACAGAGCGGGACACTAGTTGATCACGGCATACAGACAGAACGAGCAACCAGCTCGTGAACAGAACGAGGAAACCTCACTCGTAAACAGAACAGATGAAACACCTGTGAACAGAACGAGGAACATCACCCGTGAACAGAAGGATCCTACATAGCGCGCTACGAGACAGCGAGACCAGCCATCCAAAGGTTCAGACACAGAGATAACTAGGTCCCAAAACATAAGCTTAAAAAAATTAAGCATATGTGCACCAAAGGCACCAGAAAGCACATAAGTAGCTTGGAAATCAGAAGGGGAATCCCATCCTGCAAACGGAAGTCAAAACGGAGCTCAAACGAGCAAGTTATGGTCAAAACAGAAGCCCGTCTGAACTTGTATCCGGACATCAATGTTCGGACACAAGTCGAACCTTAAAACAGAAACAGAGGTGTCCGAACATCAAAGCTCGGATTGATGTTCGGATGCTTTTCGGAAATCAAATACATGTAGAGTCCGAGCTTGTGTCCGGACATCAATGTTCGGACACAAGTCGAAGCAAAATCAGAAGAATGAGAACAGTGTGTCCGAACTTCTGTCGGAACTTCTCCGGACAAGTTCGGACACCATTCGAGACTTGTAAGTCGGACTCGTCCTCGCACCCCGTCCGAACATCGAAGCTCGGACGGAAGTTCGGACACGTCAAAAAGTTCAGAACTTCAAAGCGCAGAAGGGCATGTCCGAACTTCCAAGGTCGGACGGAAGTTCGGACGCGCCGAAAAACTCAGAAAACAGGGGTGATTTTCACACAAACAGAGGCACGAAAAACAATTCAAAACATATGATGTAGTGAAAAAAGAAAACAACCTTGGGGGTTTGTACAATATTAAACAACACTTAAACAGACGAATTCAAAACCCAGAGCAGAGACAACACATTCAATTCCAGAATTGAAACTCCCCAAGGCTGAACACACTAATCGAATCCATCAGCCACCCCTCGATAACCAGCAGACGAATTCCAAATCTGAAGCAGCAGAACCAACCAACGAACAGAATTCCCGAACGCAGAACGACAATACACCCCGAACAACGCAACTGAAGAACAAACCGAAATCAGAACCAAATTCCCCAAATCAGAAACTGCCATCGCAAACTAAATCACACATCCGTACCTGAATAAACAGCAAAGGAACCACAGAGGAGAGTCCAACACAGCCACGCAGAAGGTCGACAATTCTGACAATCAGCTTACAGAAACCCAAATCAGAAGGAGAGAAGTTCCCCAATCAGAATCGAACGAGAATTGACCGCTCTTACCTTGTACTGAAACCGGCACCACAATGAGGTACCCACAGCAGAATTCAAGAAACCACAATCCACAGCACTTGAGAGGATGAGCAGCATGCAACTTGAGAGAGAAAAACAGAGAAGAAGAGCGGCGAGGAGAGCGTCTTCGCTTCTCAGAACTGAACAGAAATAGGTGAGTGGATATGAACGTGATTAAGGAGTGGGTATGATTAAAAGGGTTAAGGAATTAATTAAGAGGAAGGAAATAATTCTTAATATGAGGTCCTCTCACAGAAAATAGAACGGATGGGGAAAAGACCTCTTCGCCCCGGCTTCTTTAATAAGGACTTCCATGTTCTAAACGAAAAAAACCAGCTTAAGTAAACATCAAACGAAATAGAACGCAACGAAATTTAGGGGTTATACATTTCTAATCAACACGCGAGCGCTTGATAGGATAACCAAGACAAGGAATTAAACCTGATAACGACTAGAAGCGTGATCCCGCCTATAGGTTAATCGGTCTCAAATAGAAACTGTTCTTTATGCAATTAGTTGTGTCCGGATTAGAGCATTAGTCTACTGCTAGTGCTAGCTAAATGGTTAGGATTCGTTAGACTTAGCCGGTTGACGAATTAATTTATAGTTCTGAGTTTATTGCAGAATTAGAGAAAAGTTATTAATAGATTAGAAGTGAGAGGTTGCAGAACAATCCGGGGCGCTTACTTTTATTTAGAGTTTTACTCTATTATATATTATTTAGTTTATTTTTATTGTTTTATTATGTTATTTATGTTCAGTTTGTTGAGTTAATCTTTTCATTAAATTAAGTAAAACTTGAAAAAAAAGTGATGTTTCCGTTTTCTTAGTTTAGTTTCTCAGTTAGTAAAAAATTGTCCAATTAATTGAACGAGGTCCCTGAGATCGACAACCCCCACCTCAATTCACTATCCGCAAAACGATAGATACACTGCCTAGGTAGAAGTATAGTAAACACATATTTCGCGCTAACAGCACACCGACTGGGTCTCTAGCTCTAATACCAACTGTAACAGCGCCGAAGTATCCCACTATTGTGAATTGTCCGCTCTGACACGCAGGTCGCAACAGCTTTGTTCTCGGGGTTTTGTGTAGCTCCAGAAAGGCCCACCAACAAGGAGAGTCATTCTCCCTCCAATTGACGTGGGAGGAAATCTCAAGGGTATTACAGTAGCTTTGAGGCATTATATTGGTTAATAATTAAGCACAAATGGCTATATATATGGATTGTGCCTGTAGCCTATAGGGATAATACAATTTTGACCGAAATTGCCTGCGAAAAATTAGAATGAGGTCAAGATTTTGACCCGGAAAGGTTATAGTCAATATTTGAGTGAGTTCACGAAATCTATTTGGGGTATAGGTTGAACCAGCTAATGCATAATTGAAAATAAAAAATGAGTTATATGTCGCAAATGAACACAGTACTTAGTGATTAATTTATAACAAAAAATTATTTGGTCAGTAATTTATGGCTAAATGTTAACTTTAATTATTAGCTAATGTTTAAACATGATATTCATTTATATGATAACCTAAAAAATAATAAATAAAATAATAATCTACAAAAATCTGGTCAGTTGGGTTAACCCGTAATGGGTTTGTGGAGGCATCCTATAGGCTACAAACGGGACAGACCAAGGGATGTAGTTACAGTGTCAAATGGTTATCCATTCGGGTTTTGGGTCAAATTATTCAGGTCATACCCGTTCGGGTGAAATAATTTTTGGGTGATTTCGGGTTCGAGCCATTTGGGTTGGGTCATAATATTTTGAAACAAAATCGTGGTTTTAGGTTAATCAATAATATTTTATACTAGTATTTTAAAAATAATTTTTACAATAATCTTTATTCTTTACAATGTTAAATTAATACATGCTACGATACACGACTAAATCTAACAAGCTGGATGAGAAAACTCTTTTATTTATTTTTTTAGAATATTTAATTATGGTTTTGGGCCAACAAGAGAACACGTCATCTCATTTGACTTTTCTCAAAATTTTCGTACACAAACACCAAATCTTTTGTGACTTTTGTCTTCTTGAGTTCCGCACACACACCCCTATCTTATTCTTTTCTCGAAACAACAATTTCAGAATATTTCCCAGCCCACCATCCACCACATGACACCATCTCCAATTATCATATCAAATTCTTTTTTGCTTTATTCACATTATGTTAGGTTTTGATATATTGTCATTTCGGATCATTTCAAGTTAGGTCAATTTCGGGTTATAAATTATTCAGGTCATTTCGGATTCATGTTACTTTGGGTTTCGCCCAATCTGGTTTTGGGTTTACTATATTTAAATATTTTTAGATTTCAGTAAATTTTTAGGTCAGGTCAAATGAGCGGATTTTTAGATTGGGTGAAATTTTGACAACTCTAGATATAGCTAGTGCAAGGAAGGGCAAGAATATGTCTTAGCAGTTACATGGGAAGGCACCTTGAAAGCTCTTAGAAGATTTGAACCTAGTCAACAGGGGCTAGATAATCTTATGAAGTAGCTTGACATGACATGCGTGGAAGGGGTTCCTAAACACCAAGGAGAACTTGAAGCTCAAGCACAAATGAAGCAAGACTAGCAGTAATATTCCTCAAAAAGCTCGGATGCAAAATTCAGGGTGAAAGTTAAGTGTTAGAAAGGTTCAAAGCTAGAAGCATCTGTTGTAAATGCTAATTTTTTGATATAAAAGAGGAAATAGCACTATAGAGAGCCAATGTAAAGCTAGCTCGAGACCATAAATAAGAGTTGTTAGAAGCCATAATGTGGGGTTTAAGTATTCAAGGATGTAGAAAGAACCAAAAAAATAAGAAATGGGCTTCATAATAAATAGTGACAGTGGGTTGAGACCCAATGGGTAGAAGGGTTTAAGGGGGAGGTAGGTTTATAAGTAGTAATGGTCATTTAGTGATAGATCGAGTTGCTGCTTCTTGTATAATTAATCTCTTGGAAGGTTAATATCTTGATTCTTATTAATGATATTTGTAACTTACTTTCTCTTAAAGATAACTATCTTCTACCATTGTGTCTTTGATTTGAAATCATAATGAGGTCATTATCAATATTATATGTGAGGATTACGAGCAACCGGCACCATGAAGTTATAGAATTGATCTTTTATTGCATCTATGGTGGTTCCTATCAACATTTGGCTTGAAGTTAGGGATTGTGACCAAATTAAGAGAGAGAGACTCTAATCTTTACCTCTAAGGTTAGTTTGCAAATTTTACGGCTGTTATATAGAACTTGTGATTAATGCTTCTTAGTGAGGTTAACCCGAATCGGTTTTAAAGGTTAAAACTAACTAACTAAGATTTGGCGCATCTTGGGTGTAGAGAGTAATTATCTTTGTTCTAATAGACAACTAGAGTGAATTAGGATTTAGAGCATGTTGAGGTGATTTAGGTGATTGTCATAATCTCAAGGTATATCTTCATCCAATCCATTACAACATCATTTTAATTTACTAGTTTATTGCTCTACCGTGTCAAACCAAACCACCAAGCTTGCTTCCGGATGAACCCCCAATTTATAGCTTTTGTTTTCTAATACCGAGACTAGAGAGATAGAACCAATTTTCTTGTGGATACAACACTTGTTGTACTACATCGATTAGATGCACTTGCCTACTCTTTACATATATTTATATATTTCTTTATGTAGATTTTCCCAACAACCGCCTCGTGATTGTTGTTTGTCGTCAATGTGTCTGACTTGAAGAGCCACTCTAAAGCTAGTTAAGGAATAAAGAAAAAGGAGAGAAGTTGTTAAAAACCATAATTCGGGTTTAGTAAGTACTCACGGATGTAGGAAGGACCGTAAAAGCTAAGGGAGGGGCTTCAAGTAGTAAGGGTGTGTTAAGACCTAACGGATCAAAAGGATTGTAAGGAGGTATGTTTATAGGTATAGGCCCATTTTGAATGGCGAATTCGAAGCTGGCGATTACGCCACCTTTGAACATGGCGATGACCATTTTGGTCATTTATCATCTATTTTGCCATTTTGTGCTTTATACTTTTGTAAAACTTTAAAATGTTATATGTTATTATATATAGTCCAAATAATATAAAATTTATACCGTTGTTCACTATAATTCGAGCTCTTCAAAATAAGACCAAACATGAATATGTTTTGATAAATTTTTTATTTTTTATTTTTTGTATGTACATATGTTTTAAGATTCATTGCGAATCTTAAGTTTAAGAAAGGTGAATCAAAGGTTGTTAACAGATTAATCGAAGGTTGTTAAAAAGTGAATCAGACAGATGTGTAATAGTGAATAAGAGGTTTAAAAAAAGCGAATCTCATAGACAGAGATTGTTTAACTAAAATGATTCTGATTGTTTGACTAGTGTGAATCAGAGGTTTTAGAAAAGTGAATCAAAGGTTGTTAAAAAGTGAATCACAAGTTTTACAAAGTGAATCAAAGTAAGAAAAGAGAATCTCGTAAGCGTTGATTGTTTAACTAAAGTGATTAAGAGGTTTACAAAATGTGAATCGGAGGTTTGTATAAAGTGAATCATGCGTTTAAGAAAAGTGAATCAGAGGTTTAAGAAAAGTGATTCTTGTAAATAGAGATTGTTTTACTAAAGTGAATAAGAGGTTTAAGAAAAGTGAATAAGAGGTTTAAGAAACATGAATCAAAGGTTTTTTAAAGGTGAATCAAAGGTTTAAGAAAAGTGAATATCATTGTTTAATACTAGTGAAAGTTAATATTACCACAAACTTATGTGAGAAAAGTATAAACCTTTCATTTATTGAAAGTGAATCTTAAACACTGCACTACAAACCATACAAAATCCTTCGACGTTTTTAACTTTCCTAGGGTGGTTTTTAGAGTTTGGGGTAAGATTCTTTATTAATGTAATAGGTTCATTTATTATTAAAGAAGATTCATTTGCTAATGAATAAGATTCACTTTCAAAATACGTACTCCTCCGTCCCAACCTTATTGTCCATTTATATGAGCTTGTCGTTTGACTTCAATATTTAACATGTAAGTAATATATTTTTATAAATGTATATTTTATAATGGAATCTATGTGAAAAACTATGTATTGTAAAATTTTTTTTAAAATTATTTTATCTATATATTTAATATTGAAGGGAAGCGTGCCAAAAAGCAAATGGGACACTTGACGGGACGGAGGTAGTAATATATACTCCTTCTAAAAACATAAAATTTTAAGTTTACCAAAAATATCCATGATGCATCTTGTTTTAAAGAGCGCAGAAAATGATGAACATGGTATATTTTTTGAACTTATATTTGTGAGTTATAAATTTTGAAAAAAAAATTATTTATCTGTCCTCCTCTCTCTCCTCCCGTGTGCGCGCGCTGGGTGTTGTTTTTTTCTCATTTTCTTCTCTTAGAGCCAATAATGTATTGACATGTGGCATGAAGCCATATACAGGTGGAGCAAGCTCCATGTTCTTCATACTGTTTTGAATCTCCCTTTTGTTTCGGATTTTAATGGTGTTTGCCACTAATTGTAGAGAAAGGCTATAAGTAGTGTTGCTAATCATTATGATGAACAATCATACCCATTTAGGTAGTAACGATCATGTGGAGTTACTACTTCTTGTATATTTCTAACGGTTAATATCATTATTCTTACTCCCTTCGTTCAAAAAAAATCTGTCATTTATGGATATGTTAGTTCCAGATATAATCTGCCCTGTACGTTTCTAGTGTGAACTAGGAAACATTTTCCATGTAATTTCATTGGTCTGGTACACTTAGTACAGACCCAGTTTGTTAGTTTGTTTAGAACCGGTTTCCTTGTCAATTAGTAAACCGGATAGAACACAACTACAGATAGATGATCTAGGGTTTCATTCCAGGCACTTCTTCTCTCTGGAATATGAAGAACACTCTCATATGTTCCTCTACTCTCTGGAAATAATACATACTTTCTGATTCTTTTTCAAACACATTCTTGTTTTCGATCTCTCCTGCGTCAAGATTAACATGGTATCAGAGCAGCATTAAGATTCGATCAAGAAATGAGCGGAGAAATCGTCGAAGAAGATCAGAACGACAAACTGAAGAACCAAAAGAAGAATGGCGGGAGTGTTTCTTCCTCGATCGACATAAACGATCCATTGTACGTTCACGCCACTGAACAACCAGGACAGCTGTTGACGACAAAGTTCAGTGGAGAAGGGTTTCTATCTTGGAAATGGGGGATACGTCGAGCTCTCAGGGCAAAGAACAAGCTGGGTTTCATCGACGGCACCATCAAACCACCAAGCGAAGAAGATCCGGTAAGATTCGCGGCTTGGGAGCGCGCAAATTCATTAGTCTGTTCCTGGCTTATTTCCTCCCTATCGCCAAACATATCCCGAAGCGTAACATACTGTGACGACCCAAAATAAGTTTGGGAATGGTTGATTCGAAGATTCGAGTCGAAGAATCTCACAACCTTACACAATGCGAAAGCCCAAATTGTCAGCCTGAAGCAAGGATATGAGAACGTCACAGATCATTTCATGCATTTGAAGGAAGTTTGGGCTGAGTACGAGTTAGCCCTTCCCGTTGATGTCTGCGTATGCTGTTCAGCGTGCAAGTCGAATGAGTCTCAAAGAAAGAGAAAAGAGGAGGAGCAGGTGATACACTTCCTTATGGGACTCAATAAATCCTATCTTCAGTTGAGAGGCCAAATCCTTGCAATGAAGGAAACACCACCTCTCGAAGAAATATTTTCCATCGTGCTCCAAGAGGAACAATAGAGAATAGCAACAGATGGAAAGGAGGAAGAGGCTAAATCTGTAGCCCTAATTGCAAAGGGAGAAAATACCAACAATTTTTTGAGCCAGAAATAGAAGACGAACTTTGGAACTTCAAACCCTAAGTTTAGAAACAAGAAACCCCCACCAAGATTCAACAATACCAGCAAAAGGAACCACCAAAGTGTTCGAATTGTGGAGAGATAGGACATCTTCGTGAAAGCTGTTGGTGGCTCAATGGTTTCCCAAATGACGAAAACAGAAGATCGAGGGAAGTGCGAGTTGGCTCAGTCATTGAAGAAGAAAGAAAGGTAGCTAGCCCAAGAGAAGATGAAAGAAATGAATCTCCTGTTCAAGGTCTCAGCACGGAGCAGCTTAATCAACTGGTCAATTACCTACAACAACAAAAGAACTCGAGCAAAAACAACAACCACAACTCCTTTGGAGAATTTTCAGGTAATTCTAAACCAAAGATTAATTTCCTACCGTGCTTGAGTACAAATGATGTTACAATTTTAAAATTACTTAAACAAACATGGATCATCGACTCTGGGGCAACCGAACATATAACTGGAAATTTATCTTTTGTCTGATTGCAAAAGACTGGGAATCACTAAAGATGTTACACTTCCTGATGGTCACAAAGAAGTTGTTCATAGCATTGGAAATTTAATTGTTGAAAATATTGAATGTCTGAAAAATATCATGTTTGTGCCATCTTTTAAGTTTAATTTGCTTTCTTTAAGTAAGTTAATCGAAGGCTTAGCTGCATCTGTTGTGTTTTTTTTTAATTACTGTGAATTGCATGATTCTGAGAAGAGAATTTGTGTGAGAATAGGGAGACAAGCCTCTGGTCTATACTTTCTGGATATTCATGCCTTGTGTAATTTTGTGTTAAAACAGAGAAAATCTTCTCTAGATTGTAGTAGTACACTCAAAGATAATATAGATACTGATGAACACAAAGTGTTATCCCTGTGGCATCATAGACTAGGCCATATGCCATTTCAGAAATTGTGTAAGATACCAGAGTTGGGAATAAATAAACATGATAATCCCAAATCTGAAATTGTCCCTTGTAGCATATGCTTTAGGGCCAAAAGTAAAAGACTTAAATTTCCAACTTTTAGTATTAAAACACTCCAACCTTTTGAAATGATACATCTAGATGTCTGTGGGCCAATGAAAAATCAAACAGTGGAAGGCTATAGATATTTTCTCACCCTTGTAGATGATTACACAAGAGGAACATGGATTAGACTGCTTAAACGAAAATCTGAGGCTTTAGAAGAAATCAAACATTTTATTACCCTTATTGAAACACAAATGAACAGAAAAATTAAAATCATCAGAAGTGACAACGCAAAGGAATTAGGAAAATCAACAAAGGGAATAGAATTTTATAAAAGGAAAGGCATTGTCCATGAAACCACCTGCCCACACACCCCCCAACAGAATGGGGTTGTTGAGAGGAAACAGGGCCATATCATGGAAATAGCCAGAGCTTTACTCTTTCAATCTGGTCTAGAAAACCAATACTGGGGTCATTGTGTAGAACAATCCACACACATAATCAATAGGATCCCAAGCAAGGCAATTTTCGGTCTAACACCTTTTGAAAAACTTTACAACACTAGACCAGATTACAATGACTTAAGAAGTTTTGAATGCCTCTGTTACATCACAAATGTTAATCCAAACAAGAGCAAGCTTGATACAAGAGCTTTCCCTTGCATATACCTAGGACCTTGTAAAAACACAAAAGGAGCCAAGGTTCTGTCCTAGAGGAAAACATGATTAAAATCAGTCGTGACATAACATTTTTTGAGCATATTTATCCTCTAAAAGAGAAAGAATGGAAAGACATTTTCAGCAACAGTCAAAATGATGAAACTCTTCATTTTCCTAATGTGCACATTGAAGATGATCCACCACAAAACATAGAACATGACACTAACAACAACCCTGAAACAGATCAAGAAATACCAGAGATAAATCAGGAAAACCCAGTTTTGGAACAACAACAGACAGAAAATGCTGAAAACCAACAGACTCACACAGCTAGCCTTAGAAGATCCACCAGAACACACACCTTTCCCTCAAAGTATGATGACTATGTGTGTTCAACAGTTCAGGATAAAAGGGACCTGTTCTCCATTATCTTAGCAGCTAGACTTGACCAAGAAAATTCAAACAATTCCACTCCTTCTGCTATTAACAGTCTCACAGATTACATACCACAACAAACCATCCTCTCTTGTTCTCTCAATCAAAATGCTAACACTTTTCTTGATCAATTGAACAGTCTAGATGAACCCTTAAACTTCAACATGGCCAGTAAGAATCCTAGATGGGTCAAGGCCATGACAGAAGAATTTGAGGCCCTAAAACTGAACAAAACATGGTCCATAGTGGATCTTCCCAAGGGAAAACGCCCCATTAGCTGCAAATGGGTTTACAAAACAAAGTTTAAGGCAGATGGAAGCCTTGAAAGATTCAAGGCAAGGCTAGTGGTAAGAGGATTCACACAAAAACAAGGATTAGATTATGAAGAAACATTCTCACCTGTGGTAAAACACTCTACCATTCGTGCCTTAATTATAATAGCTATAAAAAAGGGGTGCACCATAGACCAACTAGATGTTAATAATGCTTTTCTTCATGGAGATCTCCATGAAGATGTCTATATGAAAATACCTGAAGGTCTTAGAGTCCATGGGGAGAATAAGGTGTGTAAACTCCACAAATCCATCTATGGTTTAAAACAAGCCTCTCGTCAATGGTATGAGAGGCTTACAAACTTCCTAAAAACCCTAGGTTCTGATCATTCCAAGAATGATTACTCCTTATTTATAAAGAAAAACAGAAACTGCGTCACTCTCCTTGGTATATATGTAGATGATGTTCTTGTTATTGGAAACAACAACAAGGAAATAATTTTTTAAAAGAAACAGCTGGATAAAGAATTTAGGATAAAAGATTTGGGTAGACTTCACTATTTCCTAGGAATGGAATTCCTTCAAACAAAGGAAGGAATGATAATGTCTCAACAGAAATACTCAAATTAGATAGTGAAGGAGTTTGGGATGGATCAAAACAGAGCCACTGTTTCTCCCTTACCAATAAATTTAAAACTCTATAAAGATTCAGGAACCAAACTTGAAAATCCTACCACTTATCGGTGTTTAGTTGGAAAATTAAATTTCCTAACAAACACAAGACCAGATATATGTTATGCGGTACAATATCTCAGCCAATTCTTACAATCACCAACAACATAACATCTCAAGGCTGCATACCATACTCTGTCATACATAAAAGGAACTTCAGGTTTTGGATTGTTTTTTAATCAGAAAAATGAGTTTGATCTGGTAGCATTTTGTGACTCAGATTGGGCTTCATCCCCAATCACAAGAAGATCTGTATCGGGCTACTATATCCTTCTTGGAGGATGCCCTTTGAGCTGGAAGTCCAAAAAGCAAGTATCTGTCTCATTGTCTTCTGCAGAAGCAGAATACATAGCAATGAGACAGGTTACTAGCGAATTAAGTTGGCTCAGTCGGTTATTAAATGAGGTAGGTTTGGAAAATACTGCTCCTATTCCAATACACTGTGATAATCTTGCTGCTGTGCATATAGCTAAGAACCCTGTTTCTCACGAACGTACAAAGCACATCGAACTCGATTGCCACTTTGTGCGTGAGAAAATACAAGAGGGTCTAATCCAGGTTCAGCATATACCCAGCAGATTTCAGCTGGCAGACATCATGACAAAGGCACTAACCGGTAAGAACTATCATAGACTGTTTGCTCCTATGGGTTTGCAGGAACAAGTTGACAAAGGATAGACAGGACAAAGCAGCAAAAACAGCAATCTTCACAAGTGCAGAATGCATTTTTTGAGGGGGTATTAGGAATATGTTAGTTCCAGATATATCAATATGCCCTGTACGTTTCTAGTGTGTAACTAGGAAACATTTTCCATGTAATTTCATTGGTCTGGTACACTTAGTACAGACCCGGTTTGTTAGTTTGTTTAGAACCGGTTTCCTTGTCAATTAGTAAACCGGATAGAACACAGCTACAGATAGATGATCTAAAGTTTCATTCCAGACACTTCTTCTCTCTAGAATACGAAGAACACTCTCATATGTTCCTCTATTCTCTGGAAATAATACATACTTTCTGATTCTTTTTCAAACAAAGTAGAATAATGACGCTTGTACCCCTGCTTTTCACTTTTCCATCTATATAATAATTACTTTTTTGTTGAATAGTATGGTTAAAAGTGGAAAAAAGTGTGTCAAAAAGCTAGAATGACACATATTTTTGAACAAAAATCACATCCTAAAATGACAGATATCAATTAACGGAGGGATATTAATGATACTTGCAACTAGTTTCTCTTTAAGGTTAGTTATCTTCTAGTATGAGAGTGAGACACTTCACGTCTTTGATCTGATATAATGGGGTATTCATTAATATTTAATATGAGGACCGGTCTACAAATTTATTTATTTTCTTTTCTGATTATACCATTTTTTTCTTTTACAGTTATATTCTATCCATCTAATATACTTGTGAGCAAATTCACGCAAAACGATTCATATCATTGCGTTCGTCATTGGATTACCTTTATGAGAACAAATTATTCTATAATAATTGAATTATTTGTGCAATTGTCATTGGATTAATGATTTTGAAAAGTTAGCATTTTCTAATAATGTAATGATTTCAATCATTACTAATATACTTTAGAAGTTACATGAAAGTATGTAATTGAATATATTGCTATTTTCTATGTCTATATATTTTATAGTAATAGAAAATTGTATAATAATTCAAAATAAATAAATTGACAAATATATTATAATATTTAGTGCTGAGTCAAATTTTTTTAAATAAAAAGCATATATGTGTATTTTTATTACTTGACCGTCCAATTCTATTTTCTTTATTTATGATAATATAAATAAATTTATCAGTACGAATTTAACGATATAGTAGCTCAAATTTTATGGATGAATGTGACAGCCCAGTCTAATCAGCCCACATGTGTGATATTATCCGCTTTGGCACGCAGGTCGCACGGAAATGTTCCCGGGGTTTCCTAGCCCCAAAACGCGTCACACAAGGAAGAGGTATTCATGCACCTATAAGGCACACTTCGTTCTCCTCTCCAACCGATGTGGGAGGAACACCACGCCGGGTGTTACACTCTACCCCCTTAGGGTGCCCTCACGGGCTCACTGGCACACTGACCTGGGTCTGGCTCTGATACCATCTGTGACAGCCCAGCCTAATCAGCCCACATGTGTGATATTGTCCGCTTTGGCACGCAGGCCGCACGGATTTGTTCCTAGGGTTTCCTAGCCTCAAAACGGGTCACACAAGGAAAAGGTATCCATGCACCTATAAGGCACACTTCGTTCTCCTCTCCAACCGATGTGGGAGGAACACCACGCCAGGTGTTACACTCTACCCCCCTTAGGGAGCCTAGTGCCCTCACGGGCTCACTGGCACACCGACCTGGGTCTGCTCTGATACCATCTGTGACAGCCCAGCCTAATCAGCCCACATGTGTGATATTGTCCGCTTTGGCACGCAGGCCGCACGGATTTGTTCCTGGGGTTTCCTAGCCCCAAAACACGTCACATAAGGAAGAGGTATCCATGCACCTATAAGGCACACTTCGTTCTCCTCTCCAACCGATGTGGAAGGAACACCACGCCGGGTGTTACAATGGATATTCATATAAATAATTACATACTATATAATTAACTCAATATTAACACATATTATTTATATAATAAACATACATATTATATATAATTTAAAAAATAATATATCAAAACCAAACAACAACAAAGGGAATCATTTTCCGTTTCTGAGTTAGAACCAAACAAACTTATCCCTTTCCTTTCCTTTGTATTCCCTTTCCTGATTTCATTCTATTTCATTTGGTGAGGTGAACACACCCTTAGTATTTATATGATCATTAATCGTTTTAACATCGTTTGACTATGTTTGGCACATTATGTTATAGCTTAATCTTTGTGGAAGTTTTTTATCCATATTTTATTTATATTATATTATTTTGATTCAGACTTTTAGTTATGATTTTGTAAGAGTGCTCTGGTACCTAGGTCATTGTTTTCTGAGCTGCGGATGATTGAGTCGAGTTATCCTGTATCGCACTGCGTAGAATGTCATTCTATATCTGTTATCACGGACCTCCCCATTCTGTTAGCTAGGATCTGCGACCTAATCAGTTTTCAGGGTCTTCGGATCTAATATGTGTTTGGGGTCTTCAAACCTATTATGTATGCACTAAACTAGAGTCCCTTAAGAATGTTAAATCTGATTCCGCTCGTTATGTATAACGTTTTTTTTTGTTTTTATTGTGACTTGAATTCTGGTTTCCGCTCCTATGCTTACAATATTATTTTGGTACATATATAATTATGTTTAGTAAAAATGTTTTGAGTGTGACTCATTTTTATTGAGTTTTGTCACTTACTGATGTGATTGCTCATTTCTATTCACTCTTACATTTTGCAGATGATAGTTGACCAGTTGGCAGTCCTTCCCTTATCTATGCATTATTTAAGATTTCTGCTATGTTGTCATATGATGTTGTTTAAACAGGTCATATGATCATATTTTTAGACCTAATGTAGACACTTTGATTATTTTGCCTAAGTTGTATCAGGCTCTTATAGCTATCCGTTATGTTCTATTTGCTTAACATATTGAGTATGTGACCTTTGTAATTTTGAATTTTGAAGCATTGAGTGCTCCTAGTCTTTAAAAGGAACACGACATGTCTTGACTTAGAATTCAACCGGTTTTGAGGCCATGCATAGTTTCTCAATATATATATATATATAAAATTGTAATAATAAATAACTAATATAATTAGACAAAATATATATGATCAGACAAACAATATATGTATGTCATAATAAAATGGCAACTTATAATACTATCTTAAAACACTAATTGAATAGAATAGTATAAAGTTAAATATTAAAAATGTAAATAATACTAGAAAAACTAATACTAAGTAATTAAATTTGTAACTACAAAAGGAAAAATTGTAAAATGAAATCAAATTAGGAACATATAAATATAGTTGAAAAAAGTATGAAATGAGACAAACTTAAGAAAAAAATAATGTGAGAGTAAGAGAAATTTAAAGATAAATTTGTAATTTTACTATTGTACAACAAAAAGAATTTATTAAGGCCTCATTCGTTTGCAGCATAAATGTGGCATAAACCTGTTAAGAAAGGAATCAGAAGGGGAAGACAAGCAAGAAACATAACAAAGAAAGACTTTCCATTGATTACTGCAACGCTTGAACAAGCTATTGAATGCAGAGACTTAGTGTAAGCAGGTTGTTTATAGACCTAGCCTAAACATAAGACACTAAGGGTAACATAGGGCGCGGTTAAACTTAGACCAGTAGGGAGCATCTACCTAGAAAACTAATATGATGATGTATGACATATATACTATATTACATATAATAAATATATCATAACACCCCCCCCCCCTCAAAGTTTACATTTTTTATCCCTAACTAATGCGTGACTAAGTGATACTCCCTGCCTGAAAGCGTTTTAGTTAGCACGTCTGCTAAGTGTAAATAAGATGGAACGAACTGCACTGTGATGAGGCCCTCTTGCATCTTTTGTCACACAAAGTGGCAATCGACCTTGATGTGCTTCGTTCTTTCCTGGAAGAAGGGATTCCTCGCAATGTAAACAACGGATTGACTATCTGACTTGAGAGGAATGGGCAGAATATCGTTCAGATTCAGATCATACAGAATTCTGGTGATCCAACTTATTTCTGCAGTTGCTTGGCACATAGAACGATATTCTGCTTCTGTTGAGCTTAAGGCAACATTTCCTTGTTTCTTTGTCTTCCAAGATAAGGGGCAACCTTCAAGTTGTATGTAGTACCCACTGATGGATCTTCTTGTGTTGGGACAACCCGTTCAATCTGCATCACAATAAGAGTCAAATGTAAATAAACTCTTTTGTTAAAGAATAATCCATAGCCTGAGGTACCCTTTATTTATTTAAGTGTGTGTTGTGTAGCCTTCCAATGTATGTTAGTGGGTTTTTACAAAAATTGGCTTAAATGCTGTATAACAAAGCATAAATCTGGACGTGTATGGGCAATAAAACTAATTTTTCCTACCAGTTTTTTGTACATGAGAGGATCAGAGAGTGGTTTTCCAACATTCTTAAGTACTTTGAGATGAAGTTCGAGTGGTGCAGCTGTTGTTTTACCCATATGACAGTTAAATTCATGTAAAAGTTTTTCTGCATAGTGTTTCTACACTATTATCATCCCTTCAGAGGTGTTTATAAATTGCAGCCTAACAAAGTTTGTGAGTGAACCCATCTTTTATCTTAAAATGCTCATGCAGTTTCTGTTTTATGTGTCTATCATATTAACATAATTTTGTCCAAAGAATGTCATATACGTATACAACAAGAAAAAGTGTTTTGTTATCTTTGTTAAGAATGAAGAGTGAGTAGTCATTTAATGACTATTTAAAACAAGATCAGCAAGGAAAAAACTTAATTTCTCATGACATTGGCATGAGGCTTTTTTCAGCCCATGGAGTGATTTTCTAAGACGACAAACTTGTTTCTCATTCTCTCTTTTATAACCAGGAGGTAGGATCATCTAGACTTCTTCTTTCAGCTCTCTATGAATGAAAGCATTATTGACGTCAAATTGGCTTACAGTCCAGTTCCTCTTACAAGCTACTACTACAAGTGCTATAATGGTGGAGAATTTAATACTGTGGACCAGGTTTCTTGATAGTCTATTCCATACTTTTGGGTATACCCTTTTACCACCAACCTAGCCTTGTATCTTTCTAAGGTGCCATCAGCTTTATATTTAAGCTTATAGACCCATTTACGACCAATTGCTCTGATACCACTTTTTGTAACACCCCATCTCAATCCAAATGTGGTTTCGCAACTTAACAACATATATATAAATGTCACAGCGGAATTCAATACCCTCCAGGACCTTGCCACGGTCTGATTGACAGAATATACCGAACATTAGTACATACAAATCTTAACCAAATACATATCCTTCTTACAATCCCCTCACATCCTATACATCTTACTAACTCAAATTGCCATACGAGTGCACATGCACAACTCATAGGCCACACTTAACCCGTAACGCTTGTACCCCTTCTTACTCTCGCGACGGCCGCCTCCTGACGTTCACCTGTGTAGTAAAAACAGCCCCCAAAGGGGGTCAGCACGAATGCTGGTACGATCCTCTCATGGCCCCCAAGCTAACGTGGCTACGACGACTAATTGTCGATAGCATGGAGGTTGATTAGATGCACAACATAATAGAAAGTGCAGTAAACAACAATCCAAATATGAACAATCAAAGTTCAAACATAATGAACGACTTAAATGTGTTCCCTTAATTAGAGAGTTAATTATTTAACTCCTTAAGTTATGTTTCCTCTTAATCTTAGTCCATCCTTATCTTACCTCAATCTTAGTCTTAGAAACAACCATCCTTTAAAAAGGAATGGATGTAGCTTATCTTAGTCTTATAATACAAACCATCCTTTAAATAGGAATGGTTGTAACTTATCTCAAACCTTATCTTAATCTTAGAATACAAACCACTCTTTAAAATAGAAATGATTGTATCTTACCTCAATGTTTATTTTGTCGGGTCAAAAGCAACCCTAGCCAATGAGCTATTAACTCCATTGGTTGAATAAACAACTTATCTTATAATTTAGGATTTAGGTGATCCTACCGCACCATCCTTAATGCCTCCTACCTTGGACTGTATGTCCAATGAAGCTGAGCCGGCAACCGACCCTAGGCAACAAGTCCGAAGACAAGTCATTAAGCGGAAGTCGGATCTGCTTTAGATACCGACCCCCTTATTCCTTAGCATGCATGACCGGAGTCAGTCCCGGGTTCCTCACTCCCCCTTAAGTTCCAGTTAGTAGAAGTCTCAAGACAATGTTTTGGTTAACCTCTCGGTTTATAACAAACTAATATTAGGGAGCGTTCCTTAGTCTCACTCAATTCCTTACTAAACGTTGGTTAGTAAGTTCTCACGGTAAGTTGTGTTAGTTTTCAAACATCACACAACAATACAATAAACATAATGTTCCGGTTGCATGCTTTATCTTGTTTAGTGAGCACACAAATACAAATAGCACACAAGCCGAGGGACACCTCGTTAGCAAGCAGGTCACAAGAAGAACTGTACCGTTCACCGTTGGTCGTTCGGTTGCTTACTCTCTTCCGGAGTCCAAATTCCAAGTCCTAAAACATTCATTCAGTTTTAGGTTGTTAATCACTTAACTTAGTTCAACTTATCTAACTTACTTAACCCATAATGATTCCCACCTAACACCTCTTAAGTTTTACAACTTAATCTTACAAACTTAACCTTAAACTTTTAAGCTTATACTTAACTTAATCCCTTAGGTCTTTATACCTCTAATCATCATTGCCCTCTTAATGGGGTACCATTAATACCACTAAACTCTCTTAGGGTTTTCTTTTCTTTTTTTAAGTCTTAAGGGTCGTCCGACCCGCCGTCCGACCCAACCAACTGGGTCGGACCTTTCCAGAAACTTTTCGTCTTCTAAGACTCACCCGTCCGACCCATGTCCGACCCAAGTCCCCTGGGTCGGACCATTCCAGAAAAATTACGGGTGACTTAACAGTGGACGTCCGACCCATGTCCGATCCAACCAACTGGGTCGGACCATTCCAGCACAAGCCCAAAAATTGTCCAACCTTCTCCAAACTTTTCCTCAAGCCTCCTAATGTGTTCTGACATCATTTAGACCCTTAAACCCACCTTTAATCATCCTCCAAACTCATTAAAATAACCTCCAAAGATCATTCCAGCTTTTACTCAATTCTTGCAAGAAATTCCTAACACTAGTTAATTAATTCCTTATATTTCCAACATGTACATTTTGTCTAAAACTTCACTAACCAAAGTGTTTCTTTTCAACCCATATAACTCCTCCTTAACATCATTACATTCCATCTTTGCTTTGTTAAACCTTCCAAGGTCATCTTGCATGTCCATGCACAATTTCTCTTCTTTTCATTTGTTACTCATCATTCCTAAACTCTTGGACATACCTAAACCTTTCTTCCCATCCTCTTAGCACCTTAACCTTGTTCTTCTTTACCTTGACCATGCAACACCCTCCTTAGACATTTCCACCTCTTTTATGCAACTTACTCACCATTCTCATGATCATACACTCTTATACGTTTCTAGTCATTTTCCTTGACGACTTACAACATTCTCCTACAATCTTCACTTCCATCACCCAAGTCCCCACCTTACCATTTAAACTAAACCTTACTAGTCCACTACTAACATCACCACCTCTTACACAAACTTCCCGAAACTCTCATTGTTTTACTCTCTAGTTCATACCTAAATCATCTCAAAGCATTATACATCATTTCCTCCAGGTTTTTGCACAGGTCCTACCATTCCTCATAACATGACTTTGGTGTGTTCAATACACCCACCAATCCTCTAATTTCCTCCTAGACAATTCTAGGTCATTCTAAACCTCAAGAACTCCTTATCTAACTCATTTCCACTCAAATTCCTCATAATGATCCCTAGTGAATCCTAGGGCATATTAACTCACCACTACCACTTAAACACTTTGTTTTCTACTCAAATTTCGCCATAGCTTCTCTAGTATATTATCATGCCCAAATGCATTGTTTTCCTCATTCAACCATCTCACACACATCAAGTTCTTTCCCATCATATCTTCTCACCCAAACCAACTCAATCACATCAAACTCAATATATTGCAATAATCTTAAATTGCATAGCACTAAGGCTCTTAAATGACATGGCTCTTAGGCCCTTAAATGACTTAAACTTAAACACTGAATTTCCCACATATAAAAGCTTTCAACCTGCAAATACACCCATCAATCTCATAGTAATTATAATGCTCTTAAAATCCATCTTAAACTTATCTTACTAACTCATTCCCATTGGCTCCTTAGTCACAAGTTCATAAGCTTGTTTAAGTTCTTTTTCTTAGGTTATATAACCCAATACACAATGCAAGCTCTAAGCCACATTGGTACCCTCCTAAACTCATCCCTTAAAACTTAAACCACCATTAGGTAAGCATTTTACCTTGTTTTCTCAAGCTTATCTTAACTTCCTCCTTAGACCTTTTCCCTTGGGAATCTCGGCCACCATCTTAACTTCCCTTGCCAATGTTCTAATCAATACACAATGACTCTCATGAGTGCTAAATAATACACTAACCTTAAGGAGTAAACCCTAGGTTGAAAATGTTTTTAAGGTATTAAATTGAATGTTTTACCTTGGATTCTCAAAACAAGCTTGGGTATGAATCAAGTAGGACCTCCTCTAGCCCTTGGAGAATAGAATCAAGCTAGAACAATGGATAAAACAAGGCTTCATGAGAAGGTAATTTTCGGTCATGAAGAAGAAGTGATGGAGACATGGTTTTTCTTACATTTTCTTTACCTTAAGAGAATGGAGAAGCTAATGAACTCTTCAAACTTGATTTTCCTCCATCAATGGAGTTTTCTCTTGGCACCGAAATTGAGCTTTGAATGATTTGAAAAGATAGAAAGGAGGGCCTTGACTTAACTAAGAATAATCTATGCTTATTTTTGGATTTGGAGCTAAAATGAAGGTTTGGTGAGCATTTGAAGATGGAGAACCCATGGAGGCAGCCCTCTCGGTTTTGGAGCAGGAGAGGAGAAGAACAAACCGTGGAAGAAGAGAATGAATGAAGAAGAGGAGAGAAGATAGGCTAAAAGGTAAGATATTTACTTTAAAAGCAAATAGTACTTTTCCTTATTTCTCTTTTCTTTTCTTAAGTTGACCTAAAAACCGGTAACCCCCTTAATAATCAAGACACTTATGGTCTTGGTTGACCAATTAATTAGCTTATATTGACTTAATGCTAAACTAGCACTATTTGGTTACTATTCACAAATTAGTGCACATATTTCTGAAATTTTTTATTTCCCATTGATTTGGACTTCCTAATGTGATACTAACTAGTATACATGTTGATTAAGGTGTAATCATGGGCATTTAGCCACTCAAAACTCATTTACAAGATAATTTTTCAAAAATGTGCTTTAAGACTTCTTAAAGCACATTTTGTATTTTAACTTGTTTTCAAGCTTGGTTTTCTTTGGTAATTGGTTTAAAATGACCATTAGAATATTACTAAGGTCTTAGCATGATATTTGGGTACTCACCCAAGTCTCTCTAAGCTTAGAGCACATTTTTGCCCTAATTGCCCTTAAGGCATTTTCTTGTGTTTTCCTTGGTTTAAATTGTCTACCAATCTTTCTAAGGCATATTTTAGCCTTACCACATCATAAATTGATGTTTACTTAGCATACTTAGGTTTGGGGTATTTCACTGGTAGATCAACTACCTCCCATGTCTTATTTCTCTCTAAGGCATAAACTCTACCATGGCCTTTACCTAGTTTTCATCCTTTATAGCCTCATGAAAATCACTAGGTTCACTCAGTGAGTGATAACCAGCAGCAACAACAAAAGAAGTAAAACTAGTAGTGCAGTTTTTAAGAAGATTCATAATTCTTTAGGGCTTAATTAAAGAGCAAAGACTGAAATCATCAATGGGCAAGTTACAAAGGGAACTAGAACATTCTGAGTTTTGGTTTACATAATCATCATAAATAGAACTAGAACAATTTGCATTGTTCAATCTATCATACATGATTGTAGAGAAAGGGTCAAGAGACTTAGCTGTTTGTATGGTTTGACTCATTGAATCCTTGTTGGCCCTTCCCACTATATAATCTTGTAGGGGCCTTGGTACTTCTCTAGTTCTGGTGGACCTCCTCAAGGTCTCAATTTCTTTTGGTTGTGCTTCATTTGGTGCAGTTTCTGCAATCATCTGCTGCTGGTTTATGTTAACTTCTTGAGGTTGACAGTCATCACCTTTCTCCTGGGTTGTGTCTTCAAAATCAAAAGAACTCAAAGGTGGCAAATAAGGGTTAGTTGGAAAGAGAGGCAACAGATTATCAAGGGTAAAGTCTGTAGATAGTTTTCTCAAACCTGATGGGTTTGTTCCCTTGTTCATTTATGTTTTAGTGTGGTAAGTGAAAATGTTTTCATAGAATTTAACATCTTTGTCGACAATAACTCGCTTATTACCCAAGTCATATAACTTATACCCCCTTTTATTAGGTGCATATCCTAAGAAAATTCCCTTAAAGGATTGAGAAACAAACTTGTCATGGAGATCTTGATTAATATTACCAAAGATCAAATAACCAAACATTTGAGTTTTTCATAATATGGTGTGTTCCCATCAGAATTTCATAGTGAGATTTTCCAAGGGTGCTCTCTACGGGCATTCTATTAATTAAGTAGACTGTTGTCAAGACGCTTTCCCCCAAAAGCATTAAAGGCAAGTTTGTGTGGAACATAAGACTCCTTGCTGTTTCTCAAATATGTCGATGCTTTCTTTCCACCACCCCATTTTGCTGGGGTGTGTGTGCACAAGTGAGCTGGTGCTACCAGGCCCGGTTTTTTATTTTTGGGCTGGGCCAGATCCGGCTTTTTCTTGGCTCTGCCGCTACCCGGCCCGCTCGGCCCGGTTTTTTCATTTTTTTATAAATAATTAATAAAAAATTTGAATAAATATAAAGTTCTAAATAAAAGTTTAAATAAATAAGAAAATTCAACATAAAATAAATAATAAAAAATATAAATAAAAACTTATATATTATATAAAAATTACATTAAATATCTATTATATGTATATTTTTAAATAGTAGTATATATTTAAAATCGGGCCGGGGGCCCAAAATTTTGCCGGAGCCCGACCCAGTTTTTAATTCGGGTATAGTTTTTTTGTCCAAGCCCGCCCGAATTTTTTTTCAAGCCTGATTTTTTGGGCTTTTTTCCGGGTCGGGTCACCGGACCGGGTTGGGTTTAGATCAGCTCTAGTTTTTGGAATCTTGAAACCAACATCAAGAAGCATTGAAATTGATTTTCCCTGACATATTTTGTGTCAGCCTAGCAACATAAATCAAATTGTATTTGAAAGTGGCCACATAAAGGACATCAGACAAGCACATGAAGTCATTGATTCTCACAATTCCAACAATATTAACTTTCTGTGGATGACCGTTAGACATATTCACACTATGTTCATAACTCAAAGTTTTATAATCAGAAAACGATTTTAAATTGCAGCACATGTGCTCTGAAGCACCTGAGTCGATTATCCAATCATTGGACATTCTAGCATTAGTTATATCAGTATTTGAACACCAGGAAATAGAGCATAATGTATTATGTGCATTTTGTTAAAACATGAATTAATTTAGGCATGGGAAAGATGTTACCAGCAAAACTGTGTTGAGTTACTGTAAATTGGCCCTTCATTCTTGATTTCTTGCGCCTTGCTCACATGTGCAAGGATTTTTGACTTCTTCTATGCTATATTTCTTCATGGATTTCTCCTGTTGTTTTGTCCCCGTTCTTGCTTGAGAATCGTTTGAGGTTGTAGGCTAAGACTCATGAACACTTGTAAGGCTGGAGGCTGGGTTTCTCTTCTGTTTTGGAAATTGCTAGTTCCCAGGGTAACCAATCTTCTCAAAACACCTTTCTTCTGTAAGACCATTCTTGTGGCAGTAGGTACAGTAAGAAGAATTTCTCTTAGGGTTCCTTGGTTGAGGTTTATTTGCTGTGTTTTTTCTTCCCCAACTCAATTGCAAAAGATACTGAATTTTCCTCCGAGGTTCCATCCATTGACGCCCCCTTATACCGCTCCTCTTGTATAAGAATAGAGTAGACCCGCTCTATGAAGGTAAGGGCACCATCATGAGTACGTTTCCACGTACTTGTTCAAACCTCGGGTTCACGTTCATTAGGAATTTTATTGTGCACTGGCGCCTGACGTATTCCCGAAATTCGCTCCTGGCACTGCATGAACAGGCTGGTAGAGAGTTGGTGGAATCGATCTGTTCCCAGATTCTCTTCACTCTGGTATCATACGCCCGTATGGTGTCTTCGCCTTGTTTAATCTTTGCAAGTTCTTGTTCCAGAGAGTAAAGCTTGGCCACATTTTTCTCCTCAAATCTTGAGGATAGCTCGCTCCAAATCGAATCCACCGAGGAATTGTAAACGACACTCTCTACAATATCTTGCTCCAAGGCGATGAGTAGCCAGGAAGTCACCATATGATCGACCATTGCCCATTCATTAGCCTTGGAGCGGGTAGTAAGAATTCTTTCCTTAGGGTTCCGACGACGAACCAAATGTTTTTCGCAAAAAGGACAATTTCCATGTTCCTTTTCCATGCGACAAATCCCTTCCCGTCAAATTTTGTGCTTGTTAGTAACATGCCAGGATGATCAGAGCTGGGGAGAAAGAGTGGACCCCTTCTGCTTCCAGCAATTTGGTAGTATTGTGTCTCGTCTTCATTATTTTTAGAATTCCCAACCTTCTTCTTGCCAATTTCTTTTTCTGTACGAATTTCCTATTCGCTAGCCATAGTAGGGGAAATCTATCGTGATTCAGAAATCCTTCGAGTAAAGGAATTGCTCTGATACCATGTTAAGAAATGAATCAGAAGGGGAAGACAAGCAAGAAACATAATGGAGAAAGACTTTCCATTGATTACTGCAACGCTTGATACAAGCTATTGAATGTAGAGACTTAGTGTAAGCAAGTTGTTTATAAACCTAGCCTAGACATAAGACACTAAGCCTAACATAGGACGCGATCAAACTTAGACCAGTAGAGAGTATCTACCTAGAAAACTACATATATATAAATCTGATGGTGTATGACATATATACTATATAATACATATAATACATATATCGTAACAATACGTGGCATACTACCTTTTGTCCTTTCATTTAGAGTATATTTGCATGTGACATTAATGCCGTATTTATACTGCTCGTCTGTTCCCGTCCTACCATAAATATTTTTTTAAAGTCACTTAGTAGTTTTTAAGATTACCAATACCATATTCTAATGCTAATATTTCATTTTATATAAAATCTCAATATTTAGTTTTATGTACATACAGTAATATTTAAGCTATACTTTTTTTTACAATTAATTAGTTTATTGTTTTATATGGTGTATACAATAATAAAGTTAACTAATTAATTTCATATTTTTATTCTATAATTTCTTATCTTACATTTTTTTTATAAACTATTTACTAATTAGCTTTAGCTAAAAATATAATAGGGCCCGAAAATGGGAACATATTGATATACATTGCATGTTGCAAGTTGCATTATGATCAAAGCTAATTTCTTGGCTACATCCAAATGTAGCTATAGATGGCTACATACATGTACATTTGTTCTATAAAAACTGTACAATTAGTAAATAAAAGTTGTACGGATGTATATGTAAAGTTATACATTGAATTCTGATATTACTGAAATTTGACTAGATGTACATACTAACTTCTTAAACTGTACAATAAGATTCCAAAACTTGTACTTTTACACTATACGAACTGTACAATTAAATGTAGCCAAAGATAGCTATATATGCTTGTAGCCAAGAAGGATATACAATAATAAAGTTAACTAATTAATTATCATATGTTTATTTAATAACTTTTTTCTTATATTTTATATAAACTATTAACTAATTAACTTTATCATACTGAGTTTATCAAGCTAGGAGTGGACGGACCTTGATAACAACAAACTACATATCTTATAACATTTATTACCAATTACTTTATTTATTTTTTAACAAAATAATTTAAACGGTAATTTAATATTAATAGTTATAGTACAAAAAACGATAAACACACTACACATAACTAACATGCCATATTATGCTACAATAAATATGTCACACTGTCAAACAACAGTTTTCAAAACAACTACAAATATACCATCACAAAACCGCCAACAGATATGATGTAGATATGACAACTAGGGGTGACAATTCGGGTTGATGGGTTAGGTTGAAGCTCACCCATACCTAACCCGATTTTAATTGTATTGCACCATACCCGACCCAAATATAATCGGGTTACAAATTTTCATTCCATACCCAACCCATATAAAATCATTGAACCCAAACCCGACCCGTTTAACCCATTTAAATATAAAAATTTTTGTTTTTATGTAGAATGATCATTCGTCCCTAAAAGCATGCACAGGATGGTCATTTAATTCGAATCATTGTGTGTCATTTTTCAAAGTCAACATTATGTTAAATTGGTCAATAACCTTAACCCATAGTTGTTATTTAGGGGTGTGCGGATGAAAGGGTGCGAATGTTGGAGTTTGTGCGGCTAATGAATGACCTAGTATTTAGATTTTCAAACGAGAGTGAATGGTGGATATGGATGGACATAGAGAATGTATTTGGATTTATAAAAAAATTATTTCTGTGGGCCTAAAGAAGTGATAGTATTTTTGTTTGCTATTATATTAATAGTTACAGAATTAATACATATCCAAGTAACATATCTTCATATTTATCAATTTATTTTTAATTAAATTAAATAAACAGGCCGGGTTAAATTCGAGTTAGTAATTTTAACCCATACCCAACTTATATATTAATAGAGAATTCATACTCAACCCAAAAATTAAATTGTCAATAATTTTAAACCATACCCACTATTTACGGGTGGAGTTTGGATCGAGTTTTTGGTAAAAATTGGCCCCCCGACCACGAACAAAACATTTATCAAATAGTATGCTAGACATGGAATACAGGGAATGCCGAATACAGCCTTATCTTCGTTCAAAACAAGTGTTGTCTCAAACGAGGTAATAGCTAAAAGAGATTGATCGATCCTCCGCCTCGCGGCTGCTGCGACGTCTGACCTAGGGTTTTGTTTTGCTACCCCCTCTAAATCTCTCCAGAAAGGATACAATAATTAGGTCCCGATGGCGTCGACTAAGAAGGATTTGGAAGCTTTCAATATGCTCAAATTTATGTACCAAGACGATGATGACATGGAAGATGCAGAGAGGGACAGTGACGAAGAGTCTGGATCTGGAGGACAGGACTTGCAACACGGAGAAGGCGAAGAATCGGAGAATTCAAGGCTGCTAGACTATGAAGGCGCCGGTTCTAGTATGCCAGACTCTGCTCAGCGTGGTGACGGTGGCTTTGAGGTTGGTGAAGCTCTCCAGAATGCTAATGGTATGGCTTCTATTCTCTTCCCTTTCCCAGCAAGCTTTTATTGTGGGGTTATCTTTGTTTTCTCTTCCTCGGTGCTAATTTGAATGCGACGTAGACATATCTTATTATTGCGCGCGCGCGTATGAATGCGACTTTGCTCACTAATTAATATGATTCTATCTTGTGATGTAGCCGTCTCTCAGGAGAAATGTTAACGGGAAACATACAGATTACAATACAAAGGTTTCAAGGGGTTTCGAATGATCAAATAGATATTTCGCTTCCGGATCGGATTGAACATGGTCTCGAGGAAACACGGGAGGAGGATTCAATGGCTACTGACATCCCTGAAGATGATTCTCCGCTGCTTAAATTTCTACCCCCACCACCAAAAAACAAGTGTCCTGTGGAATTGCAAGTAAGTCCCATGGATTCTAGTTTGTGCTTTAATACAGAAGCATCTATGCTATTACTAAATAGCTGTTGTTCTTCTATGTCTCCTGTTTTCTTGTCAAAGTTTCTTCCGCTAGTTTACAACTTTTGTGTCAATGTAATTATGGACCAAGTTATAGTAGTTTATGAAGCATATTAACTGCTTTTTTAGTTCTGCGGTTGTCTCAGAATCTAACTACGATGTAGTCAGTTGAGTAATTCGTGACAGGAATTGGAATAGTGAACCCTTGAGTGATTTCTCTGACGCTCTCTAACTTCTAGAACGATGTTTGAAATGTCTACTGCGGTAAAAAAAGTTAATGGTCTAGCTCTCCTATGAAAGCCTAGTCATCTTGATGTAGTAATGTTTTTTTTTTTATAGAAGTGGAGTACATAATTGACTCTAGTGCTGAAAGACTATCATATTGGAAATTATTTTGCCTGCCTATGTTTTCTCTGTTTATTATTCCATTCCAAAAACAAAGTCAAAACATCCATAGTGCCTGTGGTGCCCCCTCATGGATGGTGGTTATTCCTGTCCAGCCATTAGTTCTTTTTGTGCAATTTAACTTTGAAAGGCGTCTGTTTATATTGGTCACTTTTGAATGTATCACTTCCCCAGTTGAAATACAGGAATTATTTGATGCAGGAGAAGATAAATAAGTTTCTTTCATACAAAAGGCATGGAAAGAGCTTCAATTCAGAAGTTCGCAATAGAAAAGATTATCGGAATCCTGACTTTTTGTTGCATGCAGTAAGGTATCAGGATATCGACCATGTAGGGTCATGCTTCAGTAAAGACGTTTTTGACCCTCATGGATATGATGAGAGTGATTTCTATGATGTTATAGGTTTGTACACAGACTCATACTGTTTTTTTATAAGTATTTTCTTTCTCTCTTCACATATATGTCATCTCAAGCTTTCTTTTCCTTTTTGTTTCCTTCTTACTTTAATTTAAAAACAGAAGCTGACATGAAACGTGAACTGGAGAGGAAGGAGCAAGAAAGGAAAAGGAGTCCAAAAGTGGATTTTGTTTCTGGTGGAACACAAGCTGCTGTTGCTGCTGCAGCCAAAATTAATATGTCAGTTCCAGGCATGTTATCTTTTATTCTCTCTGCAAATAGGAATGGCGTGCTGGATTCCATTTTTTAGACATTTCCTTGTTGCATGGTCGTTAATTTTGTCTGTTTTTTAAGATGACGGTATCAACTACTAATGAATTGAGTCCTTGTATGTATATGTTTGTCTATTTATTATTTCTGGGTACTAAGTAGTTTTGGGTTCTCTCCTACTTTCCTCACTACCAAACACATCCTTAGGTAGTTTGCCGCCTGCTCCAGCGACTGATGCAATTTCACGGGAGGGAAGGCATAGCAAGAAGTCAAAATGGGATAAGGTGTAGTATGTGTTCAGAATAGGCTCTTATTCTTTTTTCTATTTACATATGAAATTACTGAAATCCAAATCACTCTCTTGCAGGTGGATGGTGATAAAAGGAATATCATAGGTGGGGGACAGGATTCAGTATCTGGTGCAGGTGCTCATGCATCTTTACTCTCTGCAGCTGCTGCTGGATCTGGATATGCTGTTTTTGCGTGAGTTTCTTGTTCTTCATAATACTTCAATACGTGCATTATACTAGTATGTTTTATTTTCTTTGTGGTTGTTCTTCTAAGCTTTGCACCTCGCTTCCTGAATCTATTCTGGGTATCTGTAGTACCCCCGGTCTAGCGAATGATAGCTTTTTAGATAGATAAAATCAACCATGTGATATTGAAATCTGAGTTTTAGACATGCACCTAGAACTATGAATCTCCGTCCTTCAATTTATTTTTTGCTTTTTGCACTCCTTCACAGACCTAGTTAGGTATAGATTTTGGGATAATCTGCCCTCATAAACAAACTCTTATTGACATGTATAAATCTAACCCCTGAACAAAACCAGCGATCTTGTTTCAATCATTATGGAGAAAAATGATAATCCTTGGGAATGGCCTATGCAGTCCATCAATGAGGGGTAACATTTTTTAGTACTAGATGGTTAAAATGGCTGCCGCTGGAAACCTGTTGGAGAGCTTTGAACCTGCAATATGTTAAAAACACGCTGAACAATGGTGCTTTTTTTGTATGGAGATTTGGGCTTGCATTTCCCAGTAAAAAACTAATGTCGTTGGCACTTGATGGAAGACAAGATCCTGGATTGAGAAGAAAATTATTTCGTTCTCATTTAAGTATAAGTGACAGCTTAAATGTTTGATTTCAATTTATCTGATTTTAAAGATAACATGCTTGATGATGATGTGTTTACATATTCCCTCAGCTTCACAACAGATGTCAGTGTTAGTTTAATTTGCTTCAAATTAGTTGATCTTGTAGGAAGTTTGTATACTTTCCTTACTTTTTGTCTCCCGATAATATAAAAGTTACAAGATCTCAGCTAATAAGAAAGTGAATATGGTAGCTGCCAGCCTAGTCATTGTAAGTTCATAAGTTTGAAACTGTGGAACTTTGTAAATCGTCTTTAATTTTGACAGTCAACAGGGCATGTCATTTATGGCTTTGTAAGCCTATAATTACTATCTAACTGGAGATTTATTTCTTACCACTTCAAATTTGACAGTCAACAGAAGCGGAAAGAAGCAGAAGGGAGAAGGTCTAGTGAAAGGAAATAGGACAGTGGGAGCAAGATCTGTGGAAGTCAACTTGTGATGCGATTCTTGTTGCCTTGTTTGGAGATTGAGGCAATACATACCTGCCGTAAGAAGTGTATTATTCATGACGCAAGGCACCAAATGGTCTTTCCTCATGCCATTATCTGGAGATTGTGGCAATACATATCTGTGCTTTTTGGTGGTTGAAGTTGATGTGAGGCCTAATGATTTAGAGTGGGTATAGAGACACCTGGTCTGGCGAAATGTTGCGGCTTATCTTGTGGTGGTATGAGTATGATGCTTATATTTATTATCTTCTAATTTATTCCGAGCTTAATCAGCCATTGCTGTAGAGTTCCTTTCGCAGTTTGTATAGTTGTAGACTGTAGTATGTCATTTACGGTATTGGACAGATTGTCCAATGAATTTTGAGATGGTGACAATAATTGCACAAGAACTGCACTTGAGGAATGTGGTTTTAAAATTTGCAAAACAATCGCACGTGTTTGCAATCTTAAAACCCCATTTTTCAAGTGCGATTCTTGAGCATATCCCAGCCGTTTGTCACCACTTCCTATAAATATCCACTCTCTATTCGCAATTCTTATTCCCACATCTCACACATATTCTTCTAAAAAAAAATCTGAAAAAAAAATTTGGAAAAAAACTTTTGCAAGATGGCGGGATGCTACGTAACATGGACCGTAATAAAATGATTTATTTTCCTGCAGACGATCCACATTTTGTACGTTATTTTATCTAGACTTAGGTTAGTCTTCAATCACTATAATATGTAAATTACTAATTTGTTTGATAGTTAATTATAATCAGTAGAATATTTAAAATTTTATTATTTAATTTAGGAGTTTCAGAATGATCCGGATATTATGGATAGAGTACTGAGTGGGCGTGCGAATTTGAAGTTGACTGAAAACCCTTATAGATTGATTTACCCTTTAATACAAGTTGGGGTATTGTGGGATCCTGCTAGACTAGTGACCAAAGCGAATTATTTTATATGCATGCTTTGGTTGAGTGGTGGAGATCGGAAACACACTTTTAAACGGGAAGGTGACGTTCACATTAGAGGACATGACGTTTTTATTCGGTTTGTCTATCGAGGGTAGAGCGGTGATAGGTGACACTTGTATTATCGCTTGAAACATCTGCACTGATTTGTTGGGTTAGACTCTAGAACCTCGACATATAAAGGGTAACCATGTTTGTTAAAAATTTCAATGAGGCTGACCCGGAGTTCGACAATGCCCACCTGCTCGGGTTGCTCAACATGTTAGGGCGTACATGCCGAGGTTGCTTGGTGGGGCACGGATGCCATCCTACCATGGAAACACCGTCGACCTTTGTTATCTGCCGCTACTTGCGGATTTTGATGTTGTTGGGGAGCACGGTTAGGGTATACAATGGCGTGGATGTATTGCTATTTGTGCATGGCCACGCAGATTACGACCAAAGGATATCTTCAATGAAGATCCCGTGCACTATGCTGCATTTCGTTGAATTAATGACCAACAAACTAGTTACACTGTTTCACACCTTCTCCGTCATTGTGTTATTTAGATAAGAAGATTACATAATTATCCGATTCACGTGCTACGGTGAACCAGAAACACTTATTCATTTTTTTATGTGCTTGCTTAAGGCATGATCTGACAAAGCAGGAACTACATATTAAATAGCTTAACACCTTAGACTAGTTTACAACATCTCCCTCATCCTCTCCGGCCATCTCGTTGTCATTTGAGTCATCATCTTGACCATAGTCTTCCTCCAATGTACGCCCCCTCGGTGCTAACGACAACGGTCTATCTTCTCTAAATCCATAGATGACATAGAGTTTGACTCTGGTATAAAATTCTTGTTTAAGAATGAATTGTTGAATCATTTGCTGAACGTCAATATTGCGCAGCAGCTGTAAAGGCCTGCAGAAGGGGCGTGGCCGAGAGCATAGTGGTAATCGATTGACAATGGATTCCACCACACAATGGTAGCCATTAAACTCTTTTAGCCAAGTCTTGGCGACATTCTCAAACTTAGAGAATATAATGTCGGAGAAGATTTTGAAATCAAATTGATAAGTCGAATACGTTCTAGCAAAATACAAACCTGAATTGTTAGTCATTGCCTCAACGAAATGCAACATAGTGCACGGGATCTCCATTGAAGATATCCCTTCGTTGTAATCTACGTGGTCATGCACAAATGACGATACATCCACACCAATACAGCCGTACCGCAATTGTACTCCCCAACAACATCAAAATCCGCCAGTAGCGGCAAATAACAGAGGTCGATAGTGTTTCCATGGTAGGATGACATCAACGTCCCACCAAGCAACCTTGGCATATACGCCCTAGCATGTTGAGCAACCCAAGCAGGGGGGCATTGTCGAACTCCGGGTCAGCCTTATTGAAATTTTCAGACAACCATGTTGACAAAACATGGTACCCTTGATATGTCGGGGTTCTAGAGTCTTCCCCAACAAATCAATGCAGAGGTTTTAAGCGTTAATACAAGTGTCACCCATCACCGCTCTACCCTCGATAGACAAACCGAATAAAAGCGTCATATCCTCTAATGTGATCGTCACCTCCCCAAACAGAAATATGAAAGTATGTGTCTCCGGTCTTCACCTCTCAACCAAAGCATTGCGTATAAAATTATTCGCTTTGGTCACTAGTCTAGCAGGACCCCATAACCCCGCAACTTGTATCAAAGAGGAAATCAATCTATGAGGGTTTTCAGTCAACTTCGAACCCGCACACCCACTCAATACTCTATTCATAATGTCCGGATCATTCTGAAACTCCTAACTTTAATAATAATTTTTTTAAAATATTCTACTAATAATAAGTAACTATCAATCAAAATAGCAATTTAATTATTATAGTGATAGAAGACTAACCTCAAGTCTAGATAAAATAGCGTATGAAATGTGGGTCATCTGCAGGGAAAATTAGTTGTTTTGTTCCAGTCCAGGCCCTCCCGCTGCCGCTGCATAGCGTCCCTCCATCTTGTAAAATATTTTTTTCTTTTTTTTTCAGAGTTTTTTTTTTTTTTTTCACAATACCTTTGTAGGGATGGGGAAATATGGAGAGTAGAAGTAGGGAAGTATGAGAAGAATATGTGGGAATAATAAGTGAGAATAGAGGTGGGTATTTATAGGGAAGTGGTGGCTGATGGCTAGGATTTGCACAAGAACCGCGCTTGGGAAATGCGGTTTTAAGATTGCAAAGGAACTGCGTTTGCCTAGTGCGGTTGCTTTGCAAATTTTAAAACTGCATTTCCCAAAGGCGGTTCTTGTGCAATTATTTTCACCGTGTTGAAATTCATTACCGTAAATGACATACTATTTTTGATTTTTTATGTAAATCTGCCATATAGAAATGAATGTCAGTTTTTTAAGTTTTAAGGCGTAGGGTTGCGTAGACAGAACGTTGGGATCGGATCATGGGATTATATCATAAAAAATTCTAATATTTGTAAAAACATACTTTTAATGTAACATGTGTTGTATAAAATTAATTCTAAAGTTGAAAGATGACATTTTCGAAAACAAAATTTTCAATGAATCAAAATATGATAATGACTCTGTTTGATGATCAGTGTTAGTTTTGCAGTCCGGTCCATTATTTATACTGAGATGTTTTTAGTATGCCATTAGGCTCAGCAATACAATCAATTGATGCTCCATAATGTAATTGTAAAACGGAAAACTAAGGAAAAGTTGTTGTCAGATGAGCTAATCTGCGACTACCCACTTATCACATCCACTTGGTTATCTGAAGCAACCACTATAATAAGTCACTAATAACAACACAATCACTAGTCATCAGTTATTAATCAACGATAACTAACTACCCAATCATAGTCATAAATTAAGGGTGTTTGATGAATAACCGGTCGATGGTAATTGACTGCTGGCTTCTGGTCAATAGTCATCAATTGCCGGTCAACATCCATTAGTCAATGGTTGTTGGTCATATGTCAATAACTATATATTATCGGTCAAAGTGTACTGGGAAAAGAGAATCTCATTCCTTCGTAGGGGTGAATAATCAAGTTGGAGATATTTGGGATAATCCTACTTCTTCCCCCTTCCTGAAAAATAAAAAACAAACTAAACAGCATGAAACAAAATCATTATGATTTCTTTTTCTAATTACCCAAAACAAACGCCCCTAAATAATATTTGAGTGATATCGTTTGAACTATTTTCTAAACCGTAGCATATATTAAGTCAAATCTACATTACATCAAATAACCTTCTACGTTGGCTTATATCATTAAAAGTGAATACACATCTAGCTCTCAAATGCTACTCATGATCTTTTCCCCCGTCCATAGTAGTAAGTTAGTCACTTCCTTTCTCAAATGTGGAGAGTTGTGGTTAGGGATAATAATTACCGCTAACTCGATTCATCCGGTTCAAGTAAGCTTGAAATGGATGATAAGCGTATGATGGATAATCGAGTGATGGTTTTGGGCCAGGTTTGGGTGAGCATTTTTCATCAACTATCTAATCCATCACCCATTTATTATCCGTTTCATCATCTATCTAAATATGCACCATATTTTAATGTGCATTCGTTCAAATGATTTTTTTCTTCTTCTAATGACCAAACATTCTTTGAATCTATAAATTAGTGAGTTCTATTAGCATAGTTCTATATTTTGTATTCTAGTTTGTATATAGGATTTATGCTTGTACCGGTTTTATAGTTTGTAACTAGGAAACAAAGCCATGTATTTTCAGAACCCGGTCCATTATGCTATCCTTCTATTACTGGACCGGCTTCTTTACCTTTCTCTTCTCGGTCTCTGTTAAGTAGTATCTTTCTCTGTAAGAGAACTTATTCATTCGAGCCTTTGCGCTCTACTTCATCAATAATGAAATCATCATCTCTTTCTTGATTCGTCTGTCTCTCTCTCTTGCAAATTAGTCAATACTTGACATGGTATCAGAGCTGTAGGCAAGCTCGATTCAACTATGGATGATAAACAACCAGAAAACGCTCCTGGAAATGGATCGAAGGGGAAGAAATCGCGGGAGCCACTTCCACAGCAATCGATCAAAGTGATCCACTATATGTCCATGTTACAGAACAGCCTGGACAAATCTTGACTACGAAATTTACGGGACAAGGGTTCCTAAATTGGAAATGGAATATGCGCCGCGCTCTTCGGGCCAAGAACAAGCTAGGTTTTGTAGATGGAACCGTCAAATGTCCTGGCCCTGAGGATCCAACCCTGCGTTGCAGCCTGGGAACGAGTCAACTCGTTAGTATGCTCTTGGTTAATCTCGGCGCTTGCACCCATATTGGTAGGAGTTTGACATACTGCGACGATCCCACAGAGATCTAGAAGTGGCTCTGTCGCAGATTCGAGAAGAAAAACCTAACAACTGTTCACAACATCAAGAACCAAATTGCAACCCTAAAACAGGGAGAAGAGTCGGTCACCGACTACTTCATGAGAGTACGCGAGGTTTGGGCAGAATTTGAAATCGCTCATCCTATCGAAGACTGTTCTTGTTGTTCCGGGTGTAAAGCAAGGCAAATCCAGCGAAGAAAGAAGGAAGAAGAGGAGCTCGTGCATTTCCTCATGGGCTTGGACAAGTCGTACGTCCACATACGGGGACAAATCCTCGCCATGAAGGACACGCCGACACTGGAGGAAGCCTATTCAATGATAATACAGGAAGAGGAACAACAATCGACTCCAGATCACAAAGAAAACCAAGGTCAGTCAGTAGCCCTAATTTCCAGAGAAGGGAATCAAGGTTTTTCTACAAACAAACAAAAATCAACCTTCCCTTCGAATAACCCTAAAACTGCGATGAGAAGGAATGCGAATAAATTCGCAAACACAGGGAAGAAGGATTCACCCCCAAAGTGTAGCAACTGCGGGAAAATTGGTCATGTGAGGAGCGATTGTTGGTTCCTGGTGGGATTTCCAGGAAATGATGCGAAGAACACCAGAGAGCCAAGAGTGGGATCTGTGATAGAGGAAGAAAAGGAGATTCGAAACAACAAGGATGAAAACTGCCCAGACTCTCCAGTCCAAGGTTTCAGTACAAATCAATTGGAGCAACTGATGAGCTATCTACAACAACATCAGAAACCCTCAACTGGTAAATCTGTAAATTTCGGCGATTTCTCAGGTATTCCTCCAACTAGAATAAACTTCCTGCCATGTTTAGCTTCCAATTGTGTTTCGGTGATAGAAAAATTGAAGCATGTGTGGATCTTGGACTCGGGTGCTACTGAGCATATAAGTGGAAACATAAATTTATTATCTGATTGCCAAACGTTGAACATGAAAAGGAAATCACCCTTCCTGATGGGCACAAGAAAAAAGTTGATCTGATTGCAAATTTGACAGTAAAAAATGTCAAGTGTCTCAGAAATATCATGCACGTTCCATCTTTTCAGTTTAATTTAGTATCTTTATCAAGATTGATTAAAGCCATGGTATACCCATTGTTTTCTATGAGGATTTTTGTGCACTGCAGGATTCTGAACAAAAAGTTTTCCATAAAATTGGAAGACAAGCATCTGGCTTATATTTTCTTGATATGAATGTTCTAAGTGATTACATCTCTAGCAAACTGTATTCCTCTGTTGTGTGTATGAGTTCATCTGATTGTAACAACAACAATATTTTTCTGTGGCATTCTAGACTAGGTCATATGCCCTTAAAGAAACTGTATAAAGTTCTGAATTTGAAACCCAAGAACTTGTCCACTTCCGAATCTAAAGTCTTACCTTGTACTATTTGTTTCAAAGCCCGCAGTAAAAGACCCAAATTTGATGCTTCAACCATAAAAACATTGAACCTTTCCAAATGATTCATTTGGATGTTTGTGGTCCTATGAGGACTCAAACAAGAGAAGGTTACAAATACTTTCTGACTATAGTTGATGATTTTACCAGGGCAACCTGGATAAGATTACTTAAATTAAAATCAGAAAGTTTTGAACACATAAAGAACTTCATCATTCTGGTTGAAAATCAAATGAACAAACAAGTGAAAATTGTCAGAAACGACAATACAAAAGAGTTAGGTAAGTCTACAGAAGGAGAAAATTTTTTCACAAAAAGAGGAATAATTCACCAAACTAGCTGTCCCCACACCCCTCAACAAAACGGGGTTGTGGAAAGAAAACAAGGTCACATTATGGATATTGCTAGAGCTTTACTTTTCCAGTCTGGTCTTGACAAAATTTTTTGGGGTTTTGTGTTGAGCAAACTGCATATATAATAAATAGAACCCCTAGCAAAGCTATAGAAGATAAGACTCCTTTTGAGAAACTTTATAACTACAAACCAGATTATGGAGACCTAAAGAATTTTGGGTGCCTCTGTTACGTAACCAACATAAACCCAAATAGAGGGAAACTTGACTCTAGATCTTTACCTTGTGCTTATCTAGGAGACTGTAAAAATAAAAAGGGGGCCAGACTTCTTTGTTTGGAGCAAAATACAGCCATAACCAGCCGTGATGTAACCTTCTTTGAACACATTTATCCATTGAAGGAAAAACAGTGGAAAGAAGTCCTTAATGACAAGGAACATGAAACAAATGAACCTTTTCCTGATCAATCCTATTACATAGAAGATGAACCTCCACCACCACATAATAGTCACATGAATGAAAGCACAACAGAAACTGAAATCCTTCCTGAAAATCAGACAACAGAAGAAATTGAATCCCTTCCTGAACAGTCAGAGGAAATTCAAAATCTGAGAAGATCCACTCGCATACATAAACCTCCTCCCAAATACAACGATTACATCTGCTCCTCATCTCACAACAACCAAGACACTTTTTCCACAATTCTAACTGAAAGGTTAGGTCAAGGAAATCCAAGCAATTATAGGAACTCTTCTCTCCACAGTTTGACAGACCATACACCACACCATACTATCCTATTTTGTTCTCTCCTGCAAGAATCCAGCATTTTCCTTGACCAAATACAGAACCTAGAAGAACCTTCAAATTACAAAATAGCTAGTAAGGACCCGAGATGGGCTAAAGCCATGGCTGAAGTGAAATACCCCTAACCTTAAAAACTTAATTAAATGATCTACTAATGATCTAAGATGGATTAAACATCTAATCACATTGACTAAGGCCTAAACGTGCCTTAAAAGTCAACTGAGAACAACAGTGGTCAACACAAAGCAAGACTTTGCACCCTTTGACTGTTTAGGGTAAATAAATACCCAAATGAACTACTTAGGACCTAAAAATTTGTCCTAAGCTTATTAACACATTACTAAACATATTACAATGTTGGACAACACTCCAACACAAAGAACAAGCATTCTCATGCTTCAAGGTCAAGTAGGGCAAAAATGTGCCCTAAAGGAACCCTAAAGGTCTAATGACCTCTAAATGATATAAAATTGGATACCATGATCAAATATCATGTAAGGAACACAAAAAAACAATTCTCAAAGAAAACAGAGCTCAGAAACACCCTGCGACTCAAAATGTGCACTAAAATTCCTTAAAGCACGTTTTTGTGTAATTGCCTTCTAAATTGGCTTTTAAATGGGCTTAAAGGTTATAATTACCTATAAATATGCTAATATATCATATTATAACATATTAGGAATTTAATTCCAGAAATTTACAAATTTTTACAAGTTTAATATTAAAATATTAATAAAACCCTAAAGGGGGGCCCGTTTGAGTCAACGTTGACCAAGAATGGTCAAGAGGTCAAAGTTGACCCCTTGGATTCCATAGAGTCGGCAGCCACAAGGCAGGGGGAGCCTGATTGAACTGAATTATTGACAAAGGGAGACTTAGTGGAGTGTTACTTTTCCATTTAATAAGAAATTAATACTTTAACTTACCTTTTCCTTATTTTCTTCATTATCCCTCCCTTATCTCTTGTCTCCAACGACTCCTTGCTCCTTCCTTCTGTCCCAGCCGAGCTCACATGCTCCCAATCTCACCATTGTTGAGCTTTGAAGCTATCTAGCAAGGAAACCAACCTAATTCACCTAAGGTAATGGTTTAAGGCATAAAATAGCTCATTTTCTTCCTTTCTTCAAGGGCTATCTTATGAGCTAACTTCTATACTCTTCCCATGGCTCAATCTCAGTGTGTAGATGTTAGAGTAAGAGTTCAAATTCGTTGGTAAGGGTTCTTGGAGCTAAGAACACAAAAATCATCCTTAAGGTAAAAATGTGCTTTAAGCACATATCTTTTGATTCCCTTCAAATTCGGCTGTGAAACTTTGTTTCTAAGCTTATAATCTTCATCTTAACATACTTATTCAGTTGGTACATCAAGAGCTTCGAAGTATAACCAGATCCAAGCCTAAAACACCATTTTAGGCATTTTAAACAAGGTAAAGATTAGCCATCTTCTAATCTGAGTTATACCAATTTAAAGCTTGGTTTTAGTAGCTCTTTTAACACTCTTTGCCTACTGTAAAAACAGGCCGTGACCAACCTTATTTACCTTGGCATTTTGAGGTAAATTTTACCTTGAAAATTGACATTAAACACTTCTTATGGTTAGATCTTGCTTGGAGACTAATCATGCCTTAATTTCTGTTTGAAAACATGTAAATAATGCTGTGGAAATTTTATCCTAAGCTGGGCGTGGCCAAACAAGGCTTAAACTAGGCAAAAACAAGGTATAAATCACTTAAACCTTCACTTGGCATATTAATATGTGTTTATACATATGTATATATTGTGCCGTGAGTGAATGGGTAATTAAGGTCTTATTTGGACCTTAGGTGGTTAAGGAATGGTTTAATAAATTTATATAACTAATTAATAAGCATAATTGTCAAATTTAAGACATTATGTGGAAAATTGGTAAATAAAGAAAAATATGGTAAGGGCCGAGAGTTTATAGTACTTTTGGGCATTTATGTGTAATTTATTTTATAAGCCAATGTTTGTAATAAGGCCATGTACTTTAGGCCATTTTATTTATGCATTTATAAGCTTTTAATTAAGTTTAGGTGCTAAATATGCATTACCGCATATTATTGGGGTTATAGTGTAAATAAATTAAATTTGGGGGCTATATATTAATAAAGCCGAAAATTAGAGGTTTAAATGACTTTATATAAAAATTATAAGATTATATAAAGTTTTGGGGTTAAATGGTAATTTCTGAAAAGATATGGGTATAAACCGTAATAGATGGGGATTAATGGTCAAGGAAGTATTAAGGTGGTCAACCTTGACCATATGGTAGGTTTTGACCAAATTAAATAAGCTAGATAACTTATTTAGGTTTTATAATAAGTTATGTACTTAATTGTAACAACTTTATAACATATGTGGTATATATGTTATTACCGAAAATAAAGGGTGTATAATGGTATTATAAACACCCATGGGCTATTAGGAATTTTTAGGAATTTATTGGGTTGATTTTTTGGAATTAAATAAACTATATATGTATAATATATAGTTATTATGTCATTATGACACTTTGGAGAAATATATGTGGTGGTATAGTAAATACCGAAAGTATATGGGTTAATAAGGTAATTATAACCCTTTGGTAAAATTTGGTGATTTTTAGAATTATATAAGGGTATTTATTGAGATATATGTATAATATATAGTTTTAATGAATTATTAAACTATATGTTATAAATTGGGCCAAATGGCAATTATAGAACATATATGGGCCTGTTCGGAATTTTACAAAATATAACCATAGGTTATACCCTTTTTATAAGTTAGAAATGTTATATTAAATGGTATATATAACATGGTATAAATAATGGGGTGATTTTGTAAATAAAGGAAACTATGGTTTATAGAAAAGAATAAGGTTTAATATATGTGCCTATGCGGCAATATATTATAGTTTTGTATAAAAACTATAGGTTATGAATTAAAGGGAATAAAAATATCATAATACATGATGTTAGTATATGGTATAACATTACATAATGTCATGTGGTCAAAATAGAATTTAAATAAATTCAAGGGCTGTACCGAAATATTAATAAGAGTTGGAAAATGGATTTTAGACTATGGTCTACTATGTTATAAATGTTATAACAATTATGGTATAAAGGTGGTTTTAATGGAATTAAAATAAGTAAGGATATTCACATTGAGTAATGTGACAAACTATAATAAATAGGATTTATAAACTAAGGTATTTGTTGATTAAACCTTGGGAGTTGTAAAGATACAACATAAAATGTTACATAATATTAGGATAGTAATCTTAATGTAAGTTGTATTATAGTACAACTAAAGGGAATAATCATCTAATAAAAGATGACAAAAATGTAACATATAATATAAGAGTTTATAACTCATGGAACTTACCTATGTGGTAAATATATACGTACACAAGAAAAATGTATATGAGGATGTATATAGTTCAAAGTATTTTTACAGATGAATTATACTACATTAAATGGGGAAAAACTAACCTTAGGAAATAAATACTAAGGTAAAATGTATGATATATGATTAAGGATTATACATGCGAATATAGAAACAAACTATATAATATACAAGGGTATATTAAGTTACATGCGATAATAAACGTTTAAAGTTAAGTATATTAATATACTCGACGTAATCACGCATGAAATATGACGTTTCTCCAAATTCCGAGTTAAGTCGAAAACCCGACAAACGTTGACAGTTAATAATGGGGGATTAACCGGGAGGGTAGTAGCGACGGTACGGGGTACCGTGAGTAGTAGAGTTAAGTTGTTATATGAGATTCTAATCAGTAGCGTTATGTATTGTTAGACTGCTAGAGACGACACGAGGAGCATCGGATCTAGCTGAATCATACTCCACCGTAATACTTTCAGGGTGAACGGTATGTTATTTATGTGGCTTGATTGTCTCTGAGGATTTCCTCAGTTCAGACATTGTGTGAAAATCTGTGATAAGATTGAATGTCGCTCGTGTGAATTAATATGCTTGAGTTGCGTATTAATGCTGCTTTATTATTATTACTGTTGTACGATAACAGTACCATTCGTATATATGAACATATTATAAAACGAACTAGCGGCAATGATGCTATCTTATATGTGTAATATAAGGAACGTAAGTAAAACATTGTTGTAGCATTAGGATAATAAGATATATAAAATATCTGAGACTTATATACGGAGCATTGGCCTCTTTAACGCCGCTCTCGTATCTAGCACTGGATCCCGAGTCGACATACTCAGGATTGGACTACGACCTTAGTCTGCTGTGTTAGAAAAAAAAAGTAAAATGATGCGATGGTATAGATAAGTTTATAAAGGACGTGGATCTTGTTGTGAACTGTGATCCATTAACGATACTAGGATACCGTGTGGTAACCGTAAGTATCTGGATAAATTTCCAACGAACTACAGATTGTTCGTAGGACGGAGACTCTACCGCTGGAGTGGCTATTGCCGTGGGTGACCCGCCATAAGAGATGGGTAACTTAGAGACACGTCGTTCTAACGAGACGTTGTCTTTAGGCATGACTGAACAAATACGGAAGACTATATTAGCTCATACATTAGCTGGGCTTGTACGCCAAAGATGGGAAAGTATACTTGTTATAATTTCTCGTTGTTTCGCCTTGTTGCTCAGTGGTTATGCTTTGTAATTATATGTGGTATGTTGGTGGATTGTTTGAACGAGCCATTGTGCTCATATTGTGTGTGGTGAACTGGTTGAGTCGAGTCGCGTACTCCTTGTGTAGGCTATGGTGGATTGTTTGGCTCGAGGGAGTCGCCGAACTCAATATGAACTATTAAGTGTTTGTTGGAATGAAGAGTCTTTGTACTCATATAAGCGTTGTAACGCTTTCAGTGGTTTATTACGATGCGATGTGTGAAGCCGGGGGCTTGTTGTTATTTGAGTTACTGCAATATATATATTGTTGCTTTACAGTTTTATATTAAACTACTTGCATGAAAATGAATTGCATGCTCTCGACCAATTAACTGAGGGTCTGAGGGGACATGACGATCATGTAGTAGCATACTCAGCAGGGGCTGATTCCATACCACAAACAACCATTTTTGCAGGTATGCAGCTTCCGGTGTCGGCAAAGAGAGGGACGCGCTGGGTAGTTTAATTACAGTTGTTTAAAATATGCACTGTTGCATTTTGATACGACTTAGAAACGTGTATAGGATTGGGATACTTAGAATGCTCACTGTGAATGTATTTTATATTGGTTTGGGAAGGATAATCTATCTCTGTTGTCACTGTGGGAAATTGTTTCGTATTTAAGAATATATCAGGAGGCACGTTATTACTCGTATGGGCGAGTAAGAACGGTGACACCAGTAGTTCAATTGTTGAGATTACCGCTGCGATTATATGTTAAGTAAGATGATTAGGAGCCGATTGGAGTAGGGGTGTTACATGAAGAGTTTGAGGCCCTTAAGTTAAACAACACCTGGTCCATAGTAGATTTACCTAAGGGAAAACGCCCTATAAGCTGTAAATGGGTGTATAAACCAAATTAAAAGCAGATGGGAGTCTTGAGAGGTTTAAGGCAAGGCTAGTTGTAAGAGGTTTCACGCAGAAACATGGTTTGGACTATGAGGAAACATTCTCACCTGTTGTTAAACACACCACCATTAGAGCCTTAGTCATAATTGGAATTAAGAAAGGGTGGATCCTTGATCAATTAGACGTTAACAATGCCTTCCTCCATGGAAATCTCCATGAGGAAGTTTATATGACCATACTGGAAGGCCTTAAGGTCCAAGGTCAAACAAGGTTTGCAAACTTAACAAATCAATTTATGGTCTTAAGCAAGCCTCTCGCCAATGGTATGAGAGGCTTGCTCAATATCTGGAAAAACTTGGTTTCCACCACTCTAAAAATGACTACTCCTTATTTATCAAAACCAACAAGAACAACACCATCTTCCTAGCAATCTATGTTGATGATATCCTTGTTGTTGGAAACAACACCAAGGAAATCACTCACCTGAAAAAACAACTCCATAAGGAGTTTAAGATCAAAGATCTAGGCAGACTCCACTATTTTCTTGGGATGGAATTTCTGGAAACAAACAAGGGGATCATCATGTGTCAACAAAAATACACAAAACAGATACTCAAGGATTTCGAAATGGAAAATTTTAAAACAACAATTTCTCCCCTTCCAACCAATCTGAAACTTCTAAAAGATTCAGGTTCCCAACTCGAGAATCCTACACACTACAGATGCCTAGTAGGAAAACTTAATTTTTTAACAAACACAAGAGACCTGATATTGCTTTTGCTGTTCAATACCTCAGCCAGTTTTTACAAACTCCCACCACAGAACACCTTAAGGCAGCATACCATACTCTGTCATATATAAAGGGTACACCAGGTTTTGGTTTTTTTTTTAATCGTGAAAATAACTTTGATCTTGTGGCTTATTGTGATTCGGATTGGGCCGCTTGCCCAATAACCAGAAAATCCATATCTGGCTACTATATCCTTCTCGGTGGATCTCCACTGAGTTGGAAATCAAAGAAGCAAGTTTCTGTTTCCTTATCTTCTGCAGAAGCAGAATATAGGGCGATGAGACAAGTTACCAGCGAACTTAGCTGGTTAAGCAGGCTTCTTCATGAGGTTGGCCTGACCAATATCACACCGATACCTCTGAATTGTGACAACTTGCTGCTGTTCACATTGCGAAGAACCCAGTTACTCATGAACGCACAAAGCACATTGAGTTGGACTGCCACTTTGTGCGTGAGAAACTGCAAGAAGGGCTGATACATGTCCAACATGTTCCAAGCAGCCATCAATTGGCTGACGTCATGACAAAGTCCCTGGCAGGTAAATTTTATCACAACATGTTTGATTCTCTTGGTCTGCAGGAACTAAGTGATCACGGCTGAGCATGCAGATGAAGCAAAAAGGCACAATCATCAGAGTACAAATTGTACTTTTGAGGGGGGGTATTAGCATAGTTCTATATTCTGTATTCTAGTTTGTATATAGGATTTATGCTTGTACCGGTTTTATAGTTTGTAACTAGGAAACAAAGCCATGTATTTTCAGAACCCGGTCCATTATGCTATCCTTCTATTACTAGACCGGCTTCTTTACCTTTCTCCTCTCGGTCTCTGTTAAGTAGTATCTTTCTCTGTAAAGAACTTATTCATTCGAGCCTTTGTGCTCTACTTCATCAATAATGAAATCATCATCTCTTTCTTGATTCGTCTGTCTGTCTGTCTCTCTCTCTTGCAAATTAGTCAATACTTGACAAGTTCTACCATATGATTAAACATAATTGGCACAAATTTACACATATGTGGTGTTAGAGATGGTAATCTACAAGCTAGAGTTTAGCTTGGGATCAAGATGATTCGCTTATGGGATTATGGTTGGATTATAGAGTGCGGTAATACACGAGTAAAGTGACAACAAGGTAGGGGGGGTTCGATCGTAAATGACCTAGTCCACGAGAGGTTCGACAAATATTTTTAGTAAGAGAAGTGGAGCAACAATGGAGATATACCAAGTATTTGCAAGTACTAAGTATGTCTCCCCTCAGTTGTGTGTTCAATAAATGTACATTGATTGCTATTTATAGGGAAGAGGATGAAGGAGTTGGTGCATCTTTTGGCTTCGTCGCTCGCTTGCTAGCGGGTCGATGACACGGGGTGCTCTTTGAGATAAAGCTGATGTCACCTTGGTATGGTCACTTTGTTAGGGACAAAGCTTTCTTGCTCTGTTCGGCCGTTCATCCTTAATTGTGGAAATAACGCCTTTATCTTCTGGGGTGGTAATGGCATGTTAGAGAGGCGTGCAAGTTGGTAGCCATGAGTGACTCGGGCGGTAATGACGGGTTGCCTGATGAGACTGATTGGACAGGATTTTAAAGGGATGTGTGCTAGGTCATGGGTGCTTTTTGTGACTTTGGAGGTCGACCGGGGTTTTTGTTGGTGGCCCCGGCTATTTCTTCGATTTCAAGCACTGGAGAGATTGGTTTCCCGGGTTTGATGTTCGTTAGACGAGATAGTTACTAGTCGGGGTCTTCGTATCTTGAGTGATGGCTTGTTGTTCGGGCGTTTAATACCCGGACTTAAAAGTGGTGATTAAATTATTCTAATACAATTATTAAAGGCCTAATGGTGCATAGAGAGTATTGGTAAAGAGAATAAAACCAAAAGAAAAGAGAAAATGCGTAAAACGCTAAAACACATTAAAGATGAGTAAAGGAGGTATATGACCTCGTTAGGGTCCGAGATGGATTCCTAAGGCTTAGTTAGGCCTAATTAGTATACGGGAATGATTCCCAAAGAAAACGGATCCAAATAATGGATTAAAATGCTAACGGAGTTTTAAAGCACGTTTTTTGAGAAAACCCGAAAACATGACTTTAAGTGGTCAAACAGACCCGTAAAAATTATAGTTCATTAAATAACTATAAATGAACATTAATGGAAGCTTGAGAACCATTAAAAATAAAGAAACGAGAAAAATCCGAAAAACGGGCCCGGTTAGTGAATAGTGCTAAACCGGGTAAAATAACGAGCGTTTTCTGTAAAAGACAAAAAACGCTCCAGCATGTGTATGGTGGGGCCGGTTTTATTAGACAAGTCAGCCCTCTCTCTAATAGCTAAATAACAAAAGAAAAAAGAAGGGTTGAAAAGTCAAAAAGGAGAAAAAGGAAAAAGTAGAAAGGAGGTTAGTTCTTCTCTCTCCTCCCTCACTTCTCTTTTCCCCCTTCTCTTCCTATCTCCTTCCTTCTCCAGCCGATATTTCTCCCCCTCTCTGGTGCTGAACGAAATTGAAGTCCAACCATGGCTTCTTCACCTTTCTCTTCATGCTCAAGCTTTATTTAAGCTCCAAACTAAAAATAACCACATATTTGTGTTCCTCTCATCCAGCCCTATCCTCCTCTCTTTCAAAATTTGAAAAGGATGAAGTTTATTTTCATGGGTATTGGCCATTTGAAGAGAAAAGCACACCATCTTGAAGCTTGAAGCTTCCTCTTTCATCCAAGGTAAAAATATCCAAAGAAAAATACATTTTTCTTCACCCTCTTGTGTTGGCCGATTTTGGCATATTTTAATGCCTTGCTTCTCCTTGTTTTGAGCTATTCTCCAAGTCTCCAATGGTGGGTTGGAGCTCCTCCTTTGATTCATGCCAAAACCAATCCTAGGGTTTCCAAAGGTAATGTCTAAATTTTATGCCTTAAGCCTCTTTTAGGATTCATGAATTATCTTCACAAGCTAGGAGAGCTAATTAGTACTCCTTATGTCCATTGGTACTTTGGTCTAGAGTATTGGGCAAGAGAATTGCCTTGACCGATTTTGGAGTGAAGAGAAGTGGAGAAGAGGAGAAGAGAATGGCAAAGAAAAGGCTTGTGAATATAAGGTAAATAATCTACCTTGGAGCCTAACTAAGTGTTATTAGAATTTGGGATGGGTTAATTAAATGAATGAACCCCACATGAGTTGTGGTAGTATAAGTGCTTGTGTGGTATTAATGCAAGTGAGGAAGAGTTTGTGAATTTCATGTTTGATTTAAGAGCTATGCATTTTATGAATTATGCATTGTGCTATTTGGAGAATTGATGAGTATTGATGAACTTGTGTGTGCTGGTAGAACCTATGATGGGTTTGGTTAGTTTTATGATGAATTAAGTGTTGTGACGAGCTTTGGGCAATGTTAGAAAAGTAGCCGGGTTATGGCGAATTTTCGGTAGAAAACCGAGTGTTAAGGTGATGTTGGGAGGTTGGTGAACCTAAGTGTGCTTGGGAGAAAATAGAAGTTTAAATGAGTGGAATAAACCCACCAAGAACTAGAGAATGAGAGTTGGAAGGGTGGATGCAAAATCTGTAGCATAAATGGGTGAGAAAGTCTTGGAATGGCTTGAGATGAACAAGAGTGTTAAACTTGTGAAACAAGGAGTTGAACTTTGGTATGAGAAGTGCATTGGTCTAGGAATGGTTGGTAAGGTTGGTGGAAGGTTATGAAACATCAAAGAATTTTTAAGTGCACTGTTGTGCATAAGTGCAACAGAGAGAATGGAAAATTTGGGAATTTGAGCAAGAATTTGAGTAGGGATTAAACCTATGTTTTGAAGAGGTTTAGAGCATGTTTTAAGATGATTAAACATGTAGGAAACATGTGGAATGATTAGGGAATGATTAGAGGTGAATTAGGGGTTGAAAACTGGTGGAAAACTGTAAAATTTGACAGTTCCAGGGCTGGTCAGGGTTTGCAAACCGGTACACAAACCCGGACCACCCCAAAAACGCACCAGAAACTCAAAACAGAGGTTGGTCCGGGTTTGTATCCCGGTACACAAACCCGGACCATAGCAAAAACAATGCAGAATATGTTTTCCAGTTTTGGTCCGGGTTTGTAACCCCGGACACAAACCCGGACCACCCCAAAAATTCACCAGAATGTGTTTTTAAGTGTCCTAATGATGGGGAAGTGTGAAGTGAATGGTAATGGTTTTAGATGATGTTTAGGACTTGTTTGGTGACCTAAGAAGGTCTTTGGAAGTGTAAACAAGTTTGAGAAGTGAATGAGAATGATGTGAGTTTAAGAACACATGAACTAAACTAAGGAATAACGGGATAACGGGGTTAAGTACGGGAGTATTAGTTTTACATACCGTAACGCCTTAATGTTAATAGAAACATTTGAATGTTATCAGTGGAACGAGTGTGAACCAAGGAACCAGAGGTCACACGGTAAAGCTAACCCCGGTGAAAGGTATGATTTTCTCATGCCCCATATGCTAACCGAGTTACTCTGATTTGTGTGTTTGTGTGCCGGCTTAATCAAGACTAAAGCATGAAAATAATCCATTGTTTGATTATGTATGTCTTGTTGTATGTTGTATGAGCTATCATACTTGTATGCCGGTGTGGTCTAACGTAGTGTATAGACCGACTCATAGTGAGTAGCGATTGACTAGAAACTCGTAGATCGGGTAGTTTCATAAATAATGGAAACGTGCAAACACACAAGCTATCGATTAAAGTATAACGATAACACAAACATATGAACTCATTAGAATGTGGGGAGATGTACGGGTGAGTAAACACCCGGTAACGGTTAGAAAACCCTATTGAAACAATCCACAAAATAAATAAGAGTGGAGAGATAAATGAACCTCCATCGAGAGGATTGAAGTTAGTCCAATGATGTGAACTTGTAAGAAAAGTAAGAGAGACCTAAGGGACCGTTTAACCCCTTGAGACATGGTCGACCTCCTATATGAGGATTATACCCGGTATGAAAAAATAACCGAAAGTATAAGTATACGGAACGTAAGGGTAACCCTTAAACCTAAGATTACCCGAATTTAAGTTATGTTCCCAAGATCATTAGAAACATCGAGAGTGATGCTTCTAGACTAATATACATAATTATATTGTAACTCCGAGAGAGGAGCGTATGGGAATGTGAGAAGTCCGAGAGTAGTCGGACCTATGTGAAAAAGTAGGAACTAAGAGAGAGTTCCGGGAGCTAGTTGAATCTTCCTACCATGCTAGATCCAGAGTAGGGTCGAAACCGGGGAAGTAGGACTATGCTCGGAAGCCATGTGTTTGGCTTGAGTATGTATAAGAGAAGCAAGCGAGAAGAGCGTGGGAGACCTGTAGTGTCTCGAGAACTACGTGAGCTTGAGTGTAAGTAACCCAAGAGTGTGGGTGAGATAATGTAGAAGTAACCCAAGAGTGTGGGTGAGATGAAGTAAGAAGTAACCCAAGAGAGTGGGTGAGATAATGAACTAAGTAACTAAGGCATTAGAGAGGTAGAAACCCTCAAGGCCTAAGAGCAAATTAATACAACTAACAACCTTGTTGTGTTAGTTAAGGATTGTATTCCATGGTTGAATGTGGATCCTTGTGTAGTGTACATATGTAATGTATTGCTATGTTGCATGTTGATTGAATTAAAATGAATCTCATGCTCTCGACAAAAGTAGTCGGCGTACCCCGGTTAGCACGCGGGGTATGCGAATTTCATATGCAGCGTAAGCTGAGCCCCTAGGGGCATCGTTTTTATTTTCAGGTACACCAAAGATGATTCCGTTCGAGAGTAGGACGGGGCGGTGGTTAGTATGGGTAGTTAGATTTTAATTACTGTGTACTTGAATGAGGTGTAAGACTGAATATGTTATCGGCATCCGTATATTGTAGACTCGGTATAGTAAAGAAATGAATTGAGTATTGTATCTGTATTATGTACTCGGTTGTTCTAGTCCATCAGACCGTTACTGTATGTGAGATAGGCCTGGTTAGCCATATGGGTGGCTAACGGCATTGTATCACCCTCCGTTGTATTTAGAGTTCCGCTGCGAGTTTATGGGCTAATGAGACTGTTTAAGAGGTAATTATGAGATTAGCGGATGGGGTGTTACAGGGTGCGTGTGGTTATACGGGATATGAATTTAATGCTCTTGGTAATACAATTTAAGGTGTGGTTGATCACACAGTACCAACACTAGTCCCCCTAAGTCTTGCAATCGGAACTTGCGAGGGAGGCGGGACTTTTAAGGAGTTTATGAGGATCTTCTTTCTGAAGTTTTGCGAATGAAGTTGGGTCTATCTGTTTGTTCGTAGGGGCTCTTAGATGCAGGTTTTTTGGCTTGTTTTTGTTCGTGTCTGATTTGGATACTTGGGGATGTATCAAAAGGGGTGTGGAGCTCGAAAAACTGTTGATGGGACAAGATGTTAAGGTCGTGAACATCGGCTCGTGGGTGTTTCTATGTTGGTGGGAGATTTGGCCTTGTGATGGTTCACCCGGGTGGTTCTCCTAGTATCCACTAGTCTCCCAAGTTCAACTTTCAGCGGTTATGGGCGGGAACTTGAACTTTCACTCATGTTCTGGCTGTGTGGCAGTGTGCCACGTGGCGTGGAGCATGAGTGCTTGGAAGGTGGGGCGTCAGGTGATGAGACTGATGTGAGGCGACGGTACTGGCGTGCCGTGATGACTCTTGCGAGGCGACGCTTGGGTCAGTTACTACAGGCGTGTGTTACCAATGTGTTTCATTCTTGCTTTGGACAGTGGTGAGTGTTTGGAGTAGGCCATGTGGCCTGTTTTGATTGGGGTGTCTGAGCGGTCAAGTAGGACGGTTGCGAGAGTTGTGCTTCTGATCATTGGGGTCACCTAGCAACAAATACTGTTAGGTCGGAAGGTTATTGTTGTGCCACTCCTTGCCTATGTAGGTTACCTGTTCCTTGTTTTTTTCTTCTGTAACTCGTAAGAGATGGCTTCATTGCCGACAGTCTATGAGACTGTTGTCACTCAGAAGTGGTCGATGCTTGGCGGTGGTGCGTTGTTTCATTTGGTGTTTCTGTGTTTGTTGGTTGTGTGGTCCGTGGTTCTGGTGGTGGCGATGGAGTTGCTGATTGCCGGTATGCTGGTGACGTGGACGAAGTTGGAAGGGGGTCCAAAAAATGGTGGTGGAGGGGGAATCGTCATTGGCTCAGAAGGGTATCCGAGCCTAAAAGATTGAATCCTTTTCGTAGACTGGTGTTGGTCGCTTCGAGTTGCCTGGTGCAACGTCGTTTTTTCAGACCTACCCTGGTGCGTCTACTCGCCCCGACAAGGTTGATGATTTCTTGTCATGGTCAGGCTGGTAGAGGGAGAGGCTGAGGTAGCCTAGCTTTTCCTCCTGGGGTGGTTTGGTTCCAGCTGTAACTGGTTGATGTGCAAGGATGTCGGTTCCACGGTTTTGGCTATGGCCTCTGGATTTTGCGGCTTTCCTGGCAGGTATGCCTTCATCGTCGAAGTAGCTGTGGGCCGTCTTGACCATTTCCCTCGCCCCGCGAATGACCTTCTCCCCTTTGATGAAGTTTTCGGCCCGTGTGACAACTCGTCATAGGATTTGGGGGTAGTTAATTACGGTTAGTTTCCTTACAAAGTTGACCTTGGTCAGTCCGAGTCGATAAGCTAAGACGATGACCGAATCCTCGTGTTCATCGATCTTCGTGACGACGCTACGGAACCTTCTACTGTATCCCTTAACATCCTCATGCAAGTGTTGGCGCATCCCTGCGAGGTCGTTAGAAGTCTTCTTGGTTCACCTTTCAGCGGCGGTGAAATGGTTCAAGAAGAGCTGCTCTAGCTGTTCGAAGTTGTGTATGAACTTGTTTGGCTATCGTGTGAACCATGTGAATGCTCGTCCTACCAAGGATGATGGAAAAAGGCGGCAGCGGGCGTGATCGTCAATGTGTGTCGTAATCATGGTGTATTTGAAGTGTGACAAGTGATCGACAGGGTCACCCGAACCGTAGTACACAAAGATGTTCCAGGTGAAGTTGGTAGGGGGAGGGGCCTGGTTTATCTTGTCGAAGAATGAGTCAAGGTCTTCCACCCTATTCTTTCTATGGTCGGTCATTGCCTGCCGCTCCGTGGAGCGTTGAGCTAGATCGGCGACCAGCTATTGTACAGTACAGAGACAGTTTCAGAGGTTGAGTCACGGTTTTCATTGGGTGTTCTCTCATTTGAAGGAGGCAAGCTTGGTGGAGTGTTGTTTCTTCTGGTTTTCCGACCACATGGTGGTGCCATCAGAGATGTTTCGGGTGATAGGTAGGATGGATAGGGCTTTGAAGTGATGGTGAGAAAGATTCCCATAGACGACACCAAATGTTAGAGATGGTAATCTACACGCTAGAGTTTAGCCTACGGATTTGGGATCAAGGTGATTCTCTTATGGGATTATAGTTGGGATTATCGAGTGCGGTAATATACAAGGGAAGTGACAACAAGATTTACGTGGTTCAGTTGTAAATGACCTAGTTCACCGAAGGTAAGACAGAGGTTCTTAGTAAGAGAGATGGAGCAACAATGGAGATACAAGGAGTATTTGTGAGTACTGAGTATGTCTCCCCCCAGTTATGTGTTCAATAAATGTACATTGATTGCTATTATAGGGAAAAGGACGAAGGAGTTGGTGCATCTCCCGGCTTCGTTGCTCGCTTGCTAGCCAGGTCGATGACGTGGGATGCGCTTTGAGATGAGGCTGATGTCACCTTGGTTAGGTCATTTAGTCAGGGACGAAGCTTTTTTTCTCTGTTCGGCCGCTCATCTTTAATTGCGGAAAGGACGCTTGCTATCATGGGGCATTAATGGCATGTGAGAAAGGCGTGCAAGTTGGTAGCCATGAGTGCCTAGGACGGTAATGACGAGTTATCTGACGAAACTGAATGGGCAGGATGTTAGAGGGATGTGTGCTAGGTCATGAGTGCTATCTTGTGACGTGGGAGGTCTACCGGGGTTTCCGTTGGTGGCACCCGGTTATCTTTCTTCATTTTTGAGCCCTAACAAGATTGACTTCCTAGGCTTGATGTCCGTCCAGCGGGATACTTACTAGCCGGGGTTTTCGTATCATGATTGATGGCTTGTTGCTCGGGCGCAAGTGGTTATAAGGGAAAGTGTGGTTAATGTTCTTCGTAATACAGTTTAAGGTGTGGTTGATCACACCGTACCAACACGTAAATGATGTCATAGATAATAATAAAGGTATACATTTCTAGATTAGTTGATACTATATTATAGAGAATGCTATTATATTTATATAAGACCCCATTCTTTTGGGATTATGGAAACAAGTTAAACTCATCAACTTACTTTTTCTCTTTATATGTCATATGCATCAATTGCTATATCAAATTTAAATTTTTTTTCTTACATACTTTTTCTCTCTACTTTTTTCTATATTCAGCTGACTATCAACTTTAGCTTTGCAATTTTTTTTAAACACCATCATCCTTCATTTCTCACAACATAAGGTTTTAAGCCAAGAGGCTTTACACAGAAGCAGTCGGCCATTCTAAGTCCATGGGGGATGCTACAACGTGTAACTTGATCCCAAAAGACGTTACATAAGTAGCATTGATGTCAAATGAGAGACAACCCAAAATACTAAACTGAAAGGATCTCTACCACACCATTTACATAAGCAATAAATGAACAATGAAATCCATGAAACTAAGCACTTAAACCAACATTGAATAGACATAAGTAGGTCATAACAAACACAAGTAAACTATAAAGTGAACAATATAAGAAGCAAGGCGTATAAAAAAACCAAGAAGGTCCCAAAGGAGGAACACCAGTCCTTAGAAACCCCTTGAGGTATCTGTAACACCCATACTCATAAACCTCGTATTAACTACCATCGCAACATAAGTAAATAGTCGAATCCCAGTGGAAAATAAAACCGAACAAACTATCGATGGGTGTCACCGCCACTACTCACCCATGTGAGTAGTAAAGCGTCCAAATACCACATAATACAAAACCACTGTGATGACAAGAGATGGGTAACCAATATGTACAATGCTAAGTCCATAACTAAGAAGAAGTAGTTTAATTCCCAAAAACGTGTACAGTAGTGGTATAATACATAACAACAGTCCAAAAGTATGATATAAATAGTACACCACTAACGACCCCAAAATAGCCCGCGCTCTGACTTCAGTCTCGGTCAAACACCTGTAATATGTTTGCCATAAAGGCTCAGCACAACCGCTGAGTATGCTACTGTATAATCTTCACGAACCCCTAAACTCCTTACAATAATTAGTCGAGTTATCATGCGGTTCATTTACATGCAATTCCGTTTTACATGTGTATGATAAAAACTGTAAATGCAATAATAAAACATCCAGTAGTCCATCCAATATTCGCACACAATTCCACACACATTATGTACATATAATCAATACGATAAACGAGTGCATAAAATAATGATACGAGTGGTGTTTCATTTGAACGGTTCTCGTTATTCGGCCTTTAAGGCCTTTGAATCATTATCCACTTTACGAGAGTTAACTGTAGTCTCGTATTAACGCTTCTCAAATGTTTAATTAATTCCATTTGCTCAAATCTTAATCTTGACAGTCATCATGTTAGAAGACGATCTGACCTCAACCAGTTACCCCTATTAATGGCAGGTCATCAATGGCAGTAGCCATCCCCTTTACGTGGGGACTCCGATTCCTTCTTATTACCCCTGTTAATGGCGGGTCACCAACGGCCGAAGCCATCCCCTTTACGTGAGGACTTCGTCCAACGATCAGTCTGATCTATTAGAATATAATATACGAGTGGACCTGTAACAGTCATCCGCTCTATTGTGATCACTATGCGCAACCAGGATTCCCTGGATTTCTCCTCATATCCCATTATTTTCACCATGTGATTAAGTTCTCCTAATCATCTTACCTAAGATCTATTCTTAGGTTATAGCGAATATATTATCCATGTAGTTGCCTTTTAGGTCTTACACGTTACCTAGAAGTCGTCTAGGTCATTTTCATATTTGAATACATGTGCTCATGAGAAAGGTATTACCGTGTCTTTAACTAAGTCAATTACTTAGAATGATTAAGGATAATGTGGTGTATCTCGTTAATCGTTTGTGAGCAGTATTTCCTTAATCAATAATCGTAACTCGATTCGAGGTTCGTATTTTGTATTGCCTTAGTCTGATAGACGTTCGCACACAATTAATATCACGGGATAGTCGGCAATTAAAATCATATAAACATTTCAATATAAAAGCATACATATCACTCTTAGAAATCATCACACAAATGTCTGAACCCAATGAAATCCTTAGGAACATTTGGACCACACAATAACATACCGTTCACCAGTGTAGAAGACGCTACTTGCGATCTCGAGCTCGTCCTCTAAAACTCTAGCTCTGGAATACGAGGCTAAGTATTAGCTCTCTATAATCTTAAACAAATCCGGTACCCCTTAAAGATAACCTCGATGTGCGTTTTATTTATTAATAGTCGGGTTAACGTCTTAGGGTATTCGAATTAACGTCATCCCGTCGTCAATAATTAACACGGTTGTACAAATGTTACAACCTTAGGATTAGACTTTTACATGAATCTTTTTATCCATGAGTATATATACATATAGTTATTGTAACTATTTGTTACTTGTATAATTTACCTTTAAGTGTTATTAATCTTTAACATTTAAATTCCCACTTAACTTGTGAGTTGGTCAACTTGACCCTCTTGGTCAATTTGGTTGACTTGATCAACATATACAATTCAACACTACTATATAACCCATAATATAATTCCTTGAATTATATAATTCCATTATTTGTATCTCTTTATACTATAGCATTAAATCTTTATGTTTAATGTTATAAGCAAGAGCTTAAAGCACAAAATGTGCTTTAAGAAGATGCATTTACCTTTGATGTAATGACCCCAAAACCGGCGTAGGAGTTAGGGACGTTACACGCCGCATATCTATTACCTAATAACGCAAGGCTCCTAACTAATATCCAAAACGTAGGCAAAATAATAATTATATAAATGCAAAGTAGGGAGGATAGAAAGTTATTCCTCAAAGATACAATTCAAAGGCCCAATGTAAATCAGAAGTCAAAGTGTAATACAAAGTTATACCAAAAGGGTCGAAAGCTATCCAAAGTCTAAAACATGTCAAACAAAGCTTAAATGAGCTAAGGCTCTAGACACAGTAGAGGGGAGGAATCCTCGCTGATCAATATGCAATGTTAGTGAAAGTAAGGGAGTGAGCAAACAATGCTCAGTAGATTACAAGCTTCATCAATAAGCATGCTCAAAACATTTGAAAGCATGAACATAAATCCAGAATCCAAACAGAGGAATAGGTAACTTTCCAAAAAAAACAACAATGGTAGAAGCCAAACATATCACAGACAAAACAGAGTCAGAACAGACATAGTCACAAAACAGAGCGGGACCCTAGTGCTCAATTATACAGATGGAACGGAGCGAATCCGTGAAAAGAACGAGGAGAACCACTCATGAATAGAACGTGGCGAGACACCTGTGGCAAATAACAGAATTACGTCCTATACAACGCTACGGGATAGCTAGACCCAGCCATCCACGGCTCAGACATACAGATTACTAGGTCCCAAAACAGAAGCTTCATTAATAAAGCATTAGTGCGTAAAAATGCACAACACAGAGGTTAAATAACTTAATTATCATTAGAGGAATACAACCACACAAACAGAAGTCAAAACGGAGCTCAAATGAGCATTTTAGGCAAAACTAAAGCATGTCCGAACATGTGTCCGAACATCAATGTTCGGACACAAGTCGAGACTCAAACCAGAAGAAGAACCAAACATTCGAATATGTGTCCGAACATCAATGTTCAGACACATGTCGAGAGTCAAAACAAGGTGTCCGGACATGTGTCCAGACCTTAGAAGTTTGGAAAAATCCCGAGAAAAACATATGTGGTGGCGTCCGAACATGTGTCCAAACATTGATGTTCAGACACAAGTCGAACATAATCAGAGGAAGGAGTAAGGTGGTGTTCGAACTGATGTCCGGACATACAAGTTCGGACACATGCCGAGACTTGTAAGCGAGACTCGTCCTCGCACCCCGTCCGAACTTACATGTTTGGACAGAAGTTTGGACAGCAGTTAAAATGTGGAAAACAGAAGGCAAAACAGGGTCTGTCCGAACATTAATGTTCGGACAGAGGTTCTCGCAGTGCGAAACTCAGAAATTTCAAAGCAGCGAAGCGCACGAACAGAGGAGCCAAACAACGTTATATTTTGCAACACAAATTCAAACATTTATAGAAACACAACTATGGGGGTTTTAGCAGATGGAAACCAAAGTAAAATAGACGGAAATCAGTCACAAACATAGAGCAATTCAGTAATCTAAACTCCCAGATTATAAACACCCCATAGCCGAACACACTCATCGAATCCACTAGCCACCTACCTCGATTAGTTGCAGAAGAAGTTCCAAATCTAAAGAAGAATCAGCCACCAAATGCAGAGCAAAATGCAGAAGACTCAGACACTGAATTCACCAAAAAACGGAGAGAATTTCCAAAATCAGCAAAAGGACCAAAACCCCAAATCAGAAAACTGAGAGTGTCGAATTCCATGAATCTAAACCTGAGTAACGACGGGGAACACAGCAGGGGAAACTGACAGTAGGGAATCGCACAACCGGAGTAGCAAGGAAGGATCTCAAATCAGCAACAAAGAAACTTGGGAAGAAGGAGGCAAGAAAACTGTCACTCAGAAACCACGATGAGAGTTGACGCTCTTCATACAATTGTAAATGGAAATTAAAATAAGGGAAAGACTCTTCCTTATAAGTCATAATTAATTACCTTAATTAATTGAGAGGGGAAAAGACCTCCTTGTCCTTCTCCTTAACTCAAAAAACGTTCACGTCCTGAATTCATAATAACCAACTTAAAGTCACAAAAGTAACGAATTAAATTCTGCAATAAACTTGGGTTATAACATTTGAAGCCCTAGGTGAGTTTTCTTCACCAAAATATCGGCTATTATAAGAAAAATAGCTAAGAAACGGATCTAATGTAGGTCCATGGATAAAAGGTAGATTAAGTGTTCAAAAGGCTTGATTATGACTTACCCTTGAAGTCACCTTTGGAGTGTGCTCTTGCTTGAACTTTCGGCCAACCAAGGAGCTAGAACGATCTTCATTTTGTATATGAAAATATGAAGAAAAATGATGTAAGAAGTGGTGGTTTTCAGCCATAATTAATCAAAGGAGAAGATGGGACCTTAAGGCACTTTTCCTACCTTAAGCTAGCTTAGATCTTCCTTGCTCCAAGAATTTATTGATTCCAGCCTTGGATAGAGAAGGGAATGTGTTTGTTGTGTTCTCCTTGTTTAGTTTATGTATACAAGAAAAGATTTGAGATGAAAAGGAAGTGTGGGTTTACTTCACCTTTGAAGTGCTCTTCAAGGTTCCAAGGAAAAGATGAAGAAGCTCAAAGAGGAAGAAGGGCTCTTTGATCTCGGCCAAAGGGAAGATGAGATAGGGAGTGCTTGACTTGAATTTGCTTAAGTGAAGAGGTAATGAGTCATGACTAGTAAAAGGGTGACCAAGGCTTCTAAAGAAGATATTTTCTACCTCTTGAGGAGTTTGTCGGCCCCATATTCATTAAGGGGGTGTTTGGATCAAATCTTGGGAAGTTATATAATAAGGTGTCTTATAATGTTCTAAGCTTATGTTGTACACTTGGACTTGTTTCATGTGTTAGTTTGTGACCAACATGATTATCTTGTCCTAAAGTATGTTCATTTGTGTTTTGAGTGATTGATATACTTTACTATTCATTATGACTAGTTAAAGTACGTTCTTTGATTCACTCTTGATGTTGGTGCTCTTAATTCATGTAATAATGTGTTACATGCTACATTAACTTTAGGAGTTATTTTATCCTCATTAATGTTTCCTCTTTAGTTCATTATTTTATGTGGGGTTTAGTGCCCATTTTGGAGTATACATATTTATTTATATATGTATGTTTAGAGGTTGTAAAAATTCCTTAGTGAACTAGGCTCATTAGCCTTTCCTTTTATAACTAATCATAGATTCAACTCTTTCATTTAATTAATCCCTTATTTCTTAAGGTGATTAATATTTGGGGTATTTCAAAATCATTTTTGCAAGCAACCTTAAGAAGTCACCGGGGTTGCTGCTCTTGCTTCGGTAACTTATGTTGTAGCAGCTGGCTCCATTTGATGCACTAATTGAACAACCATTTTATGATCCCCACGACTAACAACTCCCTTCCCCTTTTTTCTATGCGGACCAGTCCGCAGGTTTTCTGCTTGGGTCCTTCGATCCAGGGCGCGCTTTTTTTGTCAGACCAACATAGCACATTCGCCAACTTGCATTGGATGTGGAGGAACATTAGAAATAAATTCCTATGTTGCACCTTGCATTGTTTTTGAGCTTCGAGGATCTCTACATACGATGGAAAAGAAGTAGAGGGGGAGAATTGTTGGATAGCGCTCCCTGGATGCGAAGAGTGAGCTTCCTTGTCGACGCATCTAGAACTTTCACGCGCCTCTCCGTCCGAGGATCCTATTCATGAAGTCGAATGTTTTCCTTCTAAACCGCAGATGACCCACCATATGCCTTTGCTCTCATCCCCCAAGCTCTTTTGGCCGTAACGCTGACTAGAAGCACGCAACTATGGTCTACAGGGGTAGGCACCGACCTCCAGCTCAGTTTAGTCTGAACAATCTTTAGTTGCATGTAGGAAAATACCGCAATAGTAGCATATCAGAGGCATTCTCTCATATGTAACACGAAGGACAAATTCCTTTCCATCTCTAGAAATTGTAACACATCACAGGACTGGTTTGTGGATGTCCATGAGAATTTTAATCCGCATGAACTCTCCTCCTATATTCGGCCATCACCCTCTCCATACTCAAGGAAGCATTTGAATCGATTTCCAATGTGTCATGCAAATTCCTTGTGTTGTAAAGCAAATAGAACGTTATGCACTTGCACCCAGATAGGAATCCAGCTAAATCATGATCTTTTGGATCCTTACTCTTGTCGACCCGTTGAAAGACAAGTAAAGCTCCATCAAATGAACATGGTCCTCGATATAGCACATGCAGCATGTCCCACTTCTCAAACTCAAGTAGGTAGAGATCTCGTCCCCCGGATCGCACATGGAAGTTGCCTTCAAGTTGCCAAGCCTGACCTAGAGTTCCAAAGCTCTAAGACCAGCAACTTTTGTGAAGAAATGCTTAGAAATGAGGCATCTGTCAAAAGGATGGGCAAGGTCTTCCGCATCCAGACCACTCAAATCAGTGGCTTCTCCTACATTCCTTGTTTACAAAAGACCAACACAACGAGTGAAGATGTCATCAACGGTTGCATGCGAATTCAGATCCGTCATGGTGTAAGTTGACTCAAAGAAAGGATTTACTAGAGGAAATGAGATGTGGAGAAATGAAGATTAGTAAAACTGAGAGATGTTCGAGGGAAAGGGAAAAGACTAATGTTACGTGTTAGTCTAAAGTTCAACCCCATTCCCAATCATGAGCTCTAATGATACTAGATACCAGTTCGAATGAAGCATATAAAACAAGGCGTGTGGAAGACTACAGATATCGAGGTAATTAGAAGAGAAGTGAAGAAAGAGCTCCAGGGTTTAGACGCAAGCTCCCAACTGAGGGAGAATTCAGAAGAGCGAAACGTCAATAATAGAGCCTAATTTATTTTCATTCTTTCTTTATTGATTAAGTACTTTGAATTTGAATTATAATATTCTCATGTTATGTAACACCCCCAACTAACAACATCACTCATTACAACAAATCGCAGCGGAAAACTTAACTCATCACATTACTTAACTCATTGGTGTTACACGCCGTTAACCACCCACGTGGCTAACAAGGCTAATACATATACATTGTATCGGTCTGATGGACCAGATTCCCGAGCATCTACACATTATACTCTCATTTCATTTCCAACAATTAATATACATATACATTCCAACTGTACCGAGTATTTACAAACTAATGCCGACAACAATTTCGGCCTTACTACACCTACAATACATACTCAATTTAGATATCTACCCATGACAAACAACTACCCCGTCCTACTCTCGAACGGCTTCCAGCTCCTTGTACCTGAAATAGGAAAGAAAAGAAAGGGTGGCCCCCCAGGGGGCTCAGCACCTTTGCAGGTATGGTAATCCTGCAGCCCGCATGCTACTGGGCCACGCACAACTATTTGTCGTCTAAGCATGCAGTTGATTATATTTAAATCATGCATGTAAACTATAAACACATAACACATTACATACCCACAACAATGGGCTTAACAAAACTGTCAACACATCTATACTCGTTATATCACTCATGGTGTTCTTTAACCCTAGAGGGTTTCTCCTCTATTGGAGCTATTTTCTTAATAGACGACATTTACCCACTAGTCGGGTTATACTCCAAATTGTCTTATAATAACCCGGGATTCATATCCATGATCCACATACTCCGCATAACAACTCACTTCACATTTCAACGTACAATTTACATAACTTCGCAATAAGAATTGCAGCGCAACATTAACACATAACATAACGGGAACGGTTCTCTTTAGGAACCGCCCCAAACATAATTAGTTCACTTGGAGAGCCTAGAGAATGTTGCCAAACTCATGCTAAGCTCGTTACATAACTCGTTACCGTCCTGTTAGATGAACGGATAACTTAACCCCAAGGTGCGTCGGATATAGTCATCCAAGCACACCGAACAAACATAGTATGCCCCTGAGCCCGACGTGAGTCAGTAAAATAGCCTTGGTTAAGCTAAAGGGAAGGTTGAGAACCAAAAGGAAAACAGCCATAACATACAGAGAGAATCGAACCTGATATGATAACGACCCCCATACTCACACGCGTGGCCGGAACGACCGGACTCCTCACTCCCTGGTTAGCACTTGTTAGAAGTCCCATTATTGAAACTTAGTACATTAACTCACAAATAGATGTTTAGGTCCAGTTGGACACACACAAGGGTAGTGAACATACTTACACGCACAAACAACACAACTAACTCACGCATAGCCGTGGTTAGAACGTTCCCATGGTTTGGGTCGTTAAGTCCGAATACCGATCTACTATGTGATCCTAGAGTCGGTTAGTTAAGTTTAGCACATATTTAAAGCTAAACGGTATCGGACCTACTACGCACACCACATAATTAATCAACTGTAAACTCATTACATATTTTTACCTTATAAGGTGGCAAACATTCAGAAAAACACGTTGGCATACAAGCCGGTGTAATCCGGTAGGACACAGGTTGCAAGAAAACCATACCTGTCACCAAGGCCCACTCTATTGTGTCCTCTTATGTTCCTCGAACAATTCTCGAACAACTGGTAACATTACAATGGTTTCCATTAACATTGGGTAATATGATTGTTCAATGTCTAATGCCCATAATTAGCCCCGTTAACTAGTTAAATAACTTCACATTTTTAACTTGTTTTACTTTCACATTTTACTACAACTTTTCACCACTTAATTGTCTTTATAACTCACTTAACATGTCTTAAACAACCTTATAACATCATTACCTACCAATCCCCATCATTACACATCATTTTTCAACCTTAAACAACATTTTTAGAGTGGTCCGGGACTTGGTCCTTACCTTAAGTCCCGGACCAACACTTAATCTAACTCTCGGGTGATTTTTTACATTGGTCCGGGACCTTGTACCGACCCCAAGTCCCGGACCAGGGTGTTTGTCCAACTCTCGGCCAGTTTTTGAATATGGTCCGGACTTTACCTTGGAACCAAGTCCCGGACCAAAGCTACAAAATTGTATATTTAGCATTTTCAAGCCTAGTTCAACTTGTTCTCTTCACCCATTGTTTCCCCAAACTTCACACATGAACTTAGGCATATTCTAATACCAAAATAACACTTTGAACCTCCTTAAAACATTATCCAAACTTGTTACTCTCAATTTCCTTATAACAACTCCTAACACTTATAACATTTTTCCTTAGATTTCTAAGTGGTATATTATGCCTACTACCTCAACTAACCAAAGTGTTGTCTCATAAACATTACCACTACTCCAAAAACATTATTTCTCACAAACACCTCCTTTACACAACTCCTTATATTTTCCACTAGTTTACACTTAGATCTTCACTAGGCATTATTTTTCCTTTGTTACCAAAACTTGCACAAGACTCAACACTTCACATATCATAACCTTGGTGTGTATAAAACACCCATTTGATCTCTAAATCCTCCAAGATAATGTCTAAGTCATCATAGCACTTAAGACCACCTTAATCCACTTTCTTTCACCATCTTAACACTTCATAATTCCTAGTACCATCTAGGTCATAAAATCTCATTACAACACATAAACTCCTTTGTTTATCAACTAAATGTTTCCATAGCTTCCCTAGTACATCCTTACACCCAAACACTTAGTTTTTCACCTTTAGACAATCAAGAACACTTAATCACTTAATACACATTCCTTACACACAAACATATGGTTTTTCATCCTTTAACCATCAAAGACATTCTTCTTCACAAGAAATGTTCTTTACACACAACTAAACCTTTAAACTACACTACATCACAATATAGTGCATAAACTTAAATTGCTTGCCACTTAGGCCCTTAAATTGCATTAATCTTAAACACTGAATTTCCACATTTAAATGCCTTCAACCTACAAATACACACAACAAGGCTCCCATGTCTTTTTAGTCCACCTTATGGATAGTTTTCTAGCTCATTTCCCATTGGCTCTTTAGGTTATTTATTAAGCAAATATAGCTCAATTTCCTAGTACACAAAACTACATTAAGAGAGATCATTTACCTCTTCTCTTCAAGATTTTCTCACTTGTTTTCTCCTGTTCTTTCTTGATTGAAAAACCGGCAAGGACCTTTTATCACTTGTCAATATTCTAACCAATACACATATAAGAGTAATGAGCATTAAGTTTATTACTCAAACTCATAATTAAACCCTAGATTTACATAAGTGTCTTAAAAACACTAAAATTGATGTTTACCTTTGGAATTTGAAAGAGAACTTGAATAAGTAGCAAGATAGGACTCCTCCTAGTCCTTTGAAGTTTGAATTAAGATAAGAAGAGAGCAAGGTGATGCACCATTAAGGGATGAATTTTTGGTTATACACAAAAATGGAGGGAAACATGGTTTTCTTTGATTTTCCTTACCTTGAACCAAAGGGGAATGACAAGGCATGAAAAGATGAGCTCAAGCTCCTTCAATGGAGATTCTTCATGGCACCAAAATGGAGTTCTTGAAGATTTGAAAAGATAGAAGTATAGAGCTTGGTCTAACTAAGACAAAGGTAGTCTTGAAATTGATTTTGGAGCATGGAATCATAAGTTACAAGTAAAAGAAGATGAAGAATGAGTGTGGACTGTAGCAAAACGAATTTGCTTGGGAGGATGAAGATAGATGACGGTGGGAATCAAGGAGAAAGAAGAGGATGAGGAGAGAGGTAGTCTTTTGGAGATATTTATGTTATAAAGGTATTTTCTCTTTTACTTACTTTTCTTCTTTCTTTTTAATTAACTAGCACATGGTGGTGAGTCACCACATAGAAAACCGGCCCCCATTATATAAGAGGATATTTTATATCCTTTGTTGACCAATTAAACAACTTATGTTGACTTATAACTTAAACTAGCACTATTTGAGCACTATTCACAAACTAAGGCACATATTTGTGAAATTTTTGATTTCCCATTGATTTAAACTTCCAAATGTGATACTAAGTAGTACACATGTTTATTAAAGAGTAATGATGGTCATGTAGCCACTCAAAACCCATTTCCAAGACAATTTTTCAAAAATGTGCTTTAAGGCTCCTTAAAGCACATTTTGTGTTTTAACTTGTTTTCAAGCTTGGTTTTCTTTAGTAATTGATTTAAAATGTTCATTAACATGTTAATAAGGTCCTAGGATAAAAGGTTACACCAAGTCTAAGGCAAGTATTTGCTTAAATTGACTTTATGGTGTTTTCTTGTGTTCTCTTTGGTTTAATTGTCTACCAAAGTTTCTTAAGGACTTAATCAGCCTTATTAAATCATAATTGAATATTATTAAGTCTTGGTAGGCTCTTTGGGTCCTAACCAAGTTCATTCCAAGCTTAGAGCATGTTTTTGCTCAAATTGTCTTTATGGTACTTTATTGTTATTACTATGGTTTAATTTACTTAATAGTATTTATAAGGCACTTTTTAGCCTTTATATCCCATAGTCTAACATTTAAACATCATATCAAGGTTTGGGGTATTTCATGTTATCACTAAAATCTATGTTTTCGATGTATAGAGAATTTTTTTATTCTGAAATTTTGATATTCTTCATGAATTACATAAGATTATACAAATAAAAATTTCATCTGATTATCATCTGATCCACCCCAGTCACCCGCAGATGATATATAGTGCAGGAAGTGGAGAGTGTGTAATCAACCAAACTTGGTTTGGAAAGTAGACGTCGAGAGCGGAAGGTAGAACGCGTGAACAGTGTCATCCTCCCCGAGAGACGATTTTAGAGGCAAATATCGCTCTCTTTTCTTCTCCTCTGTGAAAGCAAGGAGATTGTGTGGCTTGAACTACCTCCTCGGCGTGGTAATCAAGGTCTCATCCTATCGGGAAGCAACTGGTAATATTTTATCTCGAAGCGAAGCAGTGGTCTTCTCTCGAGCGGGTGAACAGTAAGCCCTTATCGCGCTTTTCTATCGGCAATTTTGGAAGCGGACCCTCGAGCCCTTCCTGTTCACATCTGTATACCAGTGTGATTATCTGTCTCAGACTTTGTTCCCCAGCGACTTGGAGGAGATACACGTACTTCTCCAATTCAAACAGTTGTCGAACCCCATCGGAGAGAGAGAACTAGTCAGATTTGTAGCATATCCAAGGGAGTTGCTTGTCCCGCTATTTTCTTTAACATCTTTGTTTGTCATATTAGGTGTTCGATTCAGTGGGTTTTATGGTACTTTTGTCTGATTTATAGTTCTGGTGCGATGTGGTCCAGTATTTGCTTCTCTGTTTGGCTTGTATTCGTGGTGTAATCCTGCTGGTTTTCTTTGCTCCTGCTGTGACGGTTTTGGTTGCTGCGTCAAGGTTGGTTCTCTTCTCAGTGGGTTGGTCTCTTCTCAGTGAGTTGTATCTCTTCCTAGTTGTGTGTATGCTCTGGGCTTGCCTGTTTGGTTGGATTGTCAATTTTAGATAGCCCTTCCGATCTGCAAGGTTTGTCTCCATATGAGTTGCCTTAAGCTTGATAGATTGTTTTGCTCTTCTGAAGGGATGCCTCTCTTGCAAACATCTCAGTTGAACTTTTGTTAAGCGATGACTCTAATCATTGCCCTCTTTACATCAGATTTCTTGGCAGACATAAAATTCCATCTAAGATGTTTAGTTTAGAGAATGTTTGGTGTATTGATACCTAGTTTTGAAATTGTCAAGTTACAGTTTTAAAGGGGAGGATATTCCTCTTTACACCCAATTTGCTTGTTGGATGAAGTATTATTAGTTTGTAATGTGGTTATTTATATGATGAATCAAGTTTGCCTAAAAAAAAAAAACCAAACTTGGTTTGGGTTTCTCCAGCGCAAAAAATGCCGAGGTTTCTTAACCTGGTTCCGAGGTAGAGATGAGCTTCAATAGTGAAAAACGGTTGGTCTTGGTTTGGTTGTCAACATATTTGTTCAAAGAGAACCCACCCAGTCACCACCACAACGGCCCACCACCCACCTAGATTGTACACAATTAAATATGATACCAGTAGCCGTTTGCTTTTGCTTTCCCAAAAAAAGGTGATGATTTCCCAAACAGAAAATATACAAACGTACTTTCACTGTCACGTTGTCCTCCTCCTCGTCGTCATCGTCAATAGGATTCTTCGCGGTCGCGGGGGAAATTCATGTTATTATTAATAATAAAGCTGAAAGTACTCTCTGAATCTGACTGTACAGCTCAGTCTTTCCAGGTTAGAGAGCAGCAGCCCAGCAACAACGGTAACTTACACCACTCTGCACTGCTTGCTACAAGGGGCAGTTCCTTAAGGGGTAGAATTGGGTATACCCAAAATTAAAGTCTTTCCTCCCTCCCCAACGGATATCCAACTCAGCGACACGAACACCATGGAGTATAAAATGTGAAAGTGAAGAAGCCCCACCACAAAGTAAAACCAGAGTCAAAAGAAAGCGAGGACCAACAGCAAAACCCCGAACTCCTCCCACCACTCTCTTTCACCATCTTCTACTCCTCCTTACTGTTGGTACCGCGACTCTCTTTCTACGCTCTTGAAACCTGTTTGAACTTAAATTTTCCTCTGCTTTCACACTTCCCTTAAGGAATTACTACTTTCTTCTGGTTTTGGTTTGTCAGCTGTTCGAGTATACAGCGCATAGAGAAACATATAAAAGTCGAAACATATCTATCTGCGCAGAAGCTTAAAATTCATAACTGACACAGATAGACTTCATTCATGGCTGCGCCTCTCAAGGTGGAAGAGATAAGCCATCCACCTATGGAACAGCTCCAAGGTTTGGAGTACTGTATCGATTCCAACCCATCTTGGGGTAAATCATCTCCATTCCTCATAATTTCTCTCTTTCATATTGATTACCCATTTGCTAATTCATCTTCTCCGTGAGTTGTGACTTCCTCCCACCTCATTCTCCATCTATACTTTCAGTTACAACTGACTGTGACGGCACTTTATCAAAAACTGTATTCAAACTGTTTGCAAATTTGCGTAAAACAGGGGAGTCTATCGCTCTTGGATTCCAGCACTACATCCTCTCCCTGGGTACTGCTGTAATGATCCCTACTTTCCTCATCTCTGCAATGGAAGGACGCAACGTGAGTTCATCTCTATTCAACCATTTCTGTCTGATTCAGTCTTCCAATTTATTTTCCATTGATTAACCTCTTTTTTATGGCAATATTCTTCATCTTTCAGGAGGATAAGGCGAGGGTGGTGCAAACCCTGTTGTTCGTACAAGGTATCAACACCCTCTTACAGACACTCTTTGGTACTCGCCTTCCGACCGTTATAGGACCATCTTTTTCTTACATGATCCCCATCCTCTCCATCATCCGAGATTACTCCACCATCGAAGATCCCCATGAGGTTTCTTTCTTTTATTTAATCGACCTTATCTATCCCTACTACTATGCTTTTCATTTTTCTAATGCGGTTTGCTCTCCTTTAGAATAAAAGGTGAGTTCTATCTCCTTACTTTAGAATAAAAGAGCTATTTAATAGTATAAAAAGAATATGAACTCTTGTAATAAGTAATAACTAGTAGATACACTCCACTACGAAGCTATAAAGCCAAAAGAAGGTAACCAACCATCTAATCTATCTATATCATGATGTTTGTTGCTTAGACTAACTAATGGGTGTATACAATTCTGGTGAGAGTGTATGTCCTACTCAATTATCAATGAATGTGAATATTCCTACTTTCTGCAGTAATCTTTAAAATCTTACACTAGTACAAAAAAAAAACATGTCAGTTTTCCACTTTTCATATAGAGCAACAAAACGAGTGGACTAGCTAACTTTTTAAATCAGCAAAAGTAGCATGTTACTTACTTTTTATAAAGTGATGCTTTATATGTTTTGTACCCATCTACCGTCCAATAGACAATCAACTATGTGATGTGAATGTAACTTTTGTCACCTTTCACTTGAGAGACTCGATGAGTGAGTGCAGTATGTGCTGATGGGTTTGTTTTGTCTTTTCCCCTTTCGGGCGAACTTCTTGTTGCTTTCAGAGATTCCTTAGTACGATGAGGGCAGTCCAAGGTGCTCTGATTGTGGCGTCAAGTGTGCAGATCATCCTGGGATATAGCCAGATGTGGGCAATTTGTTCCAGGTTGAAAAAGTTTTTTTTTAACTAAAACCTAAAGACTAAAGCTGTGTTGATTGAATTAAATCCCTGTGACATGATTTAATTAGTACTACTATAAGATTACTCTGGTTTAATGGGTTAAGTTTTCTATTAATCAGGTTCTTTAGCCCTCTTGGAATGGTACCTGTCATAGCACTTTCTGGCTTTGGTCTACTAGACAGAGGCTTCCCTCTGGTAAGAAAAAAATTAGAAGCACAATTTTCAATCAAAGTCTTCAGTAATGTGATATTCTTCACTTAAGAAAGCTGTGTACTAAATCATATCTATGTCATTTCCCCTAGGTTGGACAGTGCGTGGAAATTGGTGTCCCAATGCTCATCCTATTCGTTGCCCTCTCTCAGGTATCATTTCAAGTCTCTTATAAAAAAAAAAACTAGACACTACTGGTATGATTTAAAATTCCGCAGTTTGATATCTGATTATGGTAATTTCGAGCAGTATCTGAAGCACTTTCAGTTGAGACGGCTGCCAATTCTGGAGCGGTTCGCCCTTCTAATAGCAGTCATAATTATTTGGGCTTATGCCCATTTGTTGACAGCTAGTGGGGCATACAAACATCGCCCAGAGAAAACCCAGTTTAACTGTCGAACTGACAGGTCCTATCTCATCTCAGCCGCACCATGGTAAAGATGCTAGATGAACTCTATTATATTTCCTGCATTGATTTTAGGATAAAAGGATGATTAGTAAACCTCTCAAAATTTAATGGCATTGCGTTCAGGATAAAGATCCCATACCCTTTACAATGGGGTGCACCTTCTTTCAATGCTGGTCATGCTTTTGCGATGATGGCAGCTGTTATAGTCTCATTGATTGAGGTAACTGTCAAAATCAGCGTTCTTTCACCAAAAAGAAGCCCATGAGTTCCACTTGACTAATTGATACATACATAAAACCTTGTTTGCAGTCAACTGGATCATACAAGGCTGCAGCACGCCTGGCAAGTGCCACTCCGCCTCCAGCTCATGTGCTTAGCCGTGGAATCGGTTGGCAGGTTGGTTTGAAATTATCCTACTGAATATGATGCTGAAGTTTTATGATGACGACTCTAAGAACTGTTTAGCTATCTTAACACCTGCCCGTTGTTGAAAATGAATTGGATTTGGTTGACAGGGTATTGGGATCTTACTCAGCGGACTTTTTGGGACACTGAGTGGCTCTTCTGTATCAGTGTAAGCATACTAACAAAGATCTTATGCCCTCTTAATTCTAATCACTGTAATTGGATAAAAGGCTCAAAGAGATCAATCTCTGTTGGCAGAGAAAACATTGGCCTCCTAGGTAGCACTCGTGTTGGCAGCCGCAGGGTTATCCAAATATCTGCCGGGTTCATGATCTTCTTCTCAATGCTGGGTAATTACTTACCAACCGCTTTTCTGCTCTCACCATACTTGACTCTGAACACCTGTAATCACTACCACATAATTGTTGCATAGTGATGACCTGATTAAAAGACCCATTTTTCCAATTTCAGGAAAGTTTGGAGCTTTGTTTGCTTCAATACCGTTTCCCATCTTCGCTGCTGTATACTGTGTGTTATTCGGTCTTGTTGGTAAGCATTCGTATTATAATTATAAGACTCCCAACTACTATACCATAACATAATCGCTTATACTTGATTCTGATACCTTCTGAACGGTAACCAAATAAACCCAGGCTCGGTTGGGTTATCCTTCTTGCAATTCACAAACATGAACTCAATGAGGAATCTTTTCATCGCTGGTGTCGCTCTGTTCCTTGGTTTGTCAATTCCTGAATACTTCAGAGAGTATGCTGAAGGTGCTCTCCATGGACCTGCTCATACTAATGCTGGATGGGTAAGTTTTCCTGGTGTTCTCCTTCATGCATTTATGACTTTATTACTATAATAATAATAATACAAGGACTTTGGTTGATTAGTTGTTGTAACATCCTTTTTCTTTCTGCTTCTTGTGTGAAATTTTCAGTTCAATGATTTCATCAACACCATCTTCTCATCTTCAACCGCGGTAGCAATGATAGTTGCTGTTTTCTTAGACACACACTTGACTACAAGGACAGCGCTAAAGACAGAGGGATGCCATGGTGGGTCAAGTTTCGAACCTTCAAAGGAGACAGTCGAAATGAAGAGTTCTACACTCTCCCATTCAACCTCAACCGTTTCTTCCCTCCGTCTTAATTTTGAAAGAACTAGGAGCTTCAAGGGGAAAGATTTTTGTCACTGTCAGCAACTAATCACAGTCCTGGTGATGCAAAGAAGTTAGAAAACAACCTAGAGATAGAGATATCTATGTGAAAAGCTCATGCTCCTGCTCCTTCCTACCCCGTATTCATAATCCTTTTTTTTACCTTGTAAGTTAAAACTCGATTTCTCGAATTTAGTTGCAATTATATGATTCTATTGATTCAACATCCGTCTCTTATGCTGCCAAGGAGATCATCTGTGATCTAAAAGACAAATATGTCAAAACAGCATCAGAGCTAAACTACTTGAATTCATAAAAGAAGTTCTATCAACCTAGAGATAGAGATATCTATGTGAAAAGCTCATGCTCCTGCTCCTTCCTACCCCGTATTCATAATCCTTTTTTTACCTTGTAAGTTAAAACTCGATTTCTCAAATTTAGTTGCAATTATATGATTCTATTGATTCAACATCCGTCTCTTATGCTGCCAAGGAGATCATCTGTGATCTAAAAGACAAATATGTCAAAACAGCATCAGAGCTAAACTACTTGAATTCATAAAAGAAGTTCTATCAAGTTGTGTACTCATCAAATCAATGTTCATCTCTTCTGGTGCTGCAACTAGCCATAAACATCAATTCATAAAAGAAGTTCTATGAAGTGTACTCATCAAATCTCAATGTTCATCTCTTCTGGTGCTGCAATAGCCATAACATGAATTCGTAAAAGTTCTATTAAGTTGTGTACTCATCAAGTGCATGCACCCTTCTTCTCTTAGAGAACTAAAATCCCATCTGAAGGAAAACGCCTAAAAAACACTAATTGACGGCTACATGAAAATGAGTGCTGTTCAATGAGATTACAATGCATTTGGACCTTCCGGAAGTTATATACACTCCTGCCATAGCCTCTTAACTGCACCCGTTTGCCTTCGTCAAACATCCTCCTCACCCTGTCTTCAAAGCTGCTCCATCCTATTGTGCCGTTTTCCAACATAATTGTTGCAAGCCTCTTCTTGTTAGGTCTCAAAGTGGGAGCATTGCCACCACCAAAGTATGTCCGAAAGCCAGATACAAGAGATGATAGCTGGCTACCTGTATCTGTCATTGCAAACACGTCTGATGTTGCACAAGCAATGAAGTCCAAAGCTGCCAACTTCAAGAAAGAACATTCAAGAAAATGATCACAATTAACCACTGATAAAATAATGACATACAAGTCCTCTAACGCAGATAATTTCGACACATGAAATTATAGATAAAACTAGGAGACAAAGATAAGATGCCCTGAGGTTTTGTACCTGTGAAGAGAAATTTCTAAAGGGTTCAATCTCCGAAGGACTCAACAGATCTTCCTTTGTGATCAAGTTGGGATAAAGTCTGGTGAAAGGCCTCATCCGTGATTGCCCACCATATATTTGGGACCCTGCTAAGTATATGTACGTTCGGCGGTTGAAACCAAGACCTGCAAGTACAAGGGATGCTTCTTCTGGTGTCAAAGGGCACCGCCCTTCTAGTCTTAACTCTGTTGGAGTAACTGGTCTGCATATCAAAGTAGATCATACATTTACATGCTTTCCATAGACTTAAGCTATAAAAAGGTAAGAATAAAATAAGCTAGATAATGCAGGGTTAACACGCACTTGAGTTTCTTCAACCGTTCAAGGAGAAGTGGGAAATGTGTTTCTCTGTAAGTCTGAAGCTCCTTTCCCTCAGTTTCTCCGCCTCCGAAATCACAGAGAGAGTAAGCCACCATATCCTCCTCGAATCTCAGGTGAAGTGCCAGATACCTGGAATGGCTTTGGGGTCTTCCTGAATGGCTTTCAGGCATCAAATCTCCCAGAAGTTCCTTGTCTAACTTGTTCCTCGAGAATTCATATTTCCTTATCCTTCTAACCAGTAAGGAACCAACTTCTTGAATCTTTGGTGCATATTTCAGAGCATGGAAATTGCACTTGCACCTTAGTTTCTGTAATTCAAACTCACCAAATCAGTTTAAATTTGGCTTTCTTCTCCATTCATGAACACATTATTGTCCTCTTCCAGATCAAATTGGGAAAGAAGTCCAATAACCTGAATGTGAGATGGGATTGGATCAAATCCTAACCGGTTTCCATAGCCGAGGAAATGAACAACACCATTACGTTGTAAAACAGGAAGCACAAGCTTCATGTACTCACTGGGTGTTGCCTCTTTGACAAGATCAGAATCAGTGATCTTGATTAACCATGAAAATTTCTATCAGTAATCAGGAGACAAATTTCAGTGATTTCAACTGTAAGAGTGTATGAGCAACTAACCACGCTGCCAATTGCTTCCAAGTCAATTGATCTCAAATGTTCCGGTAGATCCTTTACAATGGTCACTTCATTCTTCAGCATGTTGATGAAGAAATCTTCTTGATAAATGTCGCCAAACTGGCTACAAAGTATAGTAATGTCTGTTATAATTTATGAAGTCAAAATTATGCTTTTAGTATTAAGTATGCTGCTAACAGAGGATTCTCGTGTAGAAAGTTATCGTTACCTTGGATCATTCCAAACATTGCTATAGAGAAATTTTGGAATAACAAGTGTTGCATTGAGCATAGATGCTACAGCAACAGAATTGCAAACCTGAAAACATCAAAATAGCAATGTTAACTATCCATGAAAGGAACTGCAACAGATATACTCCAAGGAACTTTTAATATACAAAACTACTAGTGTGGTTGCCTATTGATGACAATTCATCATAAATGCGCAATAATGCAGTGGGAAAATGTTCCACACCTCATTCTTATGTAAATGGCTTCAGTGAACAAAAACATAAACAACCAAGTACATAAGCTTCTCAGAGAGTCCTCTTCAGTAGCATCCAGTGTCTCCCTAAAAGTGGCCCAACTTTGAAAATATTATATTCATCTATATTGCTTACATTACAAAATAGGGAAATGATCTTCCATTTGTGATACATATAACTGACAAACAACAGATTAAATATCTGAATAAAGTTAACAAAGAAACATGTATAATGTGCTTACCGCAACCCTCTGTTGATTCAGACCACCGTTTGCACTGACAAGTATAAATCCATTATGGCCAGCTTGAGGATTCTCTGCCTCCAAAGAAAAGAGAAAATTACTCAGAACCTATAATGAATGCCTCTAATAGTTCCATGCATTTTGCTGTCTGAACACATTTGAGTTTTCTCACTTCAGCCAATTCAACAATTTTGTTGTTCTGCCCCTGTTCTTTTTCCTGGGAAAGAAGACGTCAAAGAGGATCAGAAAAAATAAAATACCTAGAATTTCAGGACCTTTCCTATCCGCACAAGGCTTCCAAGCTGAAACTCGTAACTGTGGTTCTATCCACAAGCTATTTCTTTCCGGTTTTATATCTTTCTGCATTAATAATCTAAAATCAGATGCTACAGAAATGATTTAACATATTACTGAGGACCATGGAGGTCTTTGGTTATAACTTATAAATTCGTAACTGAACGGAAAGTACACATTTTAAAGCTGGTGAAGGTTCTCAGCCAAACCTCTGTCAGAGAGCTCGATGCCAAGTTTAGCAGTCGTTCATACATCACCACCGATGATTGCTCCTTCTTGCCTTCAACAGCTCTCTTATCCTTCAAACAGTGAAAAAACTCAATTATACACATCTTCAAAGAAGCCTGAATGATGCCTTGTCTTCCTTATTACAAGCTCCCGAGTAGAAGAGGTTGAAGACCATAGTGTGTTAAAAAGCAAGCCGTTGTCAACGAAAGGAAAAACAATATGTTTATCTGGGGAACTCGAGCATTTATGTTATAGACATCAAAGACTGTTGACTAATAGACGTGATGATCCCTATGAATGAAAGCATCCGACAATGACATCAGTTTGATCTTACTTGTAAACACAGATTAGTGATTCCTAATTACCTCTGATGAACTCGGGACTAAAGAAGACCTATTATGGAGGCGAGACATGTCAGAGATTGTAAGCATGGCAGAATCCAATAAGAAAATCAAACCCATCAGCCCAATCGTAAGAGCCAAAGACCTCAGATGCTTCTGAAACCAAAACGGTTTTTTCCCACCACTATAAACTCCCTTATAACTGCCAATTTTCCCATGATCACCTTGCATTCCATGAGGCAGAGCTGCTCTGCTAAACTGATATTCACCCCATGATACTCTCCTCCCTAGAGAAGGATCGTTATAACCCACACTAGTCTCAGAAAATCTGAGTTGATAGTCTTTCATCTCCAGTGATTGCTCTGTCGTTATAGAAGTGGGCCTGGGGCTCTTAGGGGATCCTTGCTTTCCCATTGTAGCACTAGCACTACTTCCGAGAAGCCACAGCTACACTAAACGGCAATGATTTTGCTTTCTGACAAACTCATCTTCGTTCTATAAGCAGTATTTTTCTGAAATTTGACCCTTTAAATGAAGGCATTCTTATATTATGAAAATTAACTTGGGCTAGGAGGGTCTGTGATAATTTAAACAATTGGGATTGTCAATGGTATTACTCAACCAAGTGTGGAACGTAGGTATAAGCAAGAAAGCTCATCTTACATGAAATGGACATAACAGCAGATGTAAGGGAAATTTCAAAATAAATTGAAAGCGAAGCAATTCCTAGTAGTTAGGTGGCGATATATGGAGTAGAACATAAGCAAATTTATTTTTATTATTGAAAGTCTAATACCTAATCCCATATACGTTATAGATGAACGTCAGGCGGATCAAATGCATGTTTCAGTCAGATAATGCTCTCCGTTCCTTACCAAGCCCGTTTCATAGTTAGTTGTATGCGCTTCGCCTTTTCCCCTCGTCTCGTGAAGGAAAAAAGAAAGTTGTTGGTGTTCCAAATCAAAAGAAGCGCCAGTAGCCAGGACAGAAAGAGAAATAGAGAGAGAAGCGAAACGCGAACCCCAAAATCTTCCATCAGTAATGTGATTCTCGAAGGTAAGAGATCGTTGGTGGCTTGGCTGCCATGCTTGAAGAAGAAGGATCGTCATTGTAGTTACGGGCTTTGAGTCCTTTGACGGTCCCAACTAACTCGGAAAATCTGTGAGGGCGTTGTTTGGCGCCAAACCAAATGAGCATTTACTCTTTCTATATGCGATGTGAGTCTCAATTTCAACACACCCGCTTGACCAAGTTTTAAAATTTGTCACAATTAAATAAATAGGTCAACCCCATTTATTAACCATGTTGAGTTTGGTGAGTATGTGTAATCAGCTAATCTATTGAAGTAATTTGTATTAGATAAATATATTTATAAATTAGAAATTAATTAGCTTTTATCAAATTTTAATATTAATAGGATACATAAATATTAAAAATCAAAATTTTTATCAAAGTAAAGATAATAATATCATAATAAAAAAAATATTAATTAGTGAAATTAATTTCTTATATATAATTAAACAGGTTAGGTTTCAGTTTAATATATGTGGGTTTTAGTTTTATATTTGGACGCGATTAATTTATTGAATTGGGTTGGGTCAACCCATTTAAGAGACGGGTTGAGTTTGGGTTTTATATTTGAACACGATTAGTAATTAGATCGGGTCGGGTCAACCCATTTAATAAACGAGTCAGATTTAGCCTAACACGACCCGTAAACCCGTTTTGTCAGTCATCCATTCCAGTAGGATTGTCTTGTTCACTATTTAAGCAAGCATGTGTAAAACAATTTTATAAATTTAAACTATGCAATTGATTTCTTATTTGATAAACTATATCTTAACAACTTTAATTTTATACAATTATTTTATCTTACTATTGAAATGAAAACGTACCAAAAAATAAACAGAACAATGATGAGACAGAGATAGTTGTAAATTAAATTCACAATTACCAAAATCATTAGAGTTTCTAGCCAAACATACCAAATGGTGTGTTGCTTTAGAGTTCAAACGATCTACTTGATAATGGATGGTTGGGATCGCAGTTTGAATTATTTTTAGCCATGTTGCTATTAAACCCATCAGCGGAATATGTGCATGTTTTCATGCACACTGTGCCTAATGGAATTTTATCAAATAATTTATCACATTTTTTTTTATTAGTAATGTTTGGCGCCAGGCCTATATAGATTAATGGAAAAAAATATATTGTTCTGTACATGATTCGTAGCATATAATCACTAATCTAATCAGGAACAGCATGTTCCACACACACCCCATTGCCCGTACCATCATGGGGACATAATGACCCACAATCCACCTAACCACAGATACAACCGCTCATGCATATAAAGTAATCACCAAATCAGACAATCACAATCGCATATATTATACAATACTCCAGACCCTCTCCCCCACATTTTCCGTCCCGTGAATCATTAGCCGAGACTGCGCATCAATTTCCACATTTGAAAAATGCCTCTGTCATGAATAAATGAGTGCATCTCCATTGGAGGTGTGTTCCCAGTTCGTTCTAACCAGCGCCACACCATCACCTTCAGTCTGTCCGATAATATCTCCACAGGTGTGGCTTGCTGTTGGAATATTGTTTTGTTTCTAACTTCCCAGGCGATGAGTAGAAGAATTCGCAGCGTTGACCTCCAAGCTACCCGAATTCCCTTCTCTTTAACTGCATATTCCCACTGGATTATAACATCGTTAATATTTCCCGGGAGGGTGATAAATACACCCCACCAGTGTATTACTTCCCTCCAAAGACTGTGAATATTTTGACACCACACCAGCGCATGACTGGCTGATTCCATTCCCCTCTGGCATCTAGGACACAGGCTGCCATTAATACTAACAATTCCTTTCTCAAACAGAAGTTCACGAGTACATAGCCTCTCCCAGAACAGCATATACATCAGGATGGTGGCTCGCGGCGGTGTATGTTTCGACCATATAATTTTCCCAGCAGGCCAGCTCATATTAGAGACCTGCTGCATCGCTCGGGTGCCGCTATGTACCGTATATTTGCTCCTCCCCGTTCCACCCCAGGACAGTGTGTCATGTCTGTGAGAAAATATTTGAACCTGTTGTAGTTGGGCCATTAAGGCCTCAAGCATTTGTAAACAACTCTATTATTAATATCATATACACAATGCATACAATATGTGTACATATATACTTTATACAAAATTATGAATAAAAGATTTGGTAGAATAGTGCTATGGAATATGCGTCTATTAAAGAGAGTATTAGAAAGAGAGAAACAAAAAGAGAACTCTGATTGAGGACTCCATCGTGAAACTTTAATCTTCGTTCTATTCTGCTCTACCTTCAAAAATCTCTCACAAAACTCTAATCTTTTTTCTCTGTTGTATTTTATGTCTCCTTGCTCCTATAACCGTTTTTTGTCTTACTCTTTTAAAAGAAATTTCAATCTGACCTCAACAGCAGCGCGCATTTTGTTTTCAACTTTTTTTTTCTCCTCTTTTTGCCAAAGCGTAGCATTGGGAGTTGCTGATTTTGTCGCGTCCGGACATCTGTATGTAGTGGCGGAGCTAAGGCTTGAGTTGGGTCGGCTTGCCCCCCAAATAAAAAAATTAATAGAAAAATATATATAATATAATATATTATGTAATATGGCCCCCTAATATTCTAATATGGCCCCCTCAAGTTTTGAAAGCTGGCCACACCCCTATCTATATGGACTTGTATCTCCGAACATCACTTACTTAGTAAAGTCTTGAGGGTTGTCCAAACCTGTAAGTCTTGACATTAGTGCCCTCGATCTTCTGAGTTTCAGCATATGTCCGGATACATTGGATTCTCCTTAGTGTTTGTCCAGACTAGCAAGTCTGGACGCTGGTTCGATAATTTTTTCTAGGGGCTTAAATTTTCATTTGGACTCGGTTTTTCTTTACGTTTGTTGCATTGGAAATATTGAGCAACGTAGAATGTTAATTTGTGTTTGTTCCTGCATTCAACACACTCTAAGCATCAGTACACATCAAAACATAAAATATAGGAAAAAGAACACGATAAGTGGGAAATCTGACTCAAACATACAAGGTTTAACGATGATTTGTGCCCTTATTTATATATAAATTTTACACTTATCACCCAGGGGCACCATTATAAAGGGAATAAAAATTTTACTATGTTCAAGCGATAGAAGTGCATGATTTGGATGATAGAGCATTTTTTATGCAATAATAAAAATGTTCATGAAGGTCGGGATTATTCCAAAATTGATAGATTATGGTGAATGGATGGTGAACCATAACACTTTGAAAGTTTATGAAATTCAACGGGGGTAGTAAAGGTCTTTTTAGGTTTTAGAATATTTGGTTTTTTAAATTCTCGAGATAGCTGAAATCAAATAGCTGAGGGTGTTCCTTTGTGTAATAATATTCGGAAGCAATGATAGTTGCAATATCACTCAAAGGAACCAAATTTCTCATAATGTCCCTTCTTGTAACTATCTACATCAAAAGATTGATTTAACTTAGTTAGTGTTACATAGTATCAAGTAATACCGGTATTCTTCCACTAAAACTTGATCACTCCACAAATAAGATTGATTTATGAGTAAAATATGTAAATGAAATAGTTGTATACTTAGGCTGCCTAATATGCCACAATGTTGTTTGAATCCACATGGGAGATTAATCAAATGAAGCACTAGGCAATGATAAAAGAAATAAAAAGATGAGAGAAAAGCAAACCTCAAATTATGCACTAGTTGTGATTCTTGAAGGTAAGAGGTTATTGATGCCTTGTTAAGACTTATATCCTATTGTTGTGTGTGCATAGATCATTTATAAGGTTCTAATATCTAGATTTAAAAAAGGCTATAACATCTATTATTAGCGAGAATCAAGACTTTTTTTTAGAGTTGAAGTCTATGCCATAATGTTCCATTCAGGGCCGTCTCGGTAATTTTCAGGGCCCCGTGCTAAAATCTAAAATGAGGCCCTTTATAAAATTAAATTATATAAATAAAAAAATTATTTTATTAAATTATGCATTTATTTTACAATATTTGAATATTTCAATATAAAGTTAAAATATGTTTCATTCAAGAAATTTAGACCCATATATAATTTTTTATGACAAAATTCTAAAGAGAACAAATAAAAATTGGGCCCCCATAATTAGGGGGCCCTGTTCCGTCGCCCAAATTGAACGGGTTCAAAGCCGGCCCTGGTTCCATTCCACTTAGCATGTTTTTTCTTCCGAAAGGGAACATTAGATTAGGTCAAGGCTTAAGAAAATACAATCCTAATGTTCAACTATGATGAAGACAACCAGCGAGAAGCATAAATTCTTTGTAGATACCAACTTTAGTGGTTGTATTTAAAAATGTTGCAACCAAATATAGTGTGGTAGTATTATATTCACATGTGTGATTCTCTACTAAAGCCATGTGTGTATGGTATATGATCTCTGACCACCTTTTTAATTCAGACTAATGTGCTTAAATGCATAAATCATGGATTGATCCTACGATGTGTGAGCTAGATAGATATTACCTTAACTATTGGGCCATGATAGTTATTCGCGACATATATACACTACATGTAAATATATTTAATGTTTGATACTCTAATATAAATGATTTTTTTTGTCGAGATATGATCGAACATTGGATTGTAAAACTTAGCAAAATAGTTGGAGGTCTGACTAAGCCACATTAATATTTTAATTTACATAATATTACAACATTAATTTTGTATGGTCAAAATATAAAAATTAGAGTATATGTTGGGTTAAAATTGTATAAAATTAAAACTAAACATATATATATATATGTATACAGACGGTAGATTTTGCGGGAAGTTCATTCCCACGATAGTACGGCTGTCTAGGTGGCAGTCTAGTCAGCTTGCTGACTGGACTGCTTAGGTGGCATATTAAATGGGGTAACATTTGTATTAACTTTAAATAGTCATAACTTTTAAAATATAAGTCCAAAATAAAAAAAATTTTGCACCATTGTTCATCTAAATTCAAGCTCTTTAAAACAAGACCAATCATTGATATATTTTGACAAGTTTAAAAAGTTATGTTAGTTATATGTACATATCAACATATATCGACACTTATGATTCACCACGTACAGATTAAAATACACCATATAATATTAATAATACACCACAAAATAATAATGATTCAATAGTTTCCGAAGTTTTTTTTTTTGTTCCGAAGTTTGTTATCTTTCACACTTATTAGTTAATGAATCATAATACCATTTCAATGAATCATAATATCAAATGTAATTAATCATAACATCATTTTAGTGTATCATCAGTAACATAAAAATAAAAATTTAAATAATAATACAATACAAAACAATATTTGGTACGTAGAAAAATACATGATTCGCCATATAAGGTTTAAAATACATTACAATACAATAATAATGCACTAAAGCCAATAATGTTTTTTTATCGGTTCCGGAGTTTGTCATTTAATTCACCATTATTAGTTAATGAATCATAATATCAATTTAATGAATCATAATATCAAAATTAATGAATCATCAATCACATATAAAAAGAAAAATTTAAACAATAATAGAACACAAAAAATATTTGGTACGTAAGAAAAATACATGATTCACCATATAAGGTTTAAAATACATTACAATACAATAATAATACACTAAAACCAATAATGTTTTTTTTACGATTCCGGAGTTCATTTAATTCACCACTTATTAGTTAATGAATCATAATATCAATTTAATGAATCATAATATCAAAATTAATGAATCATCAATCACATATAAAAAGAAAAAAATTTAAACAATAATACAACATAAAAAATATTTGGTGCTTAAAAAAAATACATGATTCACCATATAAGGTTTAAAATACATCATACAATAATAATAATACACTACAAAACAATAATGATTTTTATCGGGTTCAAAAATTGTAATCTAATTCACCACTTATTAGTTAATGAATCATAATATCAATTTTAATGAATCATAATATCAAAACTGATGAATCATATATGAGTTTAGTGTATCATCATACACATGTAAAAATAAGTTTTTTTTTAAGTTGTCAAAACATATCCATGACTGGTCTTGTTTTGAAGAGCTTGAATTTAGATGAATAATGATATAATTTTTTTTCATTTTGGACTTATATATTAAAAGTTACAACCATTTAAAGTTAATATAATAAAAAGGGCAACCCAGTCAACAAAGCAGTCCAGTCAGCTGCTGACTGGGACTGCCAAATCAGCAGCTCGCACGATATTTTTGCACGGAACGTCCGTGTGTTCGAATTTGCCATATGTATATCTATTACAAAAACTTTAAACATTTATAAATTTATATATATTTTTTGTATTTATTTTGCAAATTTTAACCAACACGTCAAGTAATTTAAATTGTTATTATTTTTTGTATTTTTTATTATATCAATTTATGCGATTTTTGTAAATTAAAAGAATTAAATAGTAAACTTTATAAAAAATTGCACAAAAATTTAAATTTGTATACATATATATATATCATTTACTAATTTAAATTATGATGACAACTAATTTATATTAATTTTTTTAATTTTAACCAACATGTGTATTAGTTTAAATTATTATTACATGTACTCTATTTTATAATTTATTAATACGTGTGATACTTTGAAAATTAAAAATATTATAAGTATCAAAAATAACTTATGTTACATATATCTTATATAATAAATAAATTCTTGTAGTGGTATGTAGTTTTAATTAATTTTCACGAATTAGAATTTTTTTTTTACTTAAAGTTCTTTTAAAAATTTTGATAGCTAAAAGATAAGAAGTAAAATATACTAAAGGTAATATATTAGGAAAACTATAAAAAAAATAAAATATTTATATAAAAAGATAATATATCCACTATGACAGCAACAATATAGGTTAGTATTCTGAATTATATATGTAGTAGTCACACGTTTAAGTTATAAGACAATAATAATTTTATTAACGCTTACGAATATTAGCTATCATTTCTTATATTCTAGCACAATATCAACTAAAATTTCATTAGCATTATTAGTCGGTAGCAATTTTGAAACTTAAGATAGTAGCAATTTAGCTACTTGTTAAAAATATTTGCTATCATAGCCAAAATAGTAGCACAATAGTAACTGTAATCTGAGTGTTAGTAGCAATTTCATCATTTCGCTTATCTACATGATCGTAGCAACTTTTAAGATAGTAGCTAGTTAGCTATTGATTAAAAAAATTTGTTACCGTTGCTCAAAGAGTAGCATAATAGCTACCATGATTGAATTGGCATCAAGCAAATAGTAGCAATTCATTAATTTAGCTACCAATATTGGTAGCAAAATTATTTTTACTAAAACTACCGGAATGAAAAATAAAATAGCTATTATTGATGATAGTAATCTTGTAAGGCGGTAGACATTTAGCTATTGTCTAAAAGTTTAGCTACCATTGTCGTTGTGGTAGCACAAAAGCGACCACTTTGTTAATAACATTAAAAATCAGTAGCAATTTTCCAATTTAGATACCAATATATGTGTAGTAGCAATTCATCGGTAGCTAAAACATCTTTTTCTTGTAGTGTTACCTCCCGCGTGCATGTTTAAGTTGACATACACTAAATGTATAACTCCATGGATTAAGTAGAAAAATAGTACACTAAAATAAGGCATTGTCAATGTCTACTTGATGTGTATGCCGTTGTTTGGTCACTACAATAGCAAGCATGAGTCAGATAGTGCTAGGTTTGATGACCGAGCTCAAAGTTTAAGCATAATCCAGTCATTTTGTTTGAGCATAACCACGTGCAACCAATCTGGCTTTTCTCCTTTTAATGGATTCATCTTGTTTCTTCTTGGTCTTCATAATCCATTTCACTCATAGGGGTTTTTGTGTTGGGAGGAACTAAAGTCCAAGTGTGGGTTATGTGAAGAGCTGGAAATTCTTTTAACACTGCTTTACGCAATTGTAGGAATTTAATAGCTTGCTTAAATGTGGGTTTATCAGGAATACACTTAGTCACATGAGTGGTAGGCCAAGCAATAGTACCATCACTTCTGAGGAGAGGTTTTTGTTATTTTCCCTACCTATGGTTGTCATAGTGTGAGCAGGTATGTGAGGGGAGTGGGAGTGTTATGAGAGAGGTGAAGTAGATGAAGGACAGTTGTGGGAAGATTGAGTTGGGGGGGATGAGGTTGTGATTGTGTGGAAGTAGGAGAGCCTTGGTTTTGAGGAACGCTGGTGATCCATGTGAGGAAGTTGGAGATGTATAGTTGGGAAGGTTGGGTGGGAAGGGAAGCTAGGTAATGAAGAAGTGTCTTGGTTATTTTGAGGTGTTGGAGTTTCTGATGTGTATACTGGTATAGAGAAGGGAAATGGGTTGTATGTACTAGACGCTGTTTTAGAGGGAGAGTGTGAGAGATGTTGAAAAGGAAATGAATTTCATAGCTAGATCTAGGCATAGATACCGTTGTGATTTGGTGTGTAGCCAAGAGAGACACAAGAGGTGGATTTAAAATTTAGTTTGTGTGTTTGTATGGTCTGAGGTTGGACCAACACTTACACCTAAAAAATGTGAGTGAGGAAAAATATGGAGAGATGTTCCAAAGCTTTTGATGTGGGGTTTTGTGAGATGTTCCCAATACTCACTGCTGGAAAAAAAGCGCTTATTTTGGCTTTAAAAAATGTTTATAAAGCGTTTTTTATGCCAGCAACACAAAAAGTAAGAGTTATAAAAGAAGCGTTCTTTATACTTGACTTATAAAAAATGCTTATATTAGGAAGCGTTCTTTATAGTTCTTCTTAGGCACGAAATTAAGACACTATAAAGAACGCTTCTTAATGATAAGTGTTCTTTATAGTCGACTATAAAGAATGCTTATCATTAAGAAGCGTTCTTTATAGTGTCTTGGCGCCATATTTTTGATAGAATAAAAGAACACTTTTATAAGGAAGTGTTCTTCATTATTATTATTTTGTATTTTTTCCTTTTCCCTATGCATTTTCACATACTTGACATACAAAAAGTTGTAAAATTATTGTGAATAGAGAAATTAAAGAGGCGCAGAGTGAAATACCCCTAATCCTTAAAATATAATTAAATGATCTATTAATGATCTAAGATGATTATTAAACATCTAAATACTATTGGGGAACAATCTAAAAGATCTCAACAAGGCAAAACACGCCTTAAGATCGGTAAAGCCAAAAATGTGCTTTAAGACACCATAAAGATTGTGTGACCTCAAATAGGATCCAAAGTGGATTCCTAAGTATTATAATGAAGTAAGGAACACAAAAAAACCGTTCTCAAGGAGAACTAAGCTCAGGAACACCCTGTGACACAAAAATGTGCGCTAAAACTCCTTAAAGCACGTTTTTGTGAGATTGCCTTTTAAATTGATTTTTAATGGGCTTAAAAATTATAATTATCCTTAAATATGATATATTAATCATATTAGGAATTTAATTCCAAAATTTACGAATTTTTACAAATTTAATATTAAAATATTAATAAAACCCTAAAGTGGGGCCCGCATGAGTCAAATTGACCAAGTATGGTCAATGGTCAAGTAATGACCCATTTGACCTGAAGGAAATCAGCTGGCAAGGAGGTGGGAAGGCAGCACAAGTCCTTGATTGACAATAATGCTACCTAATACATGACTTTTGAAAATAAACTTACTTTTTCAAATAATTCAAACCTTTCCACTCATTTCTTCCTTCCTTGTCCGATTCTCCTCTGCCCAGCCGAGCTCTCCCCTTCCTTTGAAGCTCTCAAGGTCTGTTCTTGAGCATGGAAGGCAAACCTAGCTCCTAAGCACTTAAGGTAAGTGTTTTAATGTCATTTTTAGCCCTTTTTCTTCATCTCTTCACTACCAACACCTAGATTTCGTGGCTCATCAATTCCTATGGCTTAATCTCAGTGTTCTAAGGTTATAACAAGAGCTAAACTCGGTTGAGACCAGTAGAGGGACCAAGGTTGTTCAAATCTACATTTTAAGGTAAAAACATACCTTAAGCTTCTCAATCTTCCATGCGGTTTTCTTCCTTCAATTTTTATGAGTTTATACACTCATAATCTTCATATTCACATATTCATTCAGTTGTTGGTTAGCCATTTGGGAGCAAGGGTGACCAAGATCCAAGAGAAATACTCTCTTTTAAGGCATTTTTCCAAGGTAAAACCTAATAACAAGGTAGCATTTCGAGATCTAGTTATTTCCTATGTTAATATGGTGGATCTAACACTTGTGGTGTGTTGGTTCAGGTCAAAAACCACTTAGAACTTCCCTTGCATTTTTAAGGTGATTTTTGCCTTAAATCTTACATTAATTATTCCTTATGGTTAAGCTCAAGCTTGGAGTGTAACCATATCTTGTTTTTGTGTATTAAACATGTCTAAATCATGTGGTGATTTTCCTACAAGTGGCCGAGAGCATACAAGGATAAATCAAGGTATAAACACCTTAAACTTATGATTTTTGTAATGTTCAAGTATATATATATATATATATATATATATATTGGCCGAGAGTGAAACTTCATATATAGGTCATATTGACCTAAAAATGGAAAAAAAAAATGGCTAAGATAATTAAGCTAGTCATTTAAGAGATTTATTAACATAATGGTCAAATTATGACATTTGTGGAAAAATAATTAAATCTAAGTGAGGCCGAATACATATGCCTACATATTTTGAGACATTTATTGGTAATTTATTTTGCAAGTTCAAGGTTGTAATAAGGCCATGTCTTAGGCCATTTTAATTTAAGTTTATAAGCTTATTTAGTTTTATTTGTGCTTATAATTAAAATTGGGGGCCAATTCGTAATTATTAGGAATTTAGAAGTCGTGGGGCTTAATTTAGAACAATTTAGGGTTTTTAAATGAATTTAATAAAAATTATAACATTTTATAAAGTTTTGGGTCCAAAATTGTAAAAATAGAGAAGTATAGGTTTATTAGTAATTACCGAAAAATTGGTTCCCATTTGGTATTAGGAGTCAAAGTTGACTATATAGGAGACTTTGACCAAGTTTGGAAAAATTTAAGAAATTAAAATACTACCTTATCATAAGATACTTATTAAATTGTAAGAGATTTATAAGTCTTGGGGTAGTAATGTAAATTACCGAAATTTAAGGGTGCCTAAATGATTTTAGTAAAGTCCTTAAGTTATTAGAAATTTTTAGAAGTTTATTTGGTTAAATTTGGAGTTCATATGAATTAAAGTATTAATATATGGCGAAAACCAAAATTAAAGGAAGATAAGGTTAGGAATAATATTATAACCTTTTGGTATAGTTTGGTAATTTTTGGAGTTATATAAGGTTTTATAAAGAAATGTGCATAATATATAGTTTTAATGGAATTAGAGAACTATGTACTATAAATTGGGATTGAATTGTGATTTTATAGAAGTTTAGTGGTTATAATAAAAGCCGAAAATATAAGGGGGCTTTTGGTATTTATAAACAAAATATAACTATAGGTTATAATTGTTTTAAATGACTTAAATGTCATAAGATATGTTATATAACTATAATATGACATTATATTAAGTAATAAGTGGTGGATTTTGTAAATATTTAAGAACATAAGTGCTGTTCGAAAATATTAACATTTTTAATGAATTAATTTAATATGGTTTTTAATGTTATAAGAATTATAACATTTATATATAGGAGATATTCATTAAAAAGAATGAATATAGATATTAAGACTTACCATATAATAAATAGTTCCATAATACACACATATAAATAAATATATGTAATGGTGTAGAAAATGTGATATGGTTCAATAATTATAATTAAAAATGATAATAGATAAGGAGAAAAGAATTATAAACATTAGATATGGAAATTCTAATGTTAAGAGTGTTCATGGGATAATAAGAATTCTAAATGTTAAGAGTATAATTTACAGATGAATTATACCACATTGAATATAAAAAAAAGAGAGACAAACCTTAGAAGAATAAATACCTAGGTAAGATGCATAGTGCATGACAAAGGATCACACATACAATAATGAAAAACTGTATGATGTACAAACAAACATTAAGTTACATGCGATAACAAGTTTAACAATAATTATGCTAATATACAAACAAGACTACGCATGTAATATAACACCTTTTCCCAATCTCGAGTTAAACCTAAAATCCGACAAACATTGATAGTTACTAACGGGGGGTTAACCGGGGGGTGTTAGTGACGGTACGGGGTACCGTAGAATTGTGTTGTTATACGGTATGCTAATCAGTAGCATTATGTAATGTTAGATTGTTAGAGACTACACAAGGAGCATAGGATCTTGCTGATTCATACTCCACCGTAATACATCAGGGTGAACGGTATGTTGTATGTGTCTCTGATTGTCTCTGAGGGCTTCCTCAGTTCAGACTTCTGTGTGATCTATGATGATAAGATTGTTTGTCTGAATGTGATAATTAATATGCATGGATTGTATATTTATAGCTGCTTAATATTACTGTTGTTGAGTTAACAGTACCGGTTCGTATATATGAACCAATATATATAAAACGAACTAGCGGCTATGGTGCTATCTTATATGAAGTATAAGGAACGTCAGTAAAACGTTGTAGCACTAGGATAATAAGATATACATATTATCCGAGAACTTTTATACGGAGCATTGGCCTTCCTATACGCCGCTCTCGTATCTAACACTGGATCCCGAGTTTACAGACTCCGGATTGGACTAATGACCTTAGTCTGCTGTGTTAGGAAAATTTGGTAATGCGATGCGATGGAATAAATAATTAATTAATGATGGAAAGTAAAGCCAAGAGGATGTGGCTCTTGGTGCGCGCTGTGATCACAAAAACGATACCAGGATGTCCGCGTACGGGTCCGCAAGTATCAAGAAAATTTCCCGTGAGCTAGAATGGCTCGTTGGTCGGAGACTCTACCGTTGGAGTGGCTACTGCCGTGGGTGACCCGCCATAATATATGGGTAACTAGAGACATGTCGTTCTAATGAGACATTGTCACTAGGTATAACTGAACAAATAATACAGTTGAGAATTATACAGTGGCGAACGATATTGGTTTCTATACCATGGACGAGAATTAATACTTGTCTAACATTCTCGTTGTTTCGCTTGGTTGTTCATTGGTTATACTTGTGGTTATATTATGTATGATGATGGTTGTGTTTATTGTATGGATGTTACTGTTCATTGTGTTACAGTTTTAAATATTAAAACGGTATTGCATGTAATGAACCTCATGCTCTCGACCAAATAATTGAGGGGTCTTTGGGGGCATGACGGGGCATGTGATGACATACTCAGCAGGGGCTGATTCCATACCACAAACCATCTTTATTTCAGGTGAATAGCTGGTGGGTCGCAGCGAGGTGACCATTGTGATAGTACGGTTGGTTTAGACTTGGTACGGTGTGATACTCAGGTGGTTTTGGACTCGGGTTGTTTAACCGAGGTGTATTCGATTTAGATGCTCACGGTCTGTAATAATTGTTGATGTTAGATTTGTTTTAAGTTGTTTAAGTTCTACTATCTATCTCTTGTGGTCACTGCGGGAATACGTTTCGCAAGTTGATTATCAGGTAAATCGTTATCACCCGTATGGGCGAGTGATAACAGTGACACCATTAGGGCGATAGTTTATTATTTACCGCTGCGAGATATTATTGTGCGCGACATTTATAGGATTTCTAGAAACCGACTTAGTAGGGGTGTTACACAGAGCATGTTCCTTGTTCGCTAGGGGTTGCAAAATTATCGTGAGTAGAGAATGGAAGAGGTGCAGAGCATGCATGTTCCTTGTTAGCCAGTTAATTAAGGTTGCAAAATTACCATGATAAGATAGAGGCAGAGTAGTATGTTACTTGTTCGCAAGCACAAGAGTACGTGAGTGAAGAGAATGGGAGCTAGAGGCACAGAACATTATATTACTTGTTCACTAGTTAGGGTTACAAAATTACCATGAGCGAAGAGAATGGAAGAGGTGCAGAGCATGTTCATTGTTCGACAGTTATGGCTGGTTGCAAAATTTCTATGAGCGAAGAGTATGGAAGAGGCACAATCCATGTTCCTTGGTCACCAGTTATGGTTGCAAAATTACCGTGAGAAGAGAATTGAAGAGGCGCAGCGCAGGTTGCAAAATTAACGCGAGTGAAGAGAATATATGGAAGATTGAGAAGAGAAAAGAGCGGCATGTTCAAATTTAAGCCAAAAAATCCGCGTCCATTAACTATAAAGAACGCTTTGTGCAGGAAGAGTTCTTTAAAGTGTATGGCCGGAGCACATAAAGAACGCTTCCTACACAAAGCATTTTTATGTGTTCCGGCTCACTGTAAAAAATGCTTAATATAATAATAGTTCCTTTAACATATTATATAGAACGCTTTTGCTAAAAGTGTTTTTTATAGCCCGTTTTTTATTCTTTTTTCCCAGCAGTGACTCTAAGGGTAAAGTGGCATGTGCTAGTAGAGCTAGACCTTTCTCAACAATGGTTTTGTGTCTTGTTTCAGATAATCCTTCTTGCTGATGAGAGTAAGGACATGAGATGCGGAGAACAATGCCTTTTGTGAAACAAAGGTTTCAGAGGTTTGAACTCATTTCCTCCATCCACTTGGATTGATTTAACTTCAACAGAAAAATATTGTAGACAAGCTTAATAACCGTACTGAACAACTAAGTCACTTCAGATTTTGCAGCCATAGGAAATATCCATATAAACTTACTTTAGTCATCAACCATAGATAAGTAATATTCCTTGCCACTGAGAGACAAAACATGGGAGGGTCCCCAAACATCTAAAAATAACAATTGAAAAGATTTGCTAGAGAGAGTGTTTGTCGTAGGATGAGATAGAGCTTGCATTTTAAGCATATGTCAACCTTTACTAACTGATATCAGATTGAATCAAAACTAGGCCCAAACAACACGTTTTTCAGAATCAAAGGTTTAATTACTCTGGCATTGTCTATAGTGTTTACCATTTGGGGGTGGCCATCTGGCATACCTATGGTATATGATCTGTCTAAACCTTTGTAATCTAAAAAGCTATTTAGATCATAACACATGTGATCACTTGCTCCACTGTCAAGAATCCATTTTCTAGTTAGATTTTTCGTTGCATTTGTAGTATTTAGGGCCAGTTTCTACATTCTTAAATCATGCTGAAGATGAGCCTTGTTTAAAAAATACATCCTATAATTCTTTCCATTGACATCAGAGGTGGGATCTATTTCATTTAACTTGCCAATATTATGCGGGGTAGTCAAAGAGTAACGTACTCTAGGGACAGAATTTTGGTTAGCATACAGGCTTGGGAAACCAGTTTTCACAAACATAGAAACATTAGGCATTTCAGGTAACACACAAAAAGGCAATGAAGCAATGTAATGCAGTTTCCAACCCCAAAAGTATTAGACATTTCAGGTACTCCACAAAAAGGTAATGAAGTATTGTTCATTTTTCATAAATCACACAATATTTCAACTGCAGAATGTATTTCACACGAGTCGCTAATTGAAGCATCTCTATTGTCTCTACATGAAGATAAATAAATAGGCTTCAAAGCACGCAAATAATCATCTCTTAATTCATAAAAATCACAGGTGTTCTCAGATGATTCACAAACATTTTCAGGGTCAGTGTTATAATCAACATTTATTGGAGCATAATCAATATTTATTGGAGTAAGTTTATCATAGGGTTTCAAAATTGTACCCATAAAGCCACAAGTCACATTTGCTTGTTCTTCTCTGATGATTGGCATCTAGAAAAGTGGGATAGCAGTTGGTTCACTTGTTCTAGCGTGAAGACGACATTATTCACATTATTCCCTTCATGTCTAGTTTTGAGGTTGTGCAGTGTCGACACTAGCAGCTACAACCCTCTTGCCTTTCTTCCATGACCGAGGATAACCATAAAATTTGATAACACCGGTCTATTGTGTGTCCGCTCTTCTCATAATGTGAGCAGAAGAGCGTCGAGCGTTTCCCATCCTTGGACGAAGTGAATCTGGTTGTCTTACTGATCTCGATTGCGAAAGACGAACTATTTTCCTCCTTTGTTGTCGAGCATACGGTCTTCTGATGTTCCTCGTAAACAAGAAGTGAGTATACTTGTTCAATCGAAGGGGGCGGTGACATCATCAATATATTTCCCCTTATGATTGAAAACTTCTTAAAAAGACCTATCAAGAACTGAACTACCTTTTGCCACCCAACATCAGCTTGGCATTCACAGACGGGAACCTCCTGGGAAGAATCAAGCTCGTCCCATATTTTCTTGATTTTTATGTAATAAATCTTAATCGTGTCCCCGTTGTGGAGGGTGATTTTTCGGTATGAGGGGGGGTCTATCTAAATATGGTTCTGACTGAGAAGCCGAGATCCTAGAAATTGTCATTCTGTGGGAGTGAAAACCCGTTACTCTGGCATCCCTCAAATACCTACTAAATCGTCCGTCTTTCCCAGAAAGCGTAAAGGGGAGTACAAGTGTGCACTACACCCGCTCTCAATGGGCTCCACGCGGACTTATGCCCCTATAAGGCGGAATTGACTAGAGTCGCCACCTAGTTTGACCTAAGATACTAGGAAGGAAGGGAAGGAGGGTTCTAAGAACCGCTGGTTGACTCTGATTGTTGCTTATGGATAGGACTTATCTGGTCATGTCAGAGATTCCATTGTGGGTTCGTACTGGGTTACACCCCTCAGAAGTGGCAGCGACCACGACTTCGGATTGGTGCCCGAGGAAACCTCGGTCTCCAATTGTCAGGATTGTCTTCTTTCAAAACCTTATTAAAGAGATTCATTTAAAAGCCAAGGATAAGATTGAGTGCGAATTGAGGATTAGATGATTTCCAAGAGTTTGGAGAAATATACTGGTCTTGAAGTTGGTTTGGATTGTTTCTGAGAGGTTTGAGGTCATTTTGTGGAACCGAAGGGGTATTTCGTCTTTATAAAGAATGGTCAAATTCTTGAAGTATGAAAGCGGATATTTGGTTTACTGGTGTATGGGTTCGAGCATGTATTTAAGAATAGGGAGTCCTATGTTAGTGAGACTTGTGACTCCGAGTTTGCTTAGAAAAGGGATTGGGGAATGTCTATGGGTTAAGGCTGGAATGATTTGATTGATTTATTCAGAATTATCTCTCTTTAAATTTTAAAACTAAAAATCATTTTTGTTGTAAAAGGGCGGATAATCCCGAGGGATTACCCTATGTACCCCCTCGAACACGATACTTAACTAATAATAAGTACCGAGGCTCGAAAGATGGGGCAATGAATTTATGTCGAAAAGTAGGGTTCAGAGAGAAACACCATGAAAGAGATGTCCTCGGTCGAACCCTAATAACGTCTCTAACTCCCGGGTTTTAAAACATTGAAAATCAAAACATTGAAATCGAGTGGAAGGGAGTTAGACGATTCTAAAATCCCGGCTGCAACTAGGAAGGCCATTACTTCCCTAGCGCCCCGCCTTACAGAAATCTAGGCTGCAATTAGGGGAGGTTTGTCACCCTAATGCCCCGCCTAAAGAGATCCAGACTGCGACAAGGGAGGTTATGACCCAGTGCCCCGCCTCGGATTTTTATTTAGAAGAGAGACAAGTGATGTCTAACAAGGAAGAAAACGTTCTTTGAAGGTGTTAGACATTACATGTTCCCTGAAAACAGTTTAGTTTTGAGTTTGAAAATTGAATTAGAAAATCTTTGAAGTTGTTCGGAATTCTCAATGAAGAAACACTGATTTTGAGAAATGTTTTTAGGAAAAAACTTTCTGTATATGTGAGAAGAACTTTCTGCATTTGAGAAGAGTTTTCTGTGATGTGAGAAGAGTTTTTCCTTTAAAATTCCACAAAATAGTTTCTTTTGAAAACTTGAAGAAATTTGGATGAAATAGTTGTTTGAAATCTAGGAAGATAGATTTTGGATTTTGGATTTTTAATGGAATTTACAAATTGAGTTTGAGTTGAAAGGAATCAGTTTTAATAAAATGAGTTGGGTTCGATTTGATTTTGGTTTGATTCTTATAGACTTGATTTGACCTTTATGAGTTTGGTTTTGGGCCAGCTTTGAATTGGGCCGGACCGGGTATTGGGCTAGATTTGAGTAAGGCTTGGGCTTTATTTGACATTTGAAGTGAATTGATGCTTAGATCTTGAAATTGACTGATTTTTTGAATGAAATTTGATGATGATTTTTTTATTAGAATTGGAATGTTGATTGTGCATTTTATTCTGACATTAAGGGATGATTCGAAAAGTTTTGAGGAAAAGGGTATTCCTCACGTGGACCGTGTCTAGGACCCGTATGCATTGAGGATACCCCAAACCTAAGGCTTTTCTAAAGGGGTGACCTATGGGCTAACTAGGGCTTCCTAGGTATTGGGCCTCTATATTGGACTAGGTCCAACAATTACCAAGCTAATCTATGACATGTAACATATAATGCAAATAGATAATCATGAACTCAAAAGTGAAGATAAGATAGACACAAAATGAACTTAAACCGCAGAATTTGGGTGTATGTACTTGTTTCTCGATATCTGAATTCTAGTTATTCAATATTATTATTGCCATGCTCAGACAGAAAGAATATCGTCCACTTTTTTATACAGTTAATTAAGCTAAACCCCTTACTCCTCATATGGAAAAGGCACCGACGTCATTGTTGCACTAACCAAAACAAAATCACGTTCCAGTAGAATAATTAAGCTAAAACATGAAGTCTTATATGCACACCAAGATAGTCACTCATAGAGAGTCCCATAACAAGTTACGAGCTCAATTAATCAACAAGTCTATGAACCAACCGTAGCTCCCAGAATCAGCAGGAAGATGCTTAGCCATGTATATGAAGTAAATAGTCGAATGCACTCATCAGGCAATTAATAAGGTTATTTGGGTACAGAGTAAATACCGGGAGGAGGAGAGCGATGCTTTCTGTAAAGGGAAAGGGCAAATAACAAACAAACACATAATATGTATTAGTATCAAATGACAGGATAGTTGTTGAAATAAAACAGTGAAATGTTGTAATCTGAAAGTAATGAATCTGAAAGGAACCAATTAGTGAATCAACGTGGCCATATCGATGAGGGTCTCTACAATCTAGATGAGGAGTTCCTGTAGAGGGCTAGCATAGCCAAGGCAACAATAAACCAGAGAACACGCATTAGCTCGCAATTGGTAAGAGGTCTAACAAAACAAATAACATAAAAAATGCAGAAGCTAGAGAGTGTGAGTTTAGATGCAGCATGATAAATTCATTTGGACCATGGGCTAGAGTCGAACTGGATTTCAGGGAGACAAACACCAACAGCTCCAACAGTTAATTCAGATGGGAGATTATCTGAAGTGATGAGAAAAAAAGGTCTCTGGAGACCATTTCAAAATCAATACAAGTCTGATCCAGAGCTGGGTTTCGGGACACAAATTTCAGGTCAGCAAGGACAGAGGCTCGGGGCTCAAACCTCTTTCGTACAAATGGAGTATTCAGGACAACTCTATACCTGATCAAGTCAAACAACACAGTGCACAGATGAACAGAAGATATAAAATCGAGGTTATTAACTGAGACTTGAGTCTCAACCTGGTGAGAATTTATTCCCAGAACCAAAGAAACTACATGACGGCCAGGTAGGTGTTCACCGAATTGTCACACGAAAACCAAATTAGACATATCGACAGAATAAAACGATATATGCATAATGACTGAAAATGCCTCAAAAGTATGTAGTTAACTCCTACAATGAACTAAGGCCGAAACACACGTAAAACAGCAAACAAGATGATGGTCCGAAAACGAGAAGGAGAAAGTGGATTAAGAGCCGCGAGAACTGAAAGTAGTAGCTTACGCTTCTACTGATTCGGAGGCGAACAGGAGAGGGATTATTTTGGACTGAAAGAATGATAATGCTAATATTAAGGGAGAGTGAAATGAGAGATTGAGGTGGAGTGTGTCGCAAATGACGAGAATGAAAGGCGGAGCATCAAGTTCCTTATTCACCACTTGGTCGAAATTATCGATGAAGAGAATGGAGGAGGGCAGTTACGGTGCTTTAGTGAAGAATGGTTTCAATTTCTGGGCATGAGCATCTTCTACTGGGTTCTTCATATTGGAATCGAAGGCTATGATGTGTGAAGAAGTGAATGTGGTAAAAGTAGGTGCATCGGTTTTGCTCTCGTCTCTGTTTGCTTTCGAGACAGGAAAGAGAGATGGAGTGGGTTCGATTTTTTCCTCTTTGCCAGTTCGAGTCGCAAAATTACCGGTGAAGATAAATGGAGGATATGCTGTTGAAGAGATTCGCCGGTGTTTTCGTGTTCGCCAATGGCTTACAAAAAAAAAACCGTGGATGAAGAGATTGATGAAGGCGCTGGGCTTTTGACGAGAATGGAGGGGTGAAGCGCAGCGAGGAAGAAGCAGGAAGAAGATGAAGGTGGTTGATTCTGGGTTAGGAGATTCGAAGGAAGGAGGCGATGTTCTCTATTCGCCAGTCGGATTGCAAAATTGCTGGGAGAGAAGAATGGAGGAGGCGCTAGCATCTGTTTCTTCCTCCTCAGTTTTGTTCGCCGGTTGGGTTGAAGAGGTTGAGTGTAGGGATTGATCGGAGAAGATGCCGAGGGAAGAAGATGGAGGTCGAGAAGGGAAGTTCTGAGATGGAGATCGAGAAAGGAAGGAGAAGGTGGGGGCGGCCCATCGTTCTTAGTTGGCCGGATGGGGATTTAACGGGCTCGCCATCTTCAACAGCTTCTCATTTGACCGAGGACATGCAGAGATTTTTTTGGGGAGGATAATTCAACAATTATACCCATACTCTGTAGTCTGTCATTGGCCCTTTCAAGAAAGAAAAAAAAGAATGCCCATACTGGGGGATTAATCAAGACGGAGTGGACCGACACTAGCAGCGAGGAAAGAGAATAATAAAAAAAATATCTGGTAGATAAAACGGGTTCTGTTACTACTGGGAATCGAACTCGGTATTCCCTGCACCGCTCTTGCACACTTAACCGATTGAGCTGCGACTGATTTCAGTAGATAGTAGAGGAGAAACAAAATAAAAGTCATGTCGTGTGCTGAAATAATAAAGAAAACGCTTCTAGTCTATGCTAGGAATCGAACCCAAGATCTGTGGGTTGTATGACGGGTACCTTAACCAGTTACGCTATGTCGGATTTCAGTATGTTCATGCGAGAAATAATACAAGAGCCCTAATTTCAACTGGATAACTCCTCTAAAAATGCTAAGAGTTTAAAGGAACGTATACAAGGAAGAAAAGAGAAGACTGATCTAATGGCATGAAATTTATGGAATGTAAATACTAAGATAAGTAAATTAAACAAAATGAATGGGTTTAAAACCGGATTATTGTTTGAAAATTCATTTTTTGGAAAATCGTGTTTTTATGAAATGCTTTGAAAAAGGTTATAAAAATGACGTTTTCGTTATGGCACGCACGCTAATATGTTTTGAAAAAAGAAAGGCGACGACCCCTCTTATTATTTTGAAATTTGCTTTATGGGGTGAGAATTTTTGGTGTCTACAGATGGCTCCCCTTGATTCAATTCTGCAAACCATTGCAGGATTGGATCAAGGTTGACGGGACGCCAAAAATTCTCACAATGGTTTAGTGGTGCATAAGGATGCGACCGTGAGCGTATGAATGTGATTGAAAGTACGAGGACTTATGACGAGCCTCAGTTAGACCTCTTGATATCTAATCCTAGGACTTATGACGAGCCTAGGATACTGACAATAGGGTTGGCTTGGGGTGCACGAGGACTTATGACGAGCCTCAACTAGACTTCTTGACATCTAGCTATAGGACTTATGACGAGCCTATAATGCAATTGAAAGTACGAGGACTTAGGAGTGCCTCAACTAGACCTCTTGACATCTAGCTATAGGACTTATGACGAGCCTATAATACTCTAATGGAGTACCGTACTAGTAGCGTAATAGCTGCCTAGCAGGCGGATGTGAAACGATTTCGCACTAGTAGCGTAATAGCTTGCCTAGTGGAGGAAAAGTGGTGGGACCGTACTAGTAGCGTAATAGCTGCCTAGCAGGTGGATATGAAACGATCTCGCACTAGTAGCGTAATAGCTTGCCTAGTGGAGGAAAATGTGGGACCGTACTAGTAGCGTAATAGCTGCCTAGCAGGCGGATATGAAACGATCTCGCACTAGTAGCGTAATAGCTTGCCTAGTGGAGGAAAAGTGGTGGGACCGTACTAGTAGCGTAATAGCTGCCTAGCAGGTGGATGTGAAACGATTTCGCACTAGTAGCGTAATAGCTTGCCTAGTGGAGGAAAATGTGGGACCGTACTAGTAGCGTAATAGCTGCCTAGCAGGTGGATGTGAAACGATTTCGCACTAGTAGCGTAATAGCTTGCCTAGTGGAGGAAAATGTGGGACCGTACTAGTAGCGTAATAGCTGTCTAGCAGGTGGATGTGAAACGATTTCGCACTAGTAGCGTAATAGCTTGCCTAGTGGAGGAAAATGTGGGACCGTACTAGTAGCGTAATAGCTGCTAGCAGGTGGATGTGAAACGATTTCGCACTAGTAGCGTAATAGCTTGCCTAGTGGAGGAAAATGTGGGACCGTACTAGTAGCGTAATAGCTGCCTAGCAGGTTGTGAGTATTTGATTGTGAACGAACTTTGTGGGTACATGCAAATGATCTGCGATGTAAGATGTTCAAGAATAAATGTGTTAATTGAATCAAACTCCCTGTTTGTGGATGTAGATTTCTGTGTGAACAGACGGCTCCAGAGTTGTTTCAAATTTTGAGATGACTTTGGCATGTGGTGATGGCTCCGGTATGAACTGATGGCTCCAGATTACGTTGATGGCCCCAGTGCGGTCGGGTGGCTCCAGTGTGGTCGGAGGGCTCCGACATGATTCATGACCCCATTACAAGCAACGGCTCTGGGGTGGTTAGTGGGTTTCGATTTGAATTGAGATTTTGAGTCGAATGGTGGGTTGATGTGATTGGCGGACTGTGTCGTGTTTGACGTATTTTGATGTGGTAGATAAATTCTTGGTCATGTATGGACGGCTTCGGCCCGGTTATGACTTCAGGGTTCTCTCATGATGGCTCCAGGATAGCTCGGGATGGCTCCGGAAAGGGCTACAAGATGGCTCAATTTGGTGATAGCGAGGAAGAAAGGGGCGTTTTTCCTTTGAGGTGGTCGCACCCTGGGCGGGCTGCCTACGTACTCAATTCCTTATTGAGATCAGACCTGACGTAGTTCGAAATTGTGTAGGCAAGGCCCTGGTGATGAAATAGCTCTGACGTGGATTCGAGGTAACTCCTGTATTGTTCTCGGGCTGTCAGGATGTCTCTTGTGTAGTGCCAAGGATGGTTTCAATGTCGGATGATGGCTCCCGCATGGCTCCAGTTTGGTTCTGGATATGGTGTTGATGAGGCTCTTGCATGACGCTGGATGGCTCTGGAATTGTCTTCGTATGGCCCAGGATGGCTCCAATTTGGTTCGATGTAGCTTGAAGATAGCCTATGACGGCTCCAGTTGACATCTTTTGATCGAAAGCTACGATTCAACAACTGCAACTGAAGTCGACTTTTAGCGAGACTAGGTAGAGTTCTTACCGCTCGGATGTGGATGATGAAATGGTTATGATGTATGCAAATACTAAATGTTAGATGAGATGCAAGATGCATATACAGTTTTGGGAGAGAAGGTACGGCCCTATCTCTATTAATATGAGGTTTACGAATATAAGACATCTTTGGTTCGATCTTGAGTGATCGTTGAACTATAATGTGTGAATCACTTTCCTCTCATGGAGGGATGTGGGTCAATCTCTCGTGAGTATGGCCGTGTGTGCTAAATGGTGTGATGATGCTCTCGATGGTCGGAGCAGTATCTTCCTTAGAATTCCTTTCGTGGTTCTGGACTTTCCGATCCTTACGAATTTCTCACCTTTAATGGGGTAGGTTGTTTATGCCTTGGTGTTCAGAATGAAGATTCACTCACACTCATAAGACCTTGTGGTGTAAGGTCACACTCATTCGCTCATAGTCCCTTTGGTATGACGGGACATGTTGATAACAAGTATGAAGCTTGTGATTCATGTTTCAGATCTGGTACTTTCAGTTAACGCTCATCGACTTATGGGTCAGAGGTCTTTATTGGGTTATAACGGGGCTGAGAGGTGTGATGTACGTCATATGGGACTGGAGGGTTTATTTGAGAATTGTGGAGCTTTTGTACAATAGAGGACATGCTTCACCTTTACCATGGATGGAATGATTATACGGGTTTTGATAACCCCTTATCGGTTTCTTCGGGACACCATTGGTCTTTTTGATTTGTTCTCCTCAGTCTTGCCTCTTTTGTACGATTTTCACTTTCTTCTCATTTTTGTGTTTTTGAAATTGCATTTGGCTCATCAACTTTCCCAAGCATTCTCTGCTTTGTATTTGGCTTTCAGCTTTGGAGTTGCATTGACTCATCGATCTCCTTGAACATTTTCGGTGTTGTTTTTTTTTTGTTTTTTTTTTTTGTGTTTGGCCTTAGAGTTGCATTGACTCATAGGTTTCTTCGAATATTTCATTCGTTGTTTTTTTTTATGTGAAAGATGGTGGGGAGGGGCCATGGCTCCGGCTCCTTCGAGATCCTCTATTGCAAGGGTGAGTAAGTATGTATATGTGGGGTGGCATGTTGTGGAGTTTCTCTTTTTTTTTTTGAAGAAAGAGTTTTTCCTGAAAGGCTCAGCGGGGCTCACTAAGGAGTTATGTCCGGGGAAATTAAAGCTTTTTGGCCTTGTGGAGATTTTGATCCTAAGTGCCTCGTCATTCTCATTAGTCAATGATTGTTTTCTTACTATTCTCAGATCCTTGCATGAATCATAGTTCATATCTTGCTATCGACAATGATCTCACTCTAAATTATGCCTCTCCATGTGCTGAAGGAAAGCACAAGTCGCTCATGGTTTTACCTCGGTTGGCTCTCTCTACCTTCCCTCGTCGCTCAGTGGATTGTCCAAAACGCTCACTTGAAAGTCAAGAGAAAATACCACTCTTCGCACACTACTCACTTGGTCTGTGGTGCTGATTTTGATTTGACCCGTGTGTTCGTTGACGGGTCGAGAGTTTTGTGGTTCACACACTCTGTTCAATCAATCTCTTAAGATTTTCCCGAAGATGTTTCGATACGAGAGTACGCAAATGCGACTATCTACAATGCAATCTATTGTGGTAATATGGAATTACTACATATAGGATGCATGAAATGCTGAAAATGGCGAATGAAAATGATTGATTGAATGTTTTTTTTTGGATGCAATGCATGCGCGGTAAGGCTACACCTAGTCTCACTTGAGTCGGTTCCAGTTGATGGTCTATGAAGCTCATCCCTCCATTATAAACTCTGAAGCTGGTCTAGCTGCTGGGGTCACTGTCAGGGTAGAGACTCTCAAGTGAGGCCGGGTTGGTGATTGGTTTTTGGAATTTGGATTTTTAGGGAGTGATAACTCCCGCATGGTGGTCCCACGGTATGACACGCTCTTTCCCTTTTAGTCACTGACGCGCATGGTGATTCTGAGTGGGAGAGGTTTGAACTCGGTTTTCTTTTCTATCCCTCTGAGATCGGGCTCTGGCGGTCGAGATATTGGGATGAAAGTGTGTGTGGTGTGGTGACAATGAAACACATGGTTATGCAATTTTTAAGATGGACACGACTCGTGAATGATTGATGGAATTGAAATGGCTGGAAGTGCAAGTGACTCTTTTTTTGTGTGGAATGCGATGCATGTGTTTTGCTTTGTGCTCGGTTGCATTTGTTGGTGTTGTTATTTAGGGGATACCTCCTGTAGATACCGTGAATTCTCGCCCCATAAAGCAAAGTTGATAAATGATATATAACTGTGAGGAGTCGTTCCTTATTCATTCTCTTTATTCGTGCATGCCAAAAGAAACCAAGTTTTAGAAAAACAATTTTGAAAACGCGTGTTTTCAAAGTGGTGGATTTCCTCAATAGAAATTTTGATACTCGATCATTCGCAAATAAAATAGGGGATGGGGAACCCTATACACATTGACCTAAATAAATTCAAAGGGAATGTGTAAACCTATACATGTAATCTATTCAGAAATGGACAAGAGAGAAAAGAAATCATAGGGGAAAACCTATACATCATTAATTCTAAAAAGGTCATTAAAATGGGAGTTTTAAGCTAAACTTCTTATGAACTCTCCCGGTCCGTCTTCGGGCTTCTGAATGACTGCTAACGCTCGGCCTCCTGGTTGGCTGCTTGCTCGCCTTTGGGTTCTTGACCGGCTGCTCGCTCATTCTTCGGGCTCTTGACCGGCTGCTCGCTCGTCTTCGGGCTTTTGCAGCGAAGAAAAACGGTGATCAAACAAAACGGGTTGGTGTTCTTCTGATTTTCAACAATTTGAACTCGAACCGGTGTCGCTAGTCTTTATGTCACTTGACTCGGGTTGGTGCAACTCTGATTTTATATTTGAACGGTTGGTATTGGCCTTCCTGTCGCTTGGCTAGCTCCACGGGTTGGTGCGCCTCTGATTTCCGGCTCGATCCGCGTAGTTGATCTTCATGCTGCCTCGTTTGCTCCGTCATGGGGAAAGAGGGATATTTTTGAGAAATGAAAGGTGAATGATTGAGCACAAAATCATTGTGAAAATCCACCACTTTTGTGAAAGCACGAAATGACTAGTACGCTCCACGGTAATGGCCGCTGCTCTTGAAGGTGGGATGAACTTCAAAAATAGCGGGTCACAACATGGGGACTAAATCATTTATTTTGAAATACGCTTCTGAAAAACAACTGAAAAGTGTTTTCAAAACAATTTTGAAAGAATGTTGTTTGAAATTCATTTGTAGAAAGTAGATTTTTCGAAATCAATTTTTTTGAAAACTGTTTCGGAAATAGCATTTTAGTGAAATAAACTTTTTAAAGGAGAAATTGACAAATTTTGAAAACCCCATTTTGAGTAAATATTTTGTGGAACTTTAAATTAAATGAGCTCGCAAAAAAGCTTTTAGGGACATGCAAACGAGAATTCCGATCATTTTAAAACGGATTGGTTTGAAAGAGTGGTTTGCACACATGTATTGCATAAAGTAAATCGTGGTTGTGTTTGATGTGGAGCTGGAAGTGTTAATGTTGGGATAATCACTTTCCAGGTCAATTATGATTCCGTCTCACCGGGGGAACCGTCGTCCCTTCACTATCATCTCTCGGGATTTTTTCTCTGCTATGCCTTTGTGGGACACGTCATCAAGAAAGTCCGGAGTGCTTAAGTTCGAAAGGTCAGGATACCCGAAGTGATAAGGAAACATACGCCACGGCCAGTGATGATCCGACAACACGCTCACTTTTCGGGAAACTCGGGGAAGTTCTGCATGGGAACGGGTCTCTCGTCATCTGCACGGTCAGGTGTGTCTAGAGTCCAAATTATTCACTGACTACGTTGTGCCATGTATGGGTATCCGGTAAATACGGGATCCTCTATGGACGTGTAGCGTGACATTGGGCTTTAGAGACACCCGTGGTGCAGAGGAACAATGGAGAACTGAGCCCATGCAATCTTCAGGGTAAGGTAGAAGGGTGGTCAGACAGGCGGCATACAAGGGGGTGACTACCCGTAAAACCCGTCTTAGACACCGGATTAGGCAGCTGGACACTGAAGGCTCAGAGTTTACTATATGCTGGCTTAGACTCGGATAATGGAGGATATTTTGGATCATGAGTTTCAAGGCGTTGGTCTTGGACCGTATTACCTCGTGGGTTAACTCCTTCTAGGAAGGACCCAACTCATGGGGAATCAACCGTGGACCGGTTGGGGATCCCGTGACATGTGGATGAAGCGGGTGACTCAGAGGAATGCATGTCTTACGCTACCCGATGCAACAATGGGTAAACTCCTTCTAGGAAGGCCCCATTTACAAAAGCAATAAATAAGCAATAACAATCAAGATATTATGTCATGCATGAAGAGCAGTAAACATAAGACAATAAACACACAACAGTAAACACACAAAAGTGAAGCATGCAAATAGTAAAGCACACATATGGCACTCAAGGCCAATCTCGAACTCTGAACTCTCATCCTAACTATCCTCTCAGTGCACACTCTAAGTGTGGAGTAGAGTAGTCCTAGAGGCTTTGAATCTCTTGAAGGTTTTGAAAGAAGTGGGGAAATCCTGACAATTTTGAATGGAGTTCAGTCGTCCCCAGCAGAGTCGCCATTCTGTGGAGGGTGATTTTTCGGTATGAGGGGGGGTCTATCTAAATATGGTTCTGACTGAGAAGCCGAGATCCTAGAAATTGCCATTCTGTGGAGGGTGAAAACCCGTTACTCTGGCATCCCTCAAATACCTACTAAATCGTCCGTCTTTCCCAGAAAGCGTAAAGGGGAGTACAAGTGTGCACTACACCCGCTCTCAATGGGCTCCACGCGGACTTATGCCCCTATAAGGCGGAATTGACTAGAGTCGCCACCTAGTTTGACCTAAGATACTAGGAAGGAAGGGAAGGAGGGTTCTAAGAACCGCTGGTTGACTCTGATTGTTGCTTATGGATAGGACTTATCTGGTCATGTCAGAGATTCCATTGTGGGTTCGTACTGGGTTACACCCCTCAGAAGTGGCAGCGACCACGACTTCGGATTGGTGCCCGAGGAAACCTCGGTCTCCAATTGTCAGGATTGTCTTCTTTCAAAACCTTATTAAAGAGATTCATTTAAAAGCCAAGGATAAGATTGAGTGCGAATTGAGGATTAGATGATTTCCAAGAGTTTGGAGAAATAGACTGGTCTTGAAGTTGGTTTGGATTGTTTCTGAGAGGTTTGAGGTCATTTTGTGGAACCGAAGGGGTATTTCGTCTTTATAAAGAATGGTCAAATTCTTGAAGTATGAAAGCGGATATTTGGTTTACTGGTGTATGGGTTCGAGCATGTATTTAAGAATAGGGAGTCCTATGTTAGTGAGACTTGTGACTCCGAGTTTGCTTAGAAAAGGGATTGGGGAATGTCTATGGGTTAAGGCTGGAATGATTTGATTGATTTATTCATAATTATCTCTCTTTAAATTTTAAAACTAAAAATCATTTTTGTTGTAAAAGGGCGGATAATCCCGAGGGATTACCCTATGTACCCCCTCGAACACGATACTTAACTAATAATAAGTACCGAGGCTCGAAAGATGGGGCAATGAATTTATGTCGAAAAGTAGGGTTCAGAGAGAAACACCATGAAAGATGTCCTCGGTCGAACCCTAATAACGTCTCTAACTCCCGGGTTTTAAAACATTGAAAATCAAAACATTGAAATCGAGTGGAAGGGAGTTAGACGATTCTAAAATCCCGGCTGCAACTAGGAAGGCCATTACTTCCCTAGCGCCCCGCCTTACAGAAATCTAGGCTGCAATTAGGGGAGGTTTGTCACCCTAATGCCCCGCCTAAAGAGATCCAGACTGCGACAAGGGAGGTTATGACCCAGTGCCCCGCCTCGGATTTTTATTTAGAAGAGAGACAAGTGATGTCTAACAAGGAAGAAAACGTTCTTTGAAGGTGTTAGACATTACATGTTCCCTGAAAACAGTTTAGTTTTGAGTTTGAAAATTGAATTAGAAAATCTTTGAAGTTGTTCGGAATTCTCAATGAAGAAACACTGATTTTGAGAAATGTTTTTAGGAAAAAACTTTCTGTATATGTGAGAAGAACTTTCTACATTTGAGAAGAGTTTTCTGTGATGTGAGAAGAGTTTTTCCTTTAAAATTCCACAAAATAGTTTCTTTTGAAAACTTGAAGAAATTTGGATGAAATAGTTGTTTGAAATCTAGGAAGATAGATTTTTGGATTTTGGATTTTTAATGGAATTTACAAATTGAGTTTGAGTTGAAAGGAATCAGTTTTAATAAAATGAGTTGGGTTCGATTTGATTTTGGTTTGATTCTTATAGACTTGATTTGACCTTTATGAGTTTGGTTTTGGGCCAGCTTTGAATTGGGCCGGACCGGGTATTGGGCTAGATTTGAGTAAGGCTTGGGCTTTATTTGACATTTGAAGTGAATTGATGCTTAGATCTTGAAATTGACTGATTTTTTGAATGAAATTTGATGATGATTTTTTTATTAGAATTGGAATGTTGATTGTGCATTTTATTCTGACATTAAGGGATGATTCGAAAAGTTTTGAGGAAAGGGTATTCCTCACGTGGACCGTGTCTAGGACCCGTATGCATTGAGGATACCCCAAACCTAAGGCTTTTCTACAAAGGGGTGACCTATGGGCTAACTAGGGCTTCCTAGGTATTGGGCCTCTATATTGGACTAGGTCCAACAATTACCAAGCTAATCTATGACATGTAACATATAATGCAAATAGATAATCATGAACTCAAAAGTGAAGATAAGATAGACACAAAATGAACTTAAACCGCAGAATTTGGGTGTATGTACTTGTTTCTCGATATCTGAATTCTAGATTTATTCAATATTATTATTGCCATGCTCAGACAGAAAGAATATCGTCCACTTTTTTATACAGTTAATTAAGCTAAACCCCTTACTCCTCATATGGAAAAGGCACCGACGTCATTGTTGCACTAACCAAAACAAATCACGTTCCAGTAGAATAATTAAGCTAAAACATGAAGTCTTATATGCACACCAAGATAGTCACTCATAGAGAGTCCCATAACAAGTTACGAGCTCAATTAATCAACAAAGTCTATGAACCAACCGTAGCTCCCAGAATCAGCAGGAAGATGCTTAGCCATGTATATGAAGTAAATAGTCGAATGCACTCATCAGGCAATTAATAAGGTTATTTGGGTACAGAGTAAATACCGGGAGGAGGAGAGCGATGCTTTCTGTAAAGGGAAAGGGCAAATAACAAACAAACACATAATATGTATTAGTATCAAATGACAGGATATTGGTTGAAATAAAACAGTGAAATGTTGTAATCTGAAAGTAATGAATCTGAAAGGAACAATTAGTGAATCAACGTGGCCATATCAGATGAGGGTCTCTACAATCTAGATGAGGAGTTTCCTGTAGAGGGCTAGCATAGCCAAGGCAACAATAAACCAAGAAACACGCATTAGCTCGCAATTGGTAAGAGGTCTAACAAAACGAAATAACATAAAAAAATGCAGAAGCTAGAGAGTGTGAGTTTAGATGCAGCATGATAAATTCATTTGGACCATGGGCTAGAGTCGAACTGGATTTCAGGGAGACAAACACCAACAGCTCCAACAGTTAATTCAGATGGGAGATTATCTGAAGTGATGAGAATACAAATAGGTCTCTGAGAGACCATTTCAAAATCAATACAAGTCTGATCCAGAGCTGGGTTTCGGGACACAAATTTCAGGTCAGCAAGGACAGAGGCTCGGGGCTCAAACCTCTTTCGTACAAATGGAGTATTCACAACTCTATACCTGATCAAGTCAAACAACACAGTGCACAGATGAACAGAAGATATAAAATCGAGGTTATTAACTGAGACTTGAGTCTCAACCTGGTGAGAATTTATTCCCAGAACCAAAGAAAACATGACGGCCAGGTAGGTGTTCACCAATTGTCACACGAAAACCAAATTAGACATATCGACAGAATAAAACGATATATGCATAATGACTGAAAATGCCTCAAAAGTATGTAGTTAACTCCTACAATGAACTAAGGCCGAAACACACGTAAAACAGCAAACAAGATGATGGTCCGAAAACGAGAAGGAGAAAGTGGATTAAGAGCCCGAGAACTGAAAGTAGTAGCTTACGCTTCTACTGATTCGGAGGCGAACAAGGAGAGGGATTATTTTGGATGAAAGAATGATAATGCTAATATTAAGGGAGAGTGAAATGAGAGATTGAGGTGGAGTGTGTCGCAAATGACGAGAATGAAAGGCGGAGCATCAAGTTCCTTATTCACCACTTGGTCGAAATTATCGATGAAGAGAATGGAGGAGGGCAGTTACGGTGCTTTAGTGAAGAAGATGGTTTCAATTTCTGGGCATGAGCATCTTCTACTGGGTTCTTCATATTGGAATCGAAGGCTATGATGTGTGAAGAAGTGAATGTGGTAAAAGTAGGTGCATCGGTTTTGCTCTCGTCTCTGTTTGCTTTCGAGACAGGAAAGAGAGATGGAGTGGGTTCGATTTTTTCCTCTTTGCCAGTTCGAGTCGCAAAATTACCGGTGAAGATAAATGGAGGATATGCTGTTGAAGAGATTCGCCGGTGTTTGTGTTCGCCAATGGCTTACAAAAAAAAAAACCGTGGATGAAGAGATTGATGAAGGCGCTGGGCTTTTGACGAGAATGGAGGCGGGTGAAGCGCAGCGAGGAAGAAGCAGGAAGAAGATGAAGGTGGTTGATTCTGGGTTAGGAGATTCGAAGGAAGGAGGCGATGTTCTCTATTCGCCAGTCGGATTGCAAAATTGCTGGGAGAGAGAATGGAGGAGGCGCTAGCATCTGTTTCTTCCTCCTCAGTTTTGTTCGCCGGTTGGGTTGAAGAGGTTGAGAGTGTAGGGATTGATCGGAGAAGATGCCGAGGGAAGAAGATGGAGGTCGAGAAGGGAAGTTCTGAGATGGAGATCGAGAAAGGAAGGAGAAGGGGGCGGCCCATCGTTCTTAGTTGGCCGGATGGGGATTTAACGGGCTCGCCATCTTCAACAGCTTCTCGTTTGACCGAGGACATGCAGAGATTTTTTTGGGGAGGATAATTCAACAATTATACCCATACTCTGTAGTCTGTCATTGGCCCTTTCAAGAAAGAAAAAAAAGAATGCCCATACTGGGGGATTAATCAAGACGGAGTGGACCGACACTAGCAGCGAGGAAAGAGAATAATAAAAAAAATATCTGGTAGATAAAACGGGTTCTGTTACTACTGGGAATCGAACTCGGTATTCCCCGCACGCTCTTGCACACTTAACCGATTGAGCTGCGACTGATTTCAGTAGATAGTAGAGGAGAAACAAAATAAAAGTCATGTCGTGTGCTGAAATAATAAAGAAAACGCTTCTAGTCTATGCTAGGAATCGAACCCAAGATCTGTGGGTTGTATGACGGGTACCTTAACCAGTTACGCTATGTCGGATTTCAGTATGTTCATGCGAGAAATAATACAAGAGCCCTAATTTCAACTGGATAACTCCTCTAAAAATGCTAAGAGTTTAAAGGAACGTATACAAGGAAGAAAAGAGAAGACTGATCTAATGGCATGAAATTTATGGAATGTAAATACTAAGATAAGTAAATAAAACAAAATGAATGGGTTTAAAACCGGATTATTGTTTGAAAATTCATTTTTTGGAAAATCGTGTTTTTATGAAATGCTTTGAAAAAGGTTATAAAATGACGTTTTCGTTATGGCACGCACGCTAATATGTTTTGAAAAAAGAAAGGCGACGACCCCTCTTATTATTTTGAAATTTGCTTTATGGGGTGAGAATTTTTGGTGTCTACACCCGTCTTATTTGGTTTCTATCAATTTCTGATGCAAGGAATAAATCTGAGCGGCGTTTGATTCCTCAAATTGAGTCGATAGCTCGCTCCAAATTTGTGAGGCCGTCTTGCAATAAAGGACGATATCTCCAATATCTTTGTCTAGGAATCCACACTATCACCATGGATTTGCTCCGATCCCAAGATTTTGCCATCGATTCAGAATCTGTGGGTTTAAGGAATGTTCCATCGACATAGCAAAGTTTGTTTTTGGCTCTCAAAGTGATTGTCATCCCTTTCTTCCACGCACGAAACCCCTTCCCTTCAAATTTTCCGGTAGAAGTGCTCCTGGGTTTTCCAAACTCACCAAGAAGAGAGGATCCGAGTTATCTGTCACCGCATTCGTTTGCATCTCAAATTTCTCTTCTTCACTTGTTTGTTCCTTTTCTTTGCCTCTATCGCCTCCATCTGAAGACATTGTCAAATCTGGCGTCGACTTCTTCAATATGATTCACGGCGACCTTCCAAGCAGGACCAAAGGTTCCTTTCAAAGCCAGTACTCTGTTGCGGCCGAAACTTGCTCTGATACCACGAAATAATACTTTGATTTTATTGAAAGAGCAAGAATGTACTGAACATGAGAGTACCAAGAATGAAGAAATGGGAGCTCGAACGAGATGGCTGCGCAGAGCCGTAAAACCAGACTAGGAAAAATTCTCTCTACCTGAGAAAGCTTATAACTACTCACACGTAACCTAACTAGAAAACAAAGAAGAAAAGACTAAAACAACTTCTTAACAAACGATGTGTATTAACTCCTAACACCACTTTCTCCGTTGGTCATTTTAACATTTAAATTTTGTTCTAAATATAAGTTCTTTTAGTTTTTTGACATATTATTTTTCATATTTAATGTAAAAGTAACTATTATTCACACGAGCGTAGCGAGAAAATATATTCTAAGGGAACGGAATTTTTTTTAAAATATAATTAATTAAATTTATAAATTATAAATTAATATATAAATAAAATTGAAAAAAATATACTTATAACTATAATTTAAAGTGAAAATTAGGTATTGAATTCGATATAAAACTAATCACTTGTATTTATAATAGGATGGAGTAGATGATTACTAAGACTTACATAATAATCAATTTCATTTTAAACTAATTTACTAACATAAAAATATTAAGAGTTTTTCATCCAATATACAGTAAAAAAGATTTTTATAATGTAAATTTCAAATAAGTATTACATATTAATAGCAATCAATAATTAATGTGATACCATGCAAGGGTAACATTTTATAAAATATTATGGGACACAACAATCTATAAAAATGAACATAAAGACCAAAACTAAAATAAACATGTACCGAGAGAGTTGGGGGCACACACCCACCCCATATCTCTGTTAAAGATAAAAAGTAAAGGTATATGAGTTATTTTTTTTGTTTTTCTTAATAAATAAGCAAATTTATCTTAGAATGGGGGGAGTATATTGATAATATTTGAATAGCTCATTTTTCTTTCTTAATGAAAGTTATTTCCATTTTTATCAGTTAGAAAAATGACGAGCCTTTATAAAAAATAGGGGCCGGGGGTCATACTATCATTACATATGAATATGATCATCCTCATACAACTTAACAAAAGGAAAACTTTTTCGATCTTTTAAGTTTTACTTCCAAACGCATTGCAATAGCAGGCGTAATTACTAGATGTAGTATACAATAAAGGCCTCTCTTTATCTTTTTTGAAGCCAGATCATTTATTCATTCATGATCAATCCATAACACTCTCTTTACTGATAGTATGATGATCAAACTCATGACAGTCAAAACAGTCAAGTTCATAACTCACCCAGGAAGATATAATGCTAGATGAACCTACCAAGTTACAAATAGATAAAGCAAAACTGCATCTTATGTTTTGCCATAACAAAAGATAGAGACCTATTCAAAGATACAATAATACACATATATTAATATAATATGCGCAAGTAGCACTTTCACAACCACCCGCTGAATTATTAGGTTCGCGGGAAGAATAGTTTAGCAATCATTATTTTCTCAAAAAAAAAGTTTAGCAATCATTAATGCAAAAGGTCCAGTTGTTTATCTTTGGTCCATTTGTCTATTTTTCACGCTTTCTTTTTCAATAGATCTAACCATAATTAACCCTATAAAAGCTGAATAAATAAAGTCTTTAATATCTAGAGTAATTGACTAACCATAAGTGATAATTAAGTATAGACAAAAGTTATTCACAAGTGTTTGTATATTGACAAAAGTATAAATCACGGAAACTTGATTATTTTTAGGATGGAAACTATTTGATTCGAGTTTGCAATTTACCAAAAGAATTATCTGTCAATTTAAAATAAACTATAGCATGACAAATAAAAAGTATATATACTGATAATTTCATTTGAGATGACGTGTCAGCTAATAATTGGTGAAAAATTGTTGTAAGGAGTGAACATTCTCATCTCAGGCGTAACGGGAACTTCCCTCGGATCCTGTCTGTCTTTCCAAGTGGCAAGTACTACTATCTTTTTCGGTTTTTCCCCAACGACGTTATCGTAAATATTCAATCCGAGACAGGGGACGCCCACCCACAGATACGGAGCTCCGAGAAAAAGGAACGACACGAGACGAGAGAGAGAATGAGGGGAAGACCGTAGAGGGCGGAAAGCTGAGGTGAGAAAGATAGAAGAGAGAAGGGTGTCAAGGAGGAGAGCTGTATTCACATGGGCATTGTCGTTGCTGGGTCCTTTCTATTCACTTGTTTCTCCTTCGACCTGAGGCGGGGTCTCCCTCTCACCATTTGATTCAATCCTCTCTTCTATTTCTGCTTCTGTCTGCTCAGGCCCCCGTTCTCCTCCCCCGTTCCCTTTTCAGCTCCCCGTCAGCCATGGCTGACAAGGTATAATCGATCTTTGTTCATCCTTGTTTTTGTTAAATTGCCTTTTTATCGAATTTTTGTTGTTGGCTTTCTGTTACATGTCTTCTTTTTTATGCTGCTTGTCGCTGGGGTGTTTGGCCTTGGAACCTGATAATTTTTAGGAAATTTCCTTGATCTATAATTGTTTCCGGTTGTTTGCTGTTTCATGTGAGATCTGAAGTTTGAGTTCAGAATTGAAGGTGTCTGACGAACGGCTCCGAGATTTTCATGCATATGCTGAATTCTGCCCAATATATTCTCTTACATGAACCTTTGTATTGTTTCTTCCGCCCTGTTATTTTAGTGTTTCAGATACCTTTTATCTGATATCTGCATTAGTGGAAGGGACGTTATCAGATTTCTAAATACAGTCACCGATCTGAACTAAAATTACGGTTCTTGATGCGATAAGCTTTTCTTCTATGTTTCCATATACTGAGCTGGCTTTGTTGCTCACTAGATCAATCGGAACTCAATTACGTGCAACTTTGTTACATCTTTCAGATCTTATACTGTTTTGATTATTGATTTACGCGTTCCGTTGGTCATTTTCTGCTGTACCTTTTTCTTCCTTAATTGCTCCCGTTTAAGTTGCTTTCGGTTTCCATTTCTGGCTGCTCTACTATGATTCATCATAATGCACTTGGTCGTTGATACCGATTTAGATATCTTTATACTTTTCTCTTTTAAGATTTAAAAAAAAAACATTATTATTTTGAAATGATCATGTTGGAGATAGTCCTTTGTAGTTTTCCTTCCGTTTCTTGCTTCAGTGGACTGTTATATTATCATGTTTTGATCTTTTGTTATTTCTGTTTTTCAGGAGCTATCTGCTCAGATGATGAATGTAAACGATTCCGTCACTGGGCACATTATTTCTACAACAATCGGGGGTAAAAATGGGGAGCCCAAGCAGGTAATGATGGTTGATTTACTAGCTTCGCACTTCTATCCTCTTTTTTAACCTTATTGAACTGAGGTCATTGCCCGAACTGTAAATCGTTTTTCTTCTGCTACAACCACGAAACTCATCTGTCTTCGGGGTAACCAAGAACTTTTATCAAACAGCATCAAACAATAAGAAAGCCCATCCCTACAAGTACTACAATTATTTACCCATGTCTCATAGTGAAGACTCCAAGGCAACCTCTGCATTCCAGTCCAATGATTGATGATTCTCCATCATTGTCAACAGCCTGACCAGTATAATTAATTATCAGTAAAGAATTTTCATTTGTGCCATAGAACATGCGGATACTCATTTTCCTCCCAATTCAAGGTCTATGTTCAAGCAACCAAAGACTCCAAACACCTCATCTGTTCTATATGACACTAGTTGGAAGCTCCTACTGAGCAGCTAGCCAAGAGAAAAAGGATGTTTGGGAAAGTTCCAAATAATGTATGCCCACCTAATTAAAATTGATCTCCAAAAAAAGCTTCGGTCACATGTCCATTGTGAAAGTCCTTTTACCATGGGGCACGAGTCTCCGCATCTGCATAACTATTGTACCATTGATCCGCTCTTTCTTAAGATACTTCGACAATCTGCTAGATTCAGGACGTTCAGCGACTTGCCAAAACATCACAATCTTTCAGCCAATAAGCTTGTTACCTTCGATCTATAAATATTTGAACTTGGATTTAATGAACATATCACTGTATGTGCTTTAACATCCTTCCTACTTTCTATTTAACTCTTTTTGTTGGTTGCAGACAATCAGTTATATGGCAGAAAGAGTAGTGGGCACTGGATCATTTGGTGTTGTATTCCAGGTAAACTACAATTTTTTTTCCCTTTTTTCAAAAACTCTCTCCTTCTAATCTGGTCTGATGAATTTCCATTCCCAGGCAAAATGCTTGGAAACAGGGAGACTGTGGCTATTAAGAAGGTTTTACAGGATAAAGATATAAAAACCGAGAGCTGCAATTAATGCGTTTATTGGACCATCCTAATGTGATATCCTTGAAGCATTGCTTCTTTTCCACCACAAGTAAAAATGAGCTTTTCCTCAACTTGGTCATGGACTATGTTCCAGAGAGTAGTTTCGGGTTTTAAAGCACTACAGCAGTGCCAATCAGAGAATGCCTTTAATCTATGTGAAACTATACGTATATCAGGTTAGTATCATGCTTCTCGCACCTAGTGTGTGGCTTATTTTTTTTTATTTTCTAAGCCACTAATTGACGATGATTTGCAGATTTTTAGGGGTTTGGCATATCTGCATTCTGTTATTGGTGTCTGCCATAGAGATTTGAAGCCACAGAATATATTGGTATGTGTTTTCATGTTATAAAAAGGAGTTTGTTGGAAAATAATGCTTTTCTAGGTCTAGTTATTGTACAAAGACTACTATGTTCGGAATTCAGATGCAGTGATTGGTTTTTGCAGGTTGATCCACTTACTCATCAGGTCAAAATATGTGATTTTGGAAGTGCCAAAGTTCTCGTATGTCGCTTTTATCCTTATGTATACACATTTGTCTTATAATTTTTACGCTGGCGTCGTTTGTTTGATGGTTTTGCGATTTTGTTATCCTTATCAGGTTATTCTTTGCGTAACCTGTCAGATCGTCCTGATTGTTGTATATTACTTCAGTGCAAACTATATGACAAACATGTCTGGGTAATCTAGGAGATGGATTATGGAAGAAGAGATTTCTACAAGTAGTATCTAGGAACTATCTTCCTTTAGCAAGTGTTCGTCTAGTTTGGCTGATATTTTGGAGTTATTTTGATGGTCATGAAATGGGCTTGCTTATTTTTTGTACCCTGTCAGCAGAGGAGGGGATGCACTTCTCTTTTGTTACTAACCGCAAATGACTTCCACCAGGTTAAAGGTGAAGCCAACATTTCATACATCTGCTCTCGTTTCTACCGGGCACCAGAGCTTATTTTTGGTGCCACCGAGTACACACATCAATTGATATGTGGTCAGCGGGTTGCGTTCTCGCCGAACTTCTTCTGGGACAGGTTGGCTCTCTTGGTTCTTTATTGTTTTGAGCACCTCATTTTTGGATTTTTTTTTATTTTGAGACTGATGTTTCCATTCTTGCAGCCATTATTCCCTGGAGAAAATGCTGTAGATCAGCTCGTTGAGATTATTAAGGTATTTGAACATGTTTCCCTATTAATTAAACTTTTACGTGGAACTCTTCTGAGTATTCATTTGCGTCTCTATTTGCTCTGTGGTAAAGGTTCTTGGTACTCCAACTCGTGAGGAAATCCGGTGCATGAACCCAAATTACACCGACTTTAGGTTTCCACAGATTAAAGCACATCCATGGCACAAGGTAGGCAAATTTACATTAGTTACCTTTTTTTTTTAACCTCTATTGAGATCTTGAGCGGATTATTGTATTTTTCTACGTGATAGAAACTTGGAAGCTTGTATGCTATTTCTCTCCTTTAATCTGTCTGATTCCGCTCCTCTGTGACAATTGTTCTGTCACTTTATTCTCAGGTTTTCCAAAAGTGCATGCCTCCAGAGGCCATTGATCTCACTTCAAGGCTACTTCAGTACTCACCAAGTCTTAGATGCTCTGCTGTAAGTTTGTTTTTTTGGCTGTTGTCAGGTTTACTTCAAATGATGTACACTTAGAGGTTGAAGAGTATAATTTTTAGTTAAAATTGTTTAGTCTTGTATAAGATATAGATATCCTTTCTTATTAAAATGCCTTTGGTAACACCAAGCTTAAGTTGTTTGTTCCTTCCTTCAGTTAGAAGCGTGCGCACATCCTTTCTTTGATGAGCTGCGAGTACCAAATGCTCGGTTACCCAATGGACGGCCGCTACCTCCTCTCTTCAATTTCAAGCAGGAAATATCAGGTGTAAACCCTGAGCTAATCAACAAGTTGATCCCGGAGCATGCGAGAGAGAAACTGTGTCTGAGCATACTGTATCCAGTTATGCAAACAGTATTCATCATTCCTGGTATTCAATCATGTGGATATCATCATATTCCTTTTTCTTGGCATTTTGGTGCTACGTTTTTGGGGTGATGAAATACAAACATGCCAATTTCGCAAGCATGCAAGCAAGCAAGCAAATGTTTGGTTCTACAACCACCAGATGGGGTGCAAGCCAAGTCTGGATTAGGTGTTGAATATAGAATGTGAATTGAGGGATGGTAGGCGGTGAATGCATTTTGTTGTAAATGGGTTGATATAGATAAAGCAAAAAGGTTTTGTGATTAATGTAAGGCTCCCTTTTTGAAAGTTTTAGCAGAACAGAAAGGAAATATCTGTGTTTTGAAAGTGGGAGCCATATTATTATAATGGGGCTGGTTCATATTCTGTCCCATTTTTGTTGTCTTGCCTGCTGTATTATAATGTTACATGGTGATTAAAAGACCGTGCAAACCTTTGTTGCTGTGTAGCTCTTGCAATGAAAATAAGTAATGTGTATGCTCTAAAGAAGAGAAGATAAAGAAGAGACTAATGCAAACACCCTCACCCGCCTGGATGAGATGAGATGAGATGACCCCTTTGTCATCTTGAGTCCTTGACTATATATAAAGTGGGTGAGATTTTCGCTTTCAGTTATCGGGTATTTCTTCAAAAATGAGTTTATCTCCCTATTTCTTCAAACTTATGACTGATATAAGTTGTCAACAATAAAAAGAATTGTTTATAAAATAGATGTAGAAATATTAGGTTCATTTGGTGACAAACAATTGTTCTAACAGAAAAAGAAGACATTGTCAAGAAAACAGTTTCAGAAGCTGCATTGCAAAGAGACTCATTAATAGATTCGTTTGTGGTCAGTTTGCAGCTATTTAGAATACAATAGAGAAGGCTAATGTCTGCAGTCTGCACTCTGGTGAACACGGAATCAGATTTTGAGTTTTAACAGAATAATGAATAAAGGTGTATTGTATTAATTATTGATTGATGATATACGGTAGTATTTATAGGACCTAGGATGGTTCTAGATACAAATATCTGGATATTGTCTAGAGAATGTAACAAACAATTGTAAACTAGGCTATAAAAGAACATGGGCCAGGTGCCGAGATGGGCCGTAGGCCGGCTCTATTTGTTAGAGTTGGACTCTTACCCATGGGCAAAGAAAGAGTGACATAATGCACGGATTAAAGGACTTTAACGCGATAACTAGATTTAACTAAAACACCGCAGATAGCTGGAGACAAAGGCCTCGTTCGATCCGCGCTTGTGGGTTCTACAGCTAGCTCTTACAGACGATTCCAGGTTTTTGTATCTTGTTAGTTCATTTTATGCGTTCGTTTTTGAGCTTGTGTTTTTTCTACAGGTTTTACCTTCTTTTACTTATTTACCCCTGAGTTTCAACAATTACCAACCCACCGACACTACTTAAGGCGCGCAGTGCAATTGCTCTCGCCTGCCTCACTCGTTCTAGGGTTTCACCGCTCTTCTTCAACAACATCACGCAGGTAAATGTGTGGTGGCTGCCTCTTTCCCTTCTTCGTTCCCCCTATCATGTACTCACAACCATTTACTTATCGTTGCTCACCATCCACTCACTGTTTTCGTTTTCAGAATTTAGGGTTGTCTGCATCACAATCAAACAACCGTTTCAACCAAGAACCATATGCCGTCGGCTCGAAGTGTAAGTTCCTGAATATAGTCTGCACTTCAGATTATTACATACAAATGTTGTGGCATTTCTATGAACTGGAATGAAATCCGCATTGTCATTCTTCAAATAACTCTGTCATTATACATTGCTCATGTCCAACATTTGCCTGTAATTCGTATTTTGCAGTCTTGCTCCAGTGGTAGAAGCATCAACGAACTAAACACAACTTACATAAACTGTGACTGCCAACTGAAGTGTATGTTGCTGATTTCGTACACAAATGAGAACTTCGGCCGACTTTTTTTCAAGTGTAACTCATGCGGGTTCTTCGAATGGTGGGATGCTGTGAACAGGCCAAACGATCCCAACAATGAGGTAGTTAATACTCAAGCTGGTAGGTCTACAAGTGCTGCGAATCAAGTTAGAACTCTGATGACAATGGTGAGAAGTAACAGTCATTCCATCGAGGTAATCAAGAGTACTCTGAGGTCCATCAGCTACAAACTGGACGGGACTGAAACCAGTGACAATGTTGGTGCAAAACCCATGGAGGAGATAAAAGCAATGATCAATCGAATGATGGCTGGAATTTATGTGCTGATGCTTCTGGTTGTTGTTTCTCTGTTGAAGTAAACTACCTTATTTGCTGATGGGTTGACTGTGGCTGTAACTTAGCTTAGTATTGACTTTTGATGTTTAGTTGTTTATGTTTTACGTAGTTTATTAGCACGTTGTAAGACTAAAAATGTGAAGCACTGATTTTGGGAGGTGAAATGCTACAACTTATTACTTTTTGATGTGGCTAGGTGTCAAGTTAGGGACACTTGTAAGATAGTTGGTAATCCATCGCTTGTGGTGGTTACCTCAGTTGATGCTAATTAGGGGTGAAACATCTTTTGAAGATTGGGTTGTAATCTTTGATGTTATGCAGTAATATATTAAGCATTTTGGCACATGGTTGTATCAGTATAGTTATTGACAATACTTATTCCCATGCTTCCTGTCAGTTGGAAATATTAGTTATTACACCGTTGAATATACAAATGCCACACACAATCTTTTGCAAAATCACTGGTGTATCTCTACTTTTTTAACCTTATTGTTTGTTATTTTAAATTATTCTCATTTACTGCATTGAACTTCTTGGTTGGTCTTCCATCACATCCTCTGCTAGTTGTACAAACATTAAAATGCTTTAACGGGTAGTTCACTCACTCATTAAATAATATCCACCCAACAATTGCTTTGACAATTCACCATTGACTTCTATAAAAGTGCATACTCCTCTACTGGAGCCATATCATTCCAGGGTTGTTGCACTTCCATTATTTACACTACTTCAAATATCCTCTCCAAAATGACGAGCAACTCCAAGAAACCCCCTTCTTCTCCTTCCTCTCCAATAATCTTGGTGTCATCTGATGACAGTGATTCTGATAAAAAAAGCATGAAGGATCAATCTGTGGTGTTACCACATAGTAATGCAATTCTGTTTAACCCAATGGAGAAGAAGAGGAACCGATTTTCACTGTCTGATGTTCCATCTTTCGATTTAAATAAATACTATGAAAATCCTTTACCTGCAGGGGCAAGTAGTCATCATAATAACAACAACAACAATATCTACTGACCAAGGTGGGGGAACAACATCCCGTAGTCGATCTGGACTGATAACCTGGAAGCAGAATGTTCCTGTTACTTGCAGGCCAGACAAGAAGCGTCGGGTAGAAACTCCATCACCTCCATCCTCTCCTTTTTCATGGTTTGAAGATTGTGAGGCCACCAGTTCCGACTAAGAACAACATGCGTATCACTTGTACTGGTGCCCTTTTGTGCTTGGTGTAGAAGTAGAAAATAGTAGCGCTTTTATCTTTGTAGTTTTAAGGACTCTAGCATCTCAGTTGTTACGTATTAGTACTGCATTTGGGAATGATGCTTTTGCTGTTGTACTTGGTGCTTACTGTGTTTTATACACAGGGTTATGGTGTATGTGTTCTACTATTTTAAGTTGTTTTGGTATGTTCTGCTGATGTTCTCTGTTACTTCGAAGTGTACGTAGTGCTGCATTTTGTTGGTAGATGTAACAGAACTTCCACGTCTTAAGCACTCTTGGTATTTCCATTGTTTTCTGGCATTGAAATACTCATCTGATGCGCAAATGCATTCGTGTTCATTTCACTGATATGCATTGTTGTAACCTATGGAGTAATTAATATGCAGCAGGTCTAGAAGTAGATGTAATTTCGGTTTTTTTACAGGAACAATGCAGCATGTTTACACATACAAATCATTCCTGCATAGCAAGATCTGGGGAAAGTAATTGAAGCACGAGAATTTTCACGGATGAAGTGGTTTTGTTGTTCTTGCATTCATTGGGGTTTTCGAACTGTCAGATAGTGCAATTGACTTGTACGCAGATATTGTTTATCAATTTGAATCCATTTTTTGTTGAACTCCAGCAAATGAAATAGCAACATAAGTGTTGTATTACTGATGAAACAGACATACAACAATTTGAAACCAAGTTCCCCCTATTTGGAAATGAAATATCAAGACACGTCTTTTACAGTAGACTATCAAACAATCATCACCTTGATAGTAACAGACACCTGCACTCCTGGAAATGAAAAACAACTTCTACTTTATTCAGTCAACCCACCACAACTACACCTAGGTTTTAATGAGACTTCCTTCCAAATCTTTGTAAAAATCTCCAGTAGTCTACATCATATCCTGGCGGTGGGGGCGTATTGAAAAGATTCCAATCACGGTTGTTTTCATTTGCCTCATCAGATGTGGACTGGAGACTCTGAATGTTTACATCCATCCGGGAGGTTCAAGCTTCACCTTCTTAATAGGCATCGTCGTTTCTGTTTTCATTCCTTCCTTCCCTGTTCTTCTTGGCATCATCTTGACCTACACATCAAACATGGGAGCAAAACAGATAGATCAGAAGAAAAAATCAAGATAATAAAGCTCTTTCATTGTTAGCAGTAGTACCAGCGGCTATCCTAGTACTGAGGGAGACGCAGGCAATGTAAACAACAGGAATGGGGATAAGATTCTTAACATGTGGTCGTAGGGTTATCTGATATATATATATATATACGATGACCTGGACACGCAAAACTGAAAATACAAAAAAAAAAACATTAGTTACAGCTCCTCCGCTGTAACTGGTGGTTGAATTCCATTGACCAGTATGAGTGCCTGGTGCATGTGTGTTTAGTATTTCGTAACATCAGAAGATACTCGGTCAATATATTGTGCTAATAGGTCTATAAATTTCCCAATGTGGGAGCTGCCATTACTCAAACGGCACGGCTTTGCTTGGGTATCAAATGCAATCTATCTGTCGGAAGTACAACCTCGTTAAGTAAGATCAAAACATTAAAGGCTGCAGTTGAACATCATGTCAACGAAATTAATTATGCTGTACACCTACCAACCAAACCTCAAGTGAAAGGTTATATTTTAACCTTTAGCAGATGTAAGTAGTATCGTCTTCCAAAATACAAATTCTATAGCTCTCTGTTTTTCTTTTGATGGAACCCAAACAGGACAAGTCCATAACCCCAAAGATGAGTTTCGCTTCAGCCCCCAAACGTGCGCACATCCCAGTCTTGGATTTACTTACCATCTCAACGTCTGACGAGGTAAATTCAGGTATGTCGGTTACCAGCCCAACCCAACAGAAATTCGTGGGAATTTAAAAGGCACAGATCGTGATGGGCAAAGACATCCTCCATCTTGCACGTGGAATGAAATACCAGAGTTAACGTGGACGAATGTATGTACCTGCTGCAGAATTTGGAGTACGTTACGCAAATCATGATGGAGCAATATGGAACGACAGACCAATAGTTCTGGCTTTGCATGCGCCCGCTGCAAGAGGTAAGGGGAAGATGGAAACAAACTACTTCAAGGAAAGGAAAAAATCGACTTCAAGTTCAGAACAAAACAAAGAAGTCAGCAGGTTTGATGCGGTGGCCTACGCAAACAGGGACCCAATCCAACCTCCTGGATCAAAGTGGCCAGACATGACACTACCCAAGAGGTATTGGAGTATTCTACCACAATTTGGGTGGGGTGAAGGGAGAGCATCGAATTTCGAACGACCCATACTAGGGTCTTTACACCGGAGTCTTCATTGTCTCACTACAGCGAGGAAGAAATGCTCGCCGGTGATGATGATAGCGTCGAAGTGATTGAGCAAGGGTTTAATGAGACAGACGATGACCAAGACGATATTACCATTATAGAAATTGATTCCAGTGATGACTCTTAGTGTTAGTAATGGGATGTGTTTTTTTTGGTTGCAGTCTTATGATTTCAAACCTTATGGCTTATCCAGAATTATGACATTTTGATTTATGTGTGTCTTGAACGTAGTATTTATGTTGTGTGTCCTTTCCTTCAGTTTACTATTGTAACACACACTAGTTACCGACTGCAATAGCTTTTTGTTGTTACTCTACCTTACTGAATTTGAATTACTCCCACTGCTTCTTGTGTTGTCAATGTTCAGTTGATTACAGTTACAGAATTGAATATCATCACAATCGTAAATGGAGTAATATATCAACAACATTGTTATCAGTTGAGACCATGTATGCAGTAATTCAGCCTATACTTGCTAACTGAATTTATGTAGTGATACAATTGCATTAGTGTTGGACTAGCAAACAACGTTTGGAAAACATTCTTGTTCAACTAACAAAAGGATCATCCAATCAATTATGTATTCTACGTCCTTCAATTGTTACACTTAGACAGACCATAGGGTATTACATACGAATCACTTGTTAATACTTCTCATGCTACAACTCGTCTGCGCGTGAGTTGGCTTGTCAAATGGTTTTTTAATGTAACCATTGCAGCGCACCGTTATCATCTCTTGCGGTTCCGGGTTGTTGGGTATCTGGTTGGTCGTCGTCGTCACAGCACGGTATGAAGTGTGGTGCTGCATCGATGAGGCTAAAACAAGGATCACCAAACTGACTAAGTCTGGTAAAATTGTGTAACGCGAAGCAAGCATTTACAATCTTGACCTGCTTCAACAGCGGGAAGCTTGGTACCTTACGTAGTATTTGCCATCTTGCCTTTAGGACTCCGAACGATCGTTCAATTGCAGAACGAAGTGAAGAATGTAACTTATTGAATTGTTCCTTTGACCCTCTTGGGTTCTCACCTCTAAATTCCGAAAGATGGTACGGTACTCGAGTGTGGGGTGTTAACAATCCAAATCTGTCAGGATAACCTTTATCTCCAAGAAAGTATTTCCCTGCACGACATACATCATAGTTGAACAGATCACATACTACCATATCAAAATCACTATGTGTGTTCACTGATATTTTTTAAAAAAAACTGTAACAAATATTGTGTAGTTTACCTGTGGGTGGCGTCGGGAAACTTAAGGACGTGTCAGTGACGGAGTTCAAATACACCCGGGTGTCGTGGCGGACCCCTCCCACCCAGCGCAGACAAACACAAACAGCATGTCGAAATCGCATACAGCCAAAACGTTGGTGCTGGTCACACCTTTTCTGTTTATAAAACGTATCCGGTCTCTTTCTGGTACGGTCAACTCTACATGGCATCCATCCAACGCGCCGACACAATCCTGAATTGTACAAACAAAATATTGTCTCTATTAAATACCTATTACACAGCAATTAAGAATAAACGTAGCACATAATGTTGATTCAGACTTTTACCGTTACCTTGAAAATTGGGTAGTATTTAGAACTACTACTAATCTTTTGTGGGACGGTGCTAAAGCTTGGATCACGGGGTCTTACTATTTCTTTCCCAAGTCTTCCTACTGCTTCAAGTATGTCACCAAAGTGATTGCTTATGGTAGAACCTGAACGTTGAAATCTCTCCATTGAGTCTCTATTGGCGCACCTATGGCTCAACGTTCTCAGGAACCATGCTACACGTTCCTTCACCGAAGTGTTTGCCCGTGAGTCGACGTAGTATTTGTGTTCAAGGACGTAGCACAGCATCAGAAATGTGTCACGGTTCATACGTAATGCATTAAAACAGCGTACTTCATGACCGTTTAATAACTCATCGACCCATTGCTTCCCAGTTAATGCTGAAGTGTGCATGGGAACTCTTGCCCTCAAACTGTGATGCCTTGATAAGGACTGCACTACCCGCGTAATTTCATCTTCTATTTGGACAATGTCGCACTCTATTGCAAGAACTAGCTGTTGCAAAAGATTTTCATCTGCGATAACCACACCTAGTACGTCATTTATGAGAGCTGAAGACATATCTTTTGAGACCTGGTACAAAAAGTACAGTAGCTATATTATTATCAACATTCGATTAATTGAAACTTGCTTTATTATACATTCAGTCAGATAACGCATTAAATCATTACAGCATAACAACAGATATAGTTCAACACTTTTTTTTTATCGTCTTCCATCTTCAACCTAACAACTTGTATTATCTCTTCATCATCCAAACAATCAAATAAATCTCTATAATCGTATTCTTGTATCATATTAGCCGCCTCAAGGAACTCATTCTCAGTAGAAAATGCAATCCGACGCAGTCTTGCTACTGCCATTGTTTCCGTGGTCTTCCCATCCCTTGTTGCCAGAAGTTCGTAATCCGGTTTGGCGCTACCGTATAACATGTCTTCAATGTGGTTGGCAAGGGATAAATTGTAAGTCATCATAGCCTCCCTTAGTATCAGATACAATTTATCTATGTAACCATTACGCATGCAGAAGTAACAATTGTGTTTGCTCTTTTTCTGACCAACACTCAAAGCGTTGAAACTCCTCAAGTGGTTAGACTTATGTTTGGCAAGGATGGCAATGAATTTGGCCTTGTATTCCTCAACTGCTGCAAGTATTATAAACTTAAAGTAGTCTTCCATGTTTTCCTGTAATCTGGTTCTGATCAAATCAGTCACGTGAGTGTTGATTCCCATTTCTGTATTTTTACAAACAAGTGTGAAGTTAGTATCATGTGACCACATTATTAGTACCAAAGAAATTAGTACACAGTGCGTGAAACAATTACACATTCAATATTATAACCAATGTAGTACCAATTACAGCCACATAGACGACATTACATTCCCACCATCATAAAAAAACAGTCCAAAATATGACCAGACATATTAACTACGCAGAAGATTAAATCCTAGACATACGTACTATCAAAAACAAAAGGAACCAGACACAAGTGCAGGACTTTCAAAAAGTTGTAACTGCAACTACACATTTACATGTCTGATTACTAGTTCTCTCTCTTGCTAAATACCAACCGAACCCACTCAGCAACTTCTTCGTCACTCTCCATAGTCATTAAAACTTCTCTATGGTTTTATCTGCCAACAAGTATAATGCATGAACTATCTCAGCCGTTGTCAAGTCTGGAACACGCCTAATTCGGTAACTTGCTTCCTGCACTGTCATTATCTTTATATTCATCCCAGCCTTTGCCTTAACTTCAGTCAGGAGAACATTTGTTTCACGCAGCCTGTCATGTAAGCCTCCCTTGATGTCATGAAGTTCCTCAACTATCACATTACCCTTCCCCTTGCTACCTTTTGACTTGTTTCGGCCCTTACCCATGTCTCTTCTAGGTTGTAATTTATTTCTCTTTGACCCATGTGGTACCCCATTACTTGTAGTCTCCATTAACTGATCCCACTCTTGGGGCTTTTCATTATCAGCAGGGGAAATGTTATAATTGAAAACATTGCAGTTATCTTCATTAGTAACATTTGGTGGGAGCTGAGACTCATTTTTTTTTCGTGGTTCATGTTGTTAGGTATAAACCCAGTTGAGCTTCCAGCTACTAGATCAGCATACTGACTACACTGAAAAGAATTTGCAAGGCAACTAGCAGCAGCTACAGCAGTGTGATCATCAGTCAAATAAAAAAACGGGGCATTTGTCTCACCAATTGTACCTTGATAAGGGGCCATAACACGATGTCCTGTTGATCCACCGTATCCATGATTTTGTTGAAGATTGTTGTTGATTGAAATATCCATAGACTGGCCATCAGGTTGACTGTCTGAGTAAGTGTCTTTGTAATAACCTTGTTCATCTTCATTGTCCAGTTCGTCACATGACTCTTCTTCATCTTTCTGTTGTACTTCGCCTCCAGGGGTAATCCTGAGATCACCATTCGCATATGCTTGGCCCCACACAAGCTCCATCTCGTCCACCAAGTACGCCGGCCATTTCGAGTTAAGAAGTTTGTAGATCCCAACATTTTCCTGAAGCAATATGGCAACAGCATAAGACAAGTTCATCATTATTTGTAACAGACAATGCAAAAATTGCAAACAGAGTCATACCTTTGCTTGTTGTTTAATCCATTCTGGAGGGTATGTGACAGATTTTGTTGATGCTTCATACCCTAACCCTGTTTTTCTGTGGCACAACTCTTTCCATTTTCTCCACCCTGTTTTAAGTGAGTCTCCCTTATTCTTGCACTGCACTTTGTCAACTGGGGGTAAACCTTTCCTGTGTTCATTGAATCTTTCTAATATACTGGACCACTTATGAGTCAATCCTATCACTGAACCAGTCTTTCCCAACTGTATTCTTGCCTCATCTACCAGCAGCTGAATTAGAATCTCTACATCCTCCTTAGTCCAAACATGCTTTTGCTTCCTCACAGTTGCTTGACTATTTAAGGGGGCTTTCCCCTTGTCATTCGAGTTACCCTTACCCATTAAGTGCTAAATACCATAGTAATTCAACAATTGTCACAACCCATGAAACAATAAACAGATTATGTGTGTCTTTGGTTAACAAGGCACTCACTGTGTGTACAGCCAAAAAAATTACCTACATAACTATGAGTATGAGAAAAATGAAAACAACAACAACGAAGACTCACAGAAGCAGTAATACGTAAACAAAAAAGTAAAGCAGAAAACATTACCTGGTTTTTGCACGACCTTTAATTGATTGAAATACAACCCTGGAATGAAAATACCAGACAGTAGTTGTTAATTGAGTATGCGAAAACACTTGTTGTATTAACAAAATTGTGTGGAAGAACATAGAAAAGGTAGAAGTGACCTAGATGCGGTAGAAACTTCTTTCCTTCATAATTTTGAAGTATGGAGAGAATGTATTTAAGGGGGATGTTCGACGAACTAAAACCTACTGCTACTGATCTAGGTTTGGTTGTTGGGGACGGATGGTGCCATTCAATGGCTGTTTACTGCGATTATTCTCTCGTAGCTTGCGGCAACGGTCAGTTGATATGCTGCGTCGATGGTACAAATTCGATGATGAAATGACAAGCTAAACTCCATTGCAATCCTTCAGAGAGTGGAGTTGGTTGCTGGGAAACATTGATGCCTCACTGTCTGAGATTCGAGAGAGAACTCGATTTCACCACCGTACAAGATAATTCAATGTTGCTGCTTCTTGTAATATGGCCTCATAGGTGAGGGCACAGTGGTAAAAAACTACCTGTACGGCAGCTTAAAGATGGGCTGAATAATTGAAAAGTAGCCTGACCAACATTCTACAATACAGCCCGTTTTGGTGGGATAAGCTCCCTCTTTTTCTAGTCAAACACAGGTCAAAGCTTTATTATGATGAAGTTAAAGCTACTATTTACCCACAAGCGCGGGATCGAACGACCCAAAAAAAAAAAACACTATTATTCCACAGATAAATAAATTCAAATCCTTCAATAATCCAAAAGGAATCATCCTTCGGTTCATTCACCTGTCATTATTGTGCTGAGACGTGAAAACAAGACTGATTGGTGCTCGTAACGTAAAAGCATCACAAGCTACATTATATATAATATACACACACATACTTGAGGAAAATTTTACTATTCCTTTTGAAACACTTATTAGCACTTAAAAAAGGGACATGTAGATACATAAACGCCCTTGATGTCATGTGCAGCATGGCATATCATTGTCGATATTATTATTGAGAGCAATAATGATATCGAATGATGCCAAAACACACTTTGAAATAGTATGAGAAATAGATTTATACGATTCCAACGCATAATGTGCCAAACATATCGTATTTGATGCCTCCATAATAGAGAGTACAGGATTATCAAATTGTCTTAAAGGAATAACTAAGACATAAGGAAACCTCATGTACCAATAAATCACTCGTTGTGGATTAGGTAGACCTAACAAATAAAGATACTACCTTTTATTTTATCCGCCAGTAAACGGCCATTAACTGGTTACTTGTAAATTCCTCAACCCCGTTTGTCTTTTGATGATTTCTTCCTTTCTAATAGTCACTTCTAATGCTATGTAGTTGTACCTTAATCCGCAAAACGCAGTACATCTAAGATATTAAGCAATTTTTTTTTACAGATTTAGTATCATTTTCCACACTTTATATCACCTTAGAGTTATTTGCATCAGTCATAATAAAATATTATACAAGTAGAAATTATCAGTTATATTTTAAAATTGGCATTATCAGTGTTGAACAATCATCACAATTAAATATCAAAATTAATAGTCACCTGAGAATAACCATTACCAGCCTAAACAATCATCACAATCAAAATTAATATTGAAAATAACCAATACTAGCCCTAAACAAATCATCACAATTAAAAATTAACTATCACCTATATAATATTTACAATCAACTGAATCAAAAATAAAAATTAACAGTCGTTTACAAACCTCATTTAGAAACATGATTCATTCTAGTTCAATTAATAATTATATAGCTTTTGTGTTAAAATAATTAAGCTATCATCTAAATTTGTGCACTCGAGATCTATAATAATGATCCCAATAATTTTGAGATGTAACTATTTACAATAAATTGAGAAATTTGACAAATATATATGGTTATTCTTCTAATTAATAGTTTCTTAGTTATGGTAAATGCTAAAGTAATTAACTAGACAATAAAAATTTAACCGAAGGAGCCACAGTCTTCCATGGTATTGGTATCTATGTGATATTTTTTTATGACATATTTACAACATAAATAGTAGATTCTCGTCTAGATCCCACATAAATCTATTATTCACATCCAATAATATACTACTATATATAAAAAAAAAGTTTCAAACAAACCAACCACATACATACTAAAACAAACAAAGTCTATAATGTCATTATTTTTAGAAAAACCATTTTTATGTTAAAAAAGATAAAATTATAGAAAGATTAACAAAATATGATGGTGAGAGTAGAGGTGATCATTCGGGGCGGGCGGGCGGCGGGCCAGAGGAAAATTTTAGGTCTGTCGGGCCTATTTAAGAAAACCAAGCCCGGTTTTTTACATGTTCGGGTCGGGCCGGACTAGGCCCGGTTTTTTACATGTTCGGGCCGAGCCGGACTAGGCCCGGTTTTTTCCAGGCTTTGCCATTGCTCGGCCCGCCGACCCGGTTTTTTTATTTTTTTATATATAAATTAGTAAAAAAATTAAATTTTATAAAAAAAATTAAAAAATATATTTTAATATAGATTAATGTAGATTAATTTATTATATATAGTTTTTTAAATTTATATATATTTTAGTATATTATATAAAAATTGAATATGTATATTATATTTTAAAAAATAATAATAAATAATATAAAATCGGGCCGGGCCGGGTTTGTCCACGGTTCAAAATTTGCCGCGGTCTGACCCGGTTTTTAATTCGGGTCTGATTTTATGTCCAAACCCGCCCAAAAGTCCAATCGGACTCGGGCTCATTAGCCTTTTTTTACGGGCCGGTTCGGGCCGGGCTACCGGACCGGACACATTATGATCAGCTCTAGTAAGAGTACTCTATAAAAAATGTCAAGGGACCATAGCTAATTTTAGGAGATTCGCCTAAATTCATGACTTGACAGCAGTGGACTTCATCGGATTATTAACTATTTTTTTTAAGTATCGCATTATTACTTCAAGGAAAAATTACAGTGCCCACCCACAAGGTTTCTGGGTTTTCATTGCCCACCCACGAACTTTGATAATTTACACTGCCCCCTATCAACTATCCATACTTTTACTTCCGTCACACTTTTTGTCTAATTCTGTCTATTTATAACGGGGCTTGACCTGTTGACCACACTTACCAAACAACACGATTTTTATCACCGTCATCCTCCATCAACGCCTTCACTGCATCCCATCTCGACTTCACGCCATACACCACCATTCAACATCATCCCACCTCACTCCATCTCCATCGGACGACCATCCTCCGTCTCCATTCACCACGCCTTCACTACCATCGATCACCTTCACAGTTCATCGGCACCCATCACCATCCTCATTCATCATCACCGCACCTAATCTTCGTCGTCATCTCCATACACCTCGACACCATCACGCCACTCACCACAGCCCCACACACGCTCTCACATCAGACCAGAAGACGATCATCTTCGACACAACTCCGTCATTCGCACACCCGACAACCATCACCGCACGACTCCATCCTTCACCACGCATCTCCATCTTCAGATCATCTCACCCGCCCCTCGCCTCGCTTCAGATCACCGTCTCCACCACACTATCATCTCTTCATTCCCATCGATATCGAATCCTCACCGTCACCACACCTGCATCTCACACACTCGCCTTCACCGCCACAGACCACAACCGCATCTTCATCTCCATCATCGCATCGCCACACTCGCCTTCACCACATCCCATCGGTGGACTGCCTCACCCTCTTCACCGTCGCATCATCGCCGTGACCAGAACTGCACCATCCCTATCTTCATCGCCATTCATCATCGAACAGAGGACGACTCTCCCGCGCGGAATCGACGCCATCTCCATTTTCACGTTTCACCAGAACCACACCGATCCTCATCATCACTCCATCCTCACCGTCATCGCCGTAACATTCCGATACCACAAGCCACCATCGAAATCGTCATCCGCCGCCACTCTTCTTCTTCATCGGGAGATTGCCGCATCGTCTTCATCATCTTCCATCGCCACGGCATCGTCTACATCTCCGACACCACCAACGCTACGCCCTCACTAAAGCGCCTCAATCATTTGCTCCCCCTCTTGCTGTGTCTCAGTCGACAACGAGATCGAGAAGTAGAGAACGAGATCGAGAAGCGGAGTGGAGATGAGCGGGACGAGAACAGAGCCCTTATGTGAAGAAGAACGGGGCGAGTACACAGGGGAAAACGACAAGAATTGGAACCGACAGAAGGACCGGTCTGGAGGTGAACCGCTCTGCAAGGAACCGCTCCACTAAAGCCCCGTTATAAATAGACAGAATTAGACAAAAGGTGTGACGGAAGTAAAAGTATGGATAGTTGATAGGTGGGCAGTGTAAATTATCAAAGTTCATGGGTGGGCAATGTAAAACCCAGAAACCTCGTGGGTGGGCACTGTAATTTTCCTTACTTCAAGGTACAAATTGCCAAATTGGGTTATGCTGATGGAGGCGGGAGACGGAAAATTGAGAAATTTCACCTGATTTGCATCTTAGAGTATCACTAAGTATCATATTCCTTTTCTAAACTTAAAAATTAGGCAGGAAGAAAACTCGCACTAAATATAATACAGTATTCATTAATGGAGCAGGGAGAGATCATAATTATCTCTAATTTATTTCCACTTACTCCCTCAGTCCGGTATTGACCTTCTGGTTTACTATTTGAATATGTTGTTTGATTTCAATATTTAATTTACAAGATGACATAATTTTACAAATCTAAATTTTACAATAAAATCCTTATATGAAAAACTATATATCGTAAAAATTTGTTTTATAAAATTATTGTATCTTATATGTTTAAAATTATAGTGAAAAAACGTGCCAAAAAACAAACAAGAAAGTTTTAGTGGGGGTATTACGCTAACTTCTTCCTTTTCGGCACAAAATACATCGCCGTTGTCATTCACAATTGCGCAGTAGAAACGCGGCTGTCAGTTGACTTGAGCTTGTATTTCTTTTTTTTTTAAAAAAAAAGACTTGGGCTTGTCTTCATACATACTAGTATATGTATTTGTTGTGGAAATGTATCTTTCCTACTCTTGATGACCTAAACCCAGAAAAATCCCTTCAATTTCCACCCGCATCAAAGGAGAGATGATGGAAGAGAAATAGAAACTGTAGACAAAGATCTCCTGTTTCAGATTCTGTAGTTTTTCCTGAACAACGACGGCTAAAAGAAATTCTTTTAATTTTATTTGCTCCCCTTATCCGAATCTCCAGCTTCTCTGCCGATGGCCCTTCCAAGTGGTCTCTTCTATAACCAGACGGCAGCAGACGGTGCCCAGTTGAATTCTCTTCCCCCTTTCTTGTTTTTGGTCTTTTGATTTGCTGTACTGGGCGGAATACCAAATTTTGAAACTCACTTTAGAAGGCATCTCAGTTTGCCCTTTTTGTTGAAGTTTGCTTACGTGGTTGTATAACTCTGGTACCGCCTTTGTGGTCACAGATAACACTGAGCGATTGGGATTGTCTTTTTGTGTGTGTCTGTGATATAGCAACTTTACTGGGTTTCTTCTCTGTCTCTATTCACCTTTACCTTGAATTAGTTTCCTACATAAAATTCGGGGATATAGCCAAAGGAGGGAATCCTGTGGTGATGAGTTCCAGGGACTCGATTGTTGTCTCGAGTTCAAGTAATGCTGCTGATGTTAGTGCTTCCAAAACCCACACTGCAAGGACACCTGAAGATCCTGTAAATGGTGATAATTTGATTAGTCAGAGCGGTGTCGAGGCGTCAATCCATTCAATTGAAAGTGAAAGATGCGTTTCCAATGCTGTGATGGTCGTCCAGCCAGAAATAACAGTCCAGTTAGCAAATCAAGGAGGGAGGACCAATCATTCAAGCCACCGGATTGAGCAGGAAGGGACACAAAATGTTGAAGTTGTGAGATCGAACAGCCCAGGAAGTCTTAGTGGGAAATACGGTTTGAAGTTTGATCTAACAAGGATGACGCCCTCAAAAAAGACCCCAATAATTCAAAACAAGGAGAAGGAGTCATGCGTAATTGATGTCAAGTCTGAAGATGGGAATGATTTGGATAGCTTGGAAAAATTTTGTAGGATATGCCATCTAGATTCTGATTATGGTGACTCTGAGGAAGCCTCTAAGGCTGATTTGATTCAGCTAGGATGTGGCTGCAAAGGTGACCTAGGATTTGCTCATCCTCGGTGTGCTGGAACATGGTTTCAACTCAAAGGAAATAGGTAAACTGCTTTTTTATGTTCCTTCACTATTTTTGGTAGTTATGTGAATTGGTTTTCTAATGATAGATTGTCTGAATTTTGTTTTCTGTTCTTGACGGATAGACATGGTCATATAGTTTAATCACCATATGTAATGGAGATGGGTGTTGACTAGAGTTGGTCATTATATTTATGGATTTATTGGAGTTCATAATCAATCTTAACTGCTGGAGCTCTGAATCTGTACTTTCCCGTAGAAGTTTGACTGTGATCATTGACCAAGGTTTTCCAACTCAGTCATTGTGTGTACGTCTGTTTTGTTTCAAAAATTCCCTAATGATTTTTCAACTAAGAAATCATTTTGAATAAGTTGGGTTCTTTTAAGATGTTTCCTATGAACCAACAAGAGCAGTGGTATCAAGAATTCTGATTTCCAAGTGAGCTACGTTAGGAAAAATTCAGTTTATCATCTACTTGTGACGTCCATTCCACTGAGACTAGTGTAATCCTAGTTCTTCAATGTTCCAATCATCTTTCCTGTCTCATTATCTGGTTTATACCATGCATATTAACTCCGACACCTAAAATCACCCTTAAGGGTAAAGATGCACACTTAATTATTCTATAGTAAAACAAGCAAGTCTTCCAGGATCTAAGTGTATGCATGTTCTGAAATGGAAAAGTTGAATTGTGGTTACCGGTTCATACATCTTTAGGCTGCAGGGATGTAATGCAACAGATGAGCATGTACTATGCTTTTCTGACTTATTCGTTTTTTTGTTTCTATTCCCTGAAATGAATCATGTAATTGGTGGAAAGTTGTTACCTGCAGATATGATTTGGAGCCCCTTGAGTCTAAATTGGTTTTGTCTTCTCTACAGCTCTGCTGTAGGCTTTAAGCAACCTTTCTGATGGGGGTTTTGTTGCTGTTGCTGAGTGTTGTGGCCTCTACATATAAAGCTATTGATAATTGAATGTAGAAGATTCTTATTTATGAAAGATGCATAAAATCAGAAGTGAATGAGATGGCTTAATCAGCAGAGAAGGATTATATAAGTAGTCAGATATAAGTGGGTCAAAGTAAGACTGTTACGTTGTTACTGGTTTATAATTGGTCGTAGATTGGAGGCTTAGGCTTCTGCTCTACCTCGAAAGATTTATATCTCTTGAAGAACCATTCTGTGAACAGAAGTTATGTGTTTGTTCATCCTGCTTCGTCTGCAACATACCTCTATCAGTGAAGCATTCAGTTGCCTGTTATCCTTTTTTTTTGTCTTATTTCTTGGTGCTGGAATCAGCTTGGTTTAACCGTCCCAGTATGTCCCTGAGATCCTCGCTAAGGAGTTAATACTCTGTAGTTATTCTCCTATAGTGGTTACCTTTTTTGATACCAGATAGAGTTGTCTCCGCAGTTGATCACATATTGTAATGTTAGAGCTAGTTAGTCTTTTCTGTTGCTAAGGTGTTTTAAGTTGAAAATTTGATCTAAGAAGTCAACATAATTAAAAAGTTAAAGTCTCTTCATGTTAAAATGCTAACCTGAGTATTATTTTTTACTTGTATTTTCCACCAGGGATCTAGACTCTGCCCTTGTCTAGGCTTGCTTCTATGGCCATTAGAACAATAAAGAGACAAGTGGCAAATTGATATACTGTTTAACTGGAAAGTCATGGTTGATGTTTAGGGAACCTGAAACAGTTCAAGGTCTGGTGCATGATGGGTGGTTTATCAAATAAGTGTTACTTTTCTTTTTGTTTATCAAAAGTATACAACAAAATAGTGTGTCATATATGGCCCCTACTTACGGTCTTCTTCTGTGTCTTCCTGTTTCAGGGTTTGTGAGATTTGTGGACAAACCGTGAACAACATACCAGTGGTTACTGGCGAAGAATTCATGGGGCAATGGAATGACCCAAGGTCGGTGGAGATCGAATCCACCTCATCAGAGAGGATTAGGGGCTGCTGGCAGGGTCAGCCCTTTTGTAACTTCTTGATGGCTTGCTTGGTGATTGGGTTTGTGTTGCCGTGGTTCTTGCGTGTTGATCTATTTTAAGTCGGTACAAAAAAAAAACTGAGAGCGGCTACTGGTTCTTCTGTCCGTTGTGTTGATTTGATTGTGTAACTGATACCCAAGATTATATTGTACAGTTAAAATTTTATAGACGGAAACTACCGGTGTATTGACTGATTATTATTAATTTACACTTTTATCTGACAGTCGAACAGTTCGTAACTTAGTTGTCTTAGCAGCATATTTGTTGAAGAATTGACGAAAGAAGATTTAATGTGATTGCAACCTTGGTTCTGAATTTTGATGAAGTTGGTTTCTGTTCTCGTTCTCTCATGGAGGTTTGTTTTTGGGTGGATGACTAATGTTCATTGTCATTGCATTGTTTTACTAGTCAATTGAGTTGGTCCCTTGACTCTCTCAGTTTCGTTGAGTGTTTTTAATCCTTCACGGAGTTGAAATGCTTGCAGGAACATTGAAAGTTTGATTTTCCTTCCTACAATCATCAAAAAAAAAAATATAGTTAATGTGTTGTCGTTGGTGCAGTGGTGATTGGGACTGTACTTGGTAGTGAGAATCACGGTTCGATCCCCCGCAATGGCTATTGGGAGAAGACTGGAACCTATCCACCACCCAGAGTTGATCCTCGATCCGGATATAGTCCAATAGGGCGACAAATTTTGGCTGGTTGAGTCCTGACTACCGAAAAAAGCACACATACAATATGCAGTTTTTATCATAAAAAATTAACTAAATTTTGTCAAGCACATCAACTACTCCATCCTGTTCAAAATAAATGACGTTTTAGGTATTTTCACACTTTTTAAGAAAGAGATTAAAATGACTAGTGTGTCCTTACTTTTGTATGAGAAGAATAAAAAAGTAAGTATACTTTATTGGTAAGACAAAAAAGTAGAGTGTAATGACATTAATAATTAAAAAGTGAAAAGGGTAAAAGTAGAAAGTAAGATACAAAAAGTCTAAAACGACAAATAATTTGAACATAAGTCTCAAGTCTAAAACGACATTTATTTTGAACAGGAGTGAGTAGAATTTTGGGAAATTACATCAAATACCAGTGAGTTTCTTTTAATTCACGATATACCACTGTTGTAAAATTACACATGTAACTCTGAGTTCTTACTTATTTCACTGGATAACACTTTGCCCCATATTCCATAAATTGTTGTTAATATTCCCCGAAAATGACAAAACTACCCTGTATTAATTAGTTGTCGGACAATGATTTGTCATATTAATAAATTCCATAAGATAGCACTTTTGTTTACCTAAATACAAGGGTAGTTTAGTCTTTTATAGGGATATTAACTGAGCAGTTAGCGAAATATTGGACAAAGTGTTATATGGTGAAATAAGTAAAAACTCGGTGTTATCCTATATAATTTTAGAACACAGTGGTATATATTAAGCAAAAAACTTAGTGGTATTTGGTGAAATTTCCCCAATTTTTTTTTATATGTGGGAACTTCACGCCCTTAGTTCTAGAGTGCTCAGAATAACTACACCTACACGATGATTGTAAACTAGGTTGACCGATAAATCACATAAGATAAACTCTGTGTGACAGTCCAGAATGAGAAATAGGGATTGAAGAATTTAAATGCGGGATCAACTGAACCTCTACTCCTTCCTCTATCATATCAGGTTAAACAGACTTTCATTTTTTCACTTGCATCTTTTTACAAGTTATTTCTAATAAATTATTGGCTTCCACTACTTATGTGAACAACATTATGCATTTTCATATTATATTTCTTTCATATCATTTTCTTTCATTTAGTTTGCATTTGTCATTTGGGGTACCTTTGCACTTGGTCATAATTGGAGGGAGGGAAAAGGAGATGGGTGGCAACGAAAACCTAGTGGTTTAGTATCCAAAGATCCAAGAACTAATACTTTTTGTTTATAGTTACTGCACTAAGACAAAAAAACAACTATTATGGTATAACTAAGTTAGGATAGTTGAACTTTTGTTTGTTTGTTATGAAATGAAATATATTATTCTACCAATGTAACATTATGCCAAGTTGATGAAATCTGCATTTAGCTTATGTTACGTATTTTTGTACCAAGTTGATGAAATCACATATGATTTAATTACTTTTACTTGGTACAAAAAAATACGTAACATATGCTAAATGCTATAAAAACATACATATTTTGAAGTTTATACCAACCATAATCACATACTTATTCTCAAACACAAAGTGTGGAAAATGTGCATGCTCACTATTGCTTGGTTAAACACTCAAGACCTCAAGCTAGTAGGATTCATGGATAGTGGATTAGGATACGTAACAAGGCGAAAGGACAAGAGTATATATGTGATTCAACTAAGGAAGTTACGTTTACGAGAGGTGATATAGATGTTTTGCCATAAGTGCTCTCAATTCTGGGTGTTTGGTATGAGAACGCAATATATGAAAGGAGAGAAAGACATTTTCTGGTCGAGAACACCTCCGTGAGACTTGATATAGAGTCTCTTATTCTTTTTAGAGGCCTTGTCGTGTTGTATGGGTAACCATACTGAGAGGACGTTAGTAGATGATTGACAAGATGACTTCCTTGTAAGTAGAGCATTGCCATGTGGTAGATTCTATAGTAGTTTTGGATGGTAGAGATTGTGGTTGTCTCTTCATGGCATTTGTGAAAGTATTTTGGTGTGCTACACACATTGAGAGGGGTCATGAGTGCCTTTACTAGCCCTACAACCTAAATGTTTATTAGAACTATCTCTTTGCATCTAGAAAAAAAAGTACAAGAATCTTTGAATATCTCCTCTATGTTTGTTTGAACTTTTTGCACTCGAACAAAGTTTGTGCCCTACCATCTAGCATAAAAAAATCCCTTGTCGAGTTAAGCGAAGGAACTTTGAACTTTTCCTTTGCATTGAGAAAGTTGAATGAGTGGACTAATTGTCATTCTTGGTGTGGTGTTAGACGGTTAGTTTGGAGTCACTATCGAAATATGCTTGCAAAGCTATCCTTAAGAAGGATTGTGGTGGCAGGATGTTAAGGAAGAGTGCTTGTGAGATATGCTATTAAGGGAGATTGTTGACTGGCATATCGTTGATGGTGTCTTCTTGTGGTGGCCACCAGAACCACTAGGATCAAACCAGAAACTAGAACTAGAACCAGTCGGAACCAGTTCCCGACCAGTTCCAACCGGTTTCGGCACTTACCAAAGCGAATCCAAATACATCCTTTGAGATTCGGTATTAATTTAGAACCAACCTAGAACCGGAACTGCCTTGGAACTAGAACCGGTACGTTTGGTGTGAGTTTGAATACGAAGAAGTGGAACCGAAACCCCCCAGAACCGCTACAAAATGACATCATTTTGTGTTGTTACCGTTTGAAAAAAAGTAGCCATTGGGATCGGAGCCGATCACTAATAGCTCCTTTTTTGTGTGTAATGGCTAAAAACGGCCATATGCCCCAAAAACACCTATACATACATCATTTGTATCACCATTATCTACACACAACTCCTCCATCGCTTCCCATCTCTTATTACTGTTATTTTCTTGTGCAATTAAGGATTTTAGCTACTAGAGGAGCTCATTTCTCACATTTTAGCAAAATGTCTAGAACATCCGGAAAGGAAACGATGCGAAGCTCTACTTCCATCCTACTAATCGATCCAAATTTTTTTGTTGATGAGAAAAACCAAATCGATGAGATGCAATTCGGGTATCAACAACAACATCAATTTTCGCCTTCATCATTCTCGCACGGAAGTTATACAATTTGTTATAATCCGGGTTTTTTTCTAAGTTGGTATTTGTTTATGTTATCGTATGCTAAGGAGGATTTATGTCATTGTAGGTTGTTTTAGGTGATTAAGAGAAGCTGGAAGGGGCAAGGTGGTCATTTTCCCAAATATGATTTTAGGTAAGGGAATTAGGAAAAGAAGAAAACTCATTTTCACGTTCTTTTCCTCGATGTTTTTCTAACTCTCGTTCAGCGCTCTTTCTTCTTCTTTAGTTGCTCAATCTTCATCGGTGATTTTTTATCTCCCATGCCGTTCTGTGTGTGGTTTCCGAGGTTCCAGTTGCTATGTGTGTCTACTGTGTTTAGGTTTGAGATTGTGATTCAGTTCGGTGTTCGTTTTGTTCTCAATTTGTTCCTCTCTATTTCTGATTTTGGTTTTGATCTTTGGGTTGTTTTGATCAATTGTTTTGGCATTGTTTTCAGAAGTGAGTTGTCATGTGTTGTTCAGTCTCGGTAGAAGGTTTCGCTGGTCTGCAATTGAGATAGGTGGTGAATAGAATCAATGAGTGTGTTCGGTCATGAGGATTTAAGGATTTGAGTTCTTAACCATTGACGATTTTAATGTATTTGTGAACTGATTTTTCCTTGTTTTTATCATGAATTCCTTCTACAAAACCCCTCATGGAATCAGTGTTATTCGGATGCTTTGATTGTGTGAAGATTGTGGATTGAATTATGAGGTTTCTACAGATTTTCGTGACAGTTTTTTGCAACGTTCGGAAATTCATCTGGACTTGCATGTTTGGACAGACCTTCGGACGTTCTCTATTTTCTTCTATTTTGACTGTCTGGACTTTCGTCCGGCCTTACAGGTCCGAATGAGGTACGAGGATAGATCTAGGTTTCAAGTCTCGGCTTGTGTCCATACTTGTACAAGCTCGGACACAAGACCAGACGTTTCTGTGTTTTAAGTCTCAGCATTCATCCGGACTTCCAAGCCCGGACACATGTCCAAACATCTCTCTGTTTTGAAGTCTCGACTTGCATCCAGACTTCCACACCTGGACACAAGTCCGGACACTACCAGGTATATTTTCTTCGGACTTCTGTTCTGAATTCCAAGCCCAGACACAAGTCGAGACACACAAGTCCAAACGTCTCTGTTTTGAAGTCTCGGCATGCGTCAGGACTTCCAAGCCCGGACACATGTTCAGAGTTCAAACACCCTTTTGTCTTTGACTAAAATGTGCTTCTAAACTCCATTTTGGCTACTGTTTGAGAGATTACGATCCCCTAAGTATGATTAAGTGATTTACTCACATTATTGCGCATGTTTATGCACTTCAGTTCGGAAAGAGAAGTTTCTGTTTTGGGACCTAGTTTCTTTGCTTTTTGAGCTGTGGATCGTTGGGTCGAGCTATCCTGTAGCATGTTGCCTAGAAATCATTCTGTTATGTGAACGGGTATTTCCCTGTTTTTGTTATGGGATCGATAGGTCCATTGGTCTTTGGACAATTTTTGCGTTGTCGAGGATCTTCTGATCCATGGGTCTCCGACGCTTTATGTGTGTGCTTAGAACTAGCATCCCACTCTATTTGTGAACTCTGAAATGTGTTTATGGCTTCCGTTCTACTTTGCCTTTTGAGCTTGACAGCTTTGATATAAGATTTCTTATTTGTAAAGTCTATAGTTTTGTAATGCAATTATACTTACAATGATTGATTATTTGCAACGTTTTGAGCATACTTCATTGATGAAGTTTGCTACTTACTGAGATGTGGTTGCTCACCCCTTTTCCACTACCACTTGGCAGATTGATCTATTCTAGATCTCTTGCTTGTCAGGGAGACTATTTATCTATTGCGGTTTTGGAAACTTATGTAGTTTTGTACTTTGACCTTGTTGTAGCCTTGGGCCTTATGTTTGTTTTGGATATTGTTTGTTTGGGGCCCTTGTGAACCTCTATTTATTACAATTATAGCAGTATTTCTTTGATTTTCTGGATTCGTTTTGTAGCCTTGTGCTCTCCTTTTTAACTTAGGGTGCAGCGTGTACTGACCTTAGAACTAGCCTGATTTTGGGATCATTACACAATTTCTCAACATGGATTGACTAACAAGGGGCCAGCATCAGGTCCCAATTCGGCGAGCTTTTAATATTAGTTATATTCTTAATTATAGTAAATTCAATATTAATTGCAATCTTAAATATAGTCTACATTTATTATTATTTTTTCTGTTATAAGTACATCATCCAGTACACCGAAATCCGATGCCCATAATCTCGATCCAAATAAATGAGATGATCAAGAGCAAGATGATGATGTGGACACACCAGCGGAAATAATTTTAACATAGAAAGAAGATCATAGAAATCCCAGAGTATACAAGCAGTATTGCAGCATTTGCAACAGGGGACTCGCATGGGCGGTGGGCACCGGAACCGGAACCTTTGTGAAGCACTCGAAGGCGCATCAAAACTACAAGGATACTCCAACGAAACCCAATCCAAGTTTTTTTCAATACGATATAGAACAAGTTATTAATGACATGGCTAAATTTATGATTGGTGATTGCCTTTTAATTTTGATGAAAGCTCATACTTTGAAGATTTTTTCAACACAACTTTACAACCACAATATAAGTGAGTGCCTAGGAACACTTTAAAACACAGAGCTTTTGCACAACATGCTTCCCAAAAAGAGCATTAATGAAAACACTAGGTAGTTTTGATAGTCGTTAGTTTAACTAGTGACATGTGGTGATCTACAATTAATGAGACTTTTATTTGTGTTACTTGTCATTATGTTGATCGTTCTGAACGCTACAATAGCGTATTATTGATTTTGACATTTTTGATGATGCACACACCGGCCTTAACCTTTCTGAAAAATTTATTGTCGTGCTAAATAAATAGAGCTTGTTATAAATATTGTTTTTTTATTTCTTTAGATAATGCTTCTAACAACACTAGATGCACACAATTTTAATAAATAATCCGACACTCTAACTCTTGCATAGTGGTGATTTCTTACATGCTAGATGTTGTGCACATGTTATAAATTTGAGTGTGCAAGATGGTATACATAATTTTACTTCTTCAATAGATCTACTTAGGCGTGCTATGAGAAAAATTAGAAAATCACATGTTATAAACAAGAATATAAAAAATTATGTGAGCAAGCTAATCTATGTCCTCACCATTTTGCTCTCGATATACCTACTAGATGGAACTTTACTTATAAGTTGTTGAACAAAATTGCTAAGCATCAATCCATTTAATCTAATGTTTATAGCATTATGGCGTGTGATCTGGTGATGCTATGATTGCCCCTGAATTTTGGAGTAGTTCTATGATTGTTGTGTTAGAGCATGATTTGGTCATTCTATCATGAACAATCAAGACCTCATGTAGGTATTGATGCATAGCTGGTCGGGATATGTAACAAGGCGATATGACACTAAAATATGTTAGAATTTTGGGCTCATTTCCTCAGGATTGTGGTGAGAATCGTCATGGTTACTGTAGAAGAAAAACCACAAGATAATGTAGTGCTAAAATTAGTGATACAAGGATATACGTGGTTCGGTCCAAACATGACCTACGTCTGTGGGAGAAGATTGAACAACTTTTTCACTAAGAGGAAGAGGATTACAAGTTTACATGAGGATTACCCAACCAACCCATCAACATGTGATTCCCGTGTTTCCCTATTGGTGTTTTTACACGAGTCCCTTTAAGTTCCCATAGAACCACCCATGACTCTCTTGGATGTGATCCCTACAAGTTGGGATGGTCTTAAGCTACGAGTTACTAGATTTATTTATAGCGATAGATCTAAACCCTTCACTTACCCCACATTGACCCAATAATAATTGCCACATAATGGTGTATAAGTTACAACAATTACAACCTCATTAACACCATCCACTAACACCTATGAACGACTAACACTCGGGAATCTAGAAAGCCAGAAGTCTTAACTTCCTCTTTCAAGGATTTTAACTTCATCATAATGTTGAAAAATCGAATGCTCTAGACACCATTAATTTGTATCGTATATATGCTCGTATTAATGTATCTTCAACTTCCGTGAAATTCGGTGTGAATAAGACATTAATTGAAGGCGTAACCAATTTATTTCTCAATAGTAACTCAACAGATTTGACATTAATTCTAACACATATATACTCAACTAAGATCTCCCACAACCATGAGAGTTGATTTAAAAGTTTCACTCTATGTGTTTTCATCTACAGGTGCTTGGTGCAGCAACATAATATATGAAAGGAGTATGAAAAGGGATCCGGTCTGGAGTACCCCGATCTTGATATAGAGAGCCGCGTGGATCCCTTAATTATTCTTTCTTCCTCCTAGTGGTCTTCTCAAATGTATTTTGTTCTATTTATAGGATTCGACTTGTACGGGTTAAAGGAGGGAGACCATATCAAGTGGATGATAGCTGGTATGTGATGTCTTCCTTATAGTCAGAGCATTGACATGTTAGAGGACGGGTTTTTTGGTTAACATGCGGGGATAATAATAGCCGCTTCACATGCATGATCTTGAAAAAGGATGTATTTTATGATATTTATTTACTATTCTAGGATTTTGAAACCATTATTGTCATTAATGATGATGCTTTTGTTAGCGGTTGGGACTTTAGGAGTTGAAACAAACTATTTACGAGTAAGGTAAGTAGAGTATGAATATGCATGACCTATATTTGTTGAGAAATTTGAACCTTTGAATAACTTTAAATATTAATTATTTCCAGCACCTCACAACCAGTCTGGTTAGAGTAGTATGAAATATAAAGTTCGTTTAACAATTTCATTATATATAATACTCGAGGTTTTGTCTATGTATATATTAGAATTGTGTGGTCATTTGAAAGTGAATAATCACTTAATAAACATAACTCTTACGTTTTTAGAAATTGACTAGTAGACGTCGATGATAATGTGAGATAACCTTGAAAATACCTTGAATGAGGTGATGAATGTTTTGACAAATTTACTGATGAGTCCCATGACGTAAAACATATGGAAGAAATGGCTCTTTGTATGTGCCATGTTATACGGTAAGAGCAAGTGGTGTTTTGAATTGTACAATATTTAATAATGCTAATGTTTTTTTCTGTTAAAAGTTAACAGTGCAGTCATTGGTCATGGGTACTATTTAGTTTCACCTAAGGTTTGAGGTAAGGTTAAGATGAATCTAGCAATAACATAAATAAAGTCCATGTACGTATCAATAAGTTCACTATATTGGCATATATATTTGAGTATGCATATATATTTAAATATTTCTTTGTAGTGAAAAATGATTAATGATCACTTGTCAATTTTTATAAGCATTAATTTTAAAAAATAAAGATGATAAATGAGTAGTTCCATCTACAAATTCTTCGACTCTTAATGCAAAGTAGCTGGTATATTCCTCGGGAATGAAATGCTATCGATGCTATTGATAGAAGGAACATATCTTCATAAATAGTCAAGTTTAAATATCCTATTAGATATTTGTTTAAAGTAGCTAGTTTGACCAGACACATCTATACAGTTGCTCGTTTGTATGGCTTTCCTGTCATTTCTCGTCTTTTAACAAACACAATATACAAAAATTGTCAAGCTTGCATGTCAAGTCCACAAGTTTGGAGTTGTTTGGTCTAGATTATCTAGTTGAAATTTCAAAATTGATGTGGGAAGGGAAGATATGTTTTTTTTTCGAAACACAAACCACATTATATATAATTTGTAAGATAGTAGACACCCACATTTTGGGCTCTGTTCGGCATGACTGTTTTGGCAGCATAAATACAGCATATTTGGCAGCAGGAATGTGTTGGCATAAATGCACAATTTGCTGGCAGGAATATGCTGGTATAAATACAGCTGTTTTGAAAACTGTTGTTTGGTAGTGCGGCATATATGCAGCATGTTTGGTTAAGTTAGTTATATGTAGTGTGTTATCGTTTTTGTATTACAATACAATTTATTATATTATACTACGTAGCTTTATTTTGTTAGTAAAAATAAATAGAAAAATTCACAAATAATATATTACTATGAGTATTTAATTTACAGTAAAAAAACTTGAGAAAACCAAAGAAAATAAAAATATTTATATAACCAATAAAATTTTTATTTTATTATTTAAGCAAAACTTGAAACTTCTAAACAATATATTTTTATTATCTAAATTTTATAATTACAAATATAAAAACATAAAAAAAGAGAACAAGCGTTTCAAATTTTCTAATAATGTTATGTGAATTTATTTAGTGAAATTATAAGTTTTAATAATATATAATATTTTTTGTAACTTTGTATGTTAATAAATTTATATACATTCATATTTCTATATACTATTTAATATTTTAATTTATATATCAACAAGTGTGTATATTTATTGTTTTTTTAATTTTATTAATCTATGTGGTATTACAAATAATATATTGTAGATTTGTATTATAAATGTGGTTTTTTTTATTTGACTAAAGAAGTAGTACTATTTTTATAATTATTACTATGTAATTTGTAACAAATAAAGTAACTTATAAAAAATTCTTTTTTTTTAAACAATGATCACAGTAATTGCATTATGAGGTGATTAAAGAAACGGAAAGTGGAAAGCACGGAAACAAAAAAATAGCATTTACTGCGGGCATTTATACTGACATTTATGCTGACATTTATACTCTTTTAACCGAATAACAAAAACAAATAAAGAGTCAAAACAGCATAACTGTATATTTATGCTGTCCATTTATGCCATGTTTATGCTCACCGAACGCTCCCTTGATCTCAAGAGACTTCAATTCCATAACTAGATCACCTATCCATAGGTAAACTAGTAGACAAAACACGGAAGTTGTTAACACAACTATTATTGTCAGATAGACACCTTTTACAGAAGATGCTATTCATATTGGTTGAAGAGCCACTAGGCAATATCCGCCTACATACACAAGGAGACAAAAAGCGGAGCAAAAAACCCAAACAACAACATAAAAAGTACACCTTGAGCCGTCAATAGATAGCCAAACCAGAAGCAGGACCGGGTAATTCCTTGTCGGCACCGGGAGGACCATCGAAACATACTGCATTTTTTGTTGCAACATCATCGCTTCTAGAAAAGCAACTAGCCCAACATTAGCATGCAACAATCATTTCCCCAAGCACTTGGCATTGTTTGGCATTCTAATGACATGCATCAACCACATGTTACTTTTGTCATATTCTATTATAAAAAAAAACAAACAAAACTAGCAAACCATCAACGTGCAACAGAGCCACCGCGCGTCTCACGAACATCTCCTTCCACCTGTAGTACATTGACGAAGAGAACTTTCCGGTGTTGCTTTCGCATGCCCATCCCCACCGATTTTGCACAGGAAGGGAGAGACCGCCAAACCATGATGATCAAAGTGGACATGCAAGCTTCGGAGGATAGCTTCGTACTACAACCACTCTTGCCTAATTCCACCAGCAATAGCCCATTAAAGAAAGCAGAAGGCCACAATAAGAAACCAACAGAAGAAACCATCTTCAATTCGGTCACCATACTTCTTCATAGATGGAGGGTGTTGAAAACCTAAATGCAAGGAGATAACTTATTAGCAAAAGATGGGAAAAGAAAAAAGAACAGGAAGAGAAAACTTCCGGAGGACTTTTATTATGTTAGGACTAGGGAGAAGTAGAGAGTAAGATGAGTAAAACGGCAAAGAGAAACAAGGAGGAGGGCGAAGGGAGACAGAGGCCTCAAGGAAGATATGTTTTAGGGAAAATTACATCCCACCTATGACGTCTGATGAAATTAAATACTCCACTCACGAGGTTTTAAAAAAACTTTGCCACCCATGTGTTTTCGTTATTTTACATCCGGTAACTTTTCTATATTTGATCAACTTAAAGATGCTTAAATATTGTTCAAAGTTGATAAAACTTTACATGAACTATGCTAAGGTGTTATATTTTGGGTCTAGCATGAAATCCAAAGTTTTTTAAGCTCATATGTGATCAGTGGGGACCTAATGAAACATGTGACATGTTAATGTGTTTTCATTGGATCCCACAGTCATATATAAACTTTAAAAACTTGGGATTTGTCATTGGACAAAAATATACACTTAGCATCATCCATGTAAAGTTTTATCAATTTTGGACAACATTTAAGTATCTTTTAAGTTGATCAAATATTAGAAAAGTTGGCGGATATAAACTAAAGAAAACCACATAGGTGGACAAAGTAATTTTTGAAACCTCGTGGGTGGGGTTGTAACTTCACCAAACATCATGAGTGGGGAATATAATTTTCCCTATGTTTTTAATTTGAAAAAACGATATATTTTACGTGAAAGTGTATGCTATATATTTTTACGTTTATAAGCTTTGAGGACAACATTATATATTTTTGTGACTATATATAGGTAAGAAAAAGAAACACATTCTACTTCGAATTATGTATAAAAAAAGTCGAACAAATATATGGAAGATCGAGTTTGAATGTATGATCATTTGGTCACATTAATATGAAAAATATTAGTCACTAGTAGAAAATACCCTATGCAGCGGGTTTGGTATCTTAAGACGAGTGCCGTCGTCGTAGGTGAAACACCTACTGCAGCGGTTGTAGAACCACTGAGGTAGGTACTCTAACGTAGCGGTTCTTTAACAACCGCTGCGGTAGATACCTACCTTAGCGGTTCTACAACGCTGCAGTAGATACTCTACCACAGCGGTTGTTAAACGAACCGCTACGTTAGACGGATCTATGGCAGCGGTTGTTGAAGGAACCGCTGCATTAGGGTGTCTTCAGAAGTATTAGACAGGGCCTTGCAGCGGTTGTTATTAAGAACCACTGTAATAGGTGTTTTTTTTCCATTCCACCCTACAATTGTACCAAACACATCCAAGAATCAATCAAACCTAAACATATAACAATTAACAATGCCACCACAGTGGGGCAGTAGATCAACCATTTCGCCATTTAAATGGCCACCAAACCCATCTACCGGCAATAATCCACTTACACTTACAAATTTGAGCAAATTAATCAAACATCAACAAAATCTTTACACAAACCATAATTGTTTCACGAGAATTTCAAAAACATCCTACTCAATCGTACCAAATACTAAAAGCAACCTACGTTAACGCTCATGTATTCTGTCATTCCTCGAGCACCTCGGTTATAACTTATATGTCCTTCAACGTAACCTTCTACCAACTCTTCAAAAATCCTTGAAATTAACAAAAAAAGAATATGATTAGTTGATAAAAAAACTTTGAGTTTAAGAATCAATGTTAAAAAGTATCTACAAAACCAAAATATTTCAGAATGCTACTTACCTTGTCTAGAGACTTCTCTGGCAAGAGTCTCGGTGCCGCTACTAAGTCACCATATAAACCGCATGATAAAGTAGCCACATTTGAACCTCCCGACTGCTGTGGACACTGCACATTCATATATGTACATATTCAAAATCGAATTTAACACATTAAAATTATAATACTGTTCCTATTTCAAAACTAATGAACATATTACAAAATTTGAATAAGGACTACAAAAATACCTTGACTACATTCCACGGAATGTTCTTAATTCTCGTTCCCCGGAGTGCGTTAGTACAGCTTGAAAGGTACTAGAATTCATACACACAGATAAAGTAAAAGTTATCAACCGAATGATTAAGAAACTAAAAAATTGATAATTAATCAAGTTATGTAAATTCATCACCTCATCAACATGTTATAATAATTGGCTTCTTGGGACGCCGAGATGCTGAGTCAAGCTGCAGGACTCTTGGGATTTTTAGACATAGAACGAGCAAAGACCAATGTCGGGTTCATAGATTACAACACAAGCAGAACTTAATTCAATCAATTACATAATACAAAATAATAATTTTTAAACTAACTTAACATTTGATAAAATTCTACCCTTGATGAAGTGGTAGCATTATTAAGATTTATCAGCAATGCACATGCATGCATCACAATCGTCAAGTACGGACCAAAGCTTGTGGGTCAGATCCCATATTAGCTTCAGACAAAAGTCAGGGCATAAGAACCCGAAAACTACTATTTTATGTACTTGGACTGCCTTGTCATCAAAAACCTGCACAATATAAAGAAACCAATATTAGTGATTTAATTTAAAATATACAGGAGTAAAAAATGTACAAGATATGCTAGTTATAACATGCAACCGATTTAGAATCGACGCACTCAACCAATCCTTCGTGAACAACTCCACAAAATCACTAAGGTAGATTTCAAACTGCCTTCATAGTGGAAAGATGGTCTTGGTTCCACTGTAACCGAATCTTCTTGGCGGCGTCATCAACAGTGTGGAGGCAATAGTTCAGCTGGGGGTAAGACATTCAGAACCGCCGGTTTCTAGCAAATTCGATCTCATCATAACTCTAGTGCGGATGCATCGAGGATTAGCGGTGCAACAACAACTCTCTTTCCTTTTGCCTTATCAGAATTTGATTGAATGGTTCCTAATATATTAATTAATAAGTGTATGTTCTACTCTAGGATAGGTTAAAGAATAAGTTTTTTCATGTGCTTACCTGCTGCTCCCCAAGCTTAATCATCTAATGGGCCACTGTATTGTCATGGATCAGCTGACGAAGGGTGGACATGTATGCACTAGGCACCGTATCTGACAAGCCGCGTACGCAGCGCGGTACCATCAACAAGCACCGGCATGGTACTCTCGGAGCGCTTGCATCCTCAGGTTTGTCACCAGGAGAAGACTTGAAAAGTTTTCCCCACCCTACTTCGACTTGTCACCGCCAATCACTTGCAACAATGTGCAATCAATTGGTTTCTAAATTTTCAAAATTAAAGATTTTAGATGCACATAAATAAGTGTATAATTGTTTTTTTTGTATTTGTAGTAACATGTGTTCTAACCTTGAGAGATGAATATGGAACGGGTTGACGGAGTGAACACTACTGGGAGGCACTGGTGCGGGCTCTGATGCGTGCTGATTCTGGCGGTCTAGAAACCTCCTGAACTCATCCTCTCAGATCGCATCATCTCCATAGCTTGAGCGATTTGCTGCTGAAATTCATTTCGTAGTCGCTGCTCGAGCTCCGCATTCTGGCATAAGTGCTCCTCATATGTAATACTCCCTCCTACACCGTGTCTGGACCCAGGATTACCGAAGGCTTGCCGTATACCGACATGACCACCAATGTAACACCCCAACTCAATCCAATTGTGGTCTCGCAACTTAACAGCATATATATATACATGTCACAGCGGAATTCTTTACAATCCAGGACCTTGCCACGGTCTGACTACAGAATATACCGAACATTAGTACAACAACCTTAACCAATTACATAACCTTCTTACAATCCCCTCACATCCTATACATCTTACTAACTCAATTGCCATACGAGTGTACATGCACAACTCGTAGGCCGCGCTTAACCCTTAAAACTTGTACCCCTTCTTACTCTCTCGACGGCCGCCCCCTGATGTACCTGTGTAGTAAAAACAGCCCCCAAAGGGGGTCAGCACGAATGCTGGTACGATCCTCTCATGGCCCCCAAGCTAACGTGGCTACGACGACTAATTGTCGATAGCATGGAGGTTGATTAGATGCACAACATAATAGAAAGTGCAGTAAACAACAACTCAGAGATGAACAATCAAAGTTCACACACAATGAACGACTTAAATGCGTTCCCTTAATTAGAGAGTTAGTTATTTAACTCCTTAAGTAATGTTCCCTCTTAACCTTAGTCCATCCTTATCTCACCTTAATCTTAGTCTTATCTTAACCTTAGAAACAACCATCCTTTAATAAGGAGTGGATGTCGCTTATCTTAATCTTAATTATACAAACCATCCTTTAAAGAGGAATGGTTGCAACTTATCTTAATCTTAACTTAATCTTAATCTTAACTTAATCTTAATCTTAACAATACAAATCATCCTTTAAAAAGGAATGATTGTAACTTATCTTAATCTTACCTTATGTATGCTAACCATTCTCTCATTGGGAACTGGTTAGCCCTTAGTTCGTTGTTTATTTTTGTAGGGCTTGGTTAACCGTAGCCAGCAGCAGGACACTTACCGGCAATAAACAACATTCTTAAATTGTTGGGGATGTAGGCTTGATCCCCCCACGCCATCTTAAAGCCACCTACCTTGGACTGGATGTCCAATGTAGCCGAGCCGGTCAACCGACCCAAGGCTACTAGTCCGAGGACTAGTCCTTAATCGGAAGTCGAATCTGCTATAGATACCGACCCCCTTTCCTTAGCATGCATGACCGGAGATCGGTCCCGGGTTTCCTCACTCAAGTTCCAATTAGTAGTAGTCTCAAGACCATGTTTGTTGGTTAACCTCTTTCGGTTCATATCGTCCCTTATTAGGGGCGTTCCTTAGTCTCACTCAATTTCTTACTAAACATTGGTTAGTAAGTTCTCACGGTATGTTGTGTTAGTTTTCAAACATCACACAACAATACAATAATCATAATATTCGGTTGCATGCTTTATCTTGTTTAGTGAGCACACAAGAACAGATAGCACACAAGCCGAGGGACACCTCGTTAGCAAGCAGGTCACAAGAAGAACTGTACCGTTCACCGTTGGTCGTTCGGCTGCTTACTCTCTTCCGGAGTCCAATTTCCAAGTCCTAAAACATTCATTCAGTTTTAGGTTGTTAATCACTTAACTCAATTCAACTTACTTATCTTACTTAACTTACTTAACCCTTAATGATCCCCACCTAACATCTCTTAAGTCTTACAACTTAATCTTACGAACTTAATCTTAAACCTTTAAGTTTATTCTTAACTTAATCCCTTAGATCTTTATACCTCTAATCATCATTGCCCCCTTAATGGGGTACCATTAATACCACTAAACTCTCTTAGGGTTTCTTTTTTTTTTTTAATGGTCCGACCGACCCACCGACCAACCCACCCCTGGGTAGGTCGGCTGCAGAGGACATCAAACTTCACAGTTTCAGCCCGACCGACCCAGACTGGGGTCGGTCCCCTGGGTAGGTCGGCTGCAGAAACTTCCCATATATTGTCAAATTTCCTCCAAATTTTTCCTCAAGCCTCCTAATGTGTTCTAACATCATTTGGCACATCAAACCTACCTTATAACCTCCACCAAACTCATTAAAACAACTTCCAAGGATCTTCTCAAACTTTTACTCAATTCTTACAAGAAATTCCTAACACTTGTCAATTAATTCCTTATATTTCTAACATGTACATTTTGCCTAAAACTTCAACTAACCAAAGTGTTTCTTTTCTACCCATATAACTCCTTCTTAACATCATTGCACTCCTTCTTTGCTTGTTAAACCTTCCAAGGTTATCTTGCATGTCCATGCACAATTTCTCTTCTTTTCACTTGTTACTCATCACTCTTAAACTCTTAAGCTTGCTTATACATTTCTTTCCATTATCTTAATACCTTGACATTGTTCTTCATTTACCTTAACCATGCAACACCCTCCTTAGACATTTCCACTTCTCTTATGCAACTTACTCACCATTCTCATGATCATACCCTCTTATACGTTTCTAGTCATTTTCCTTGATGACTTACAACATCCTCCTTCCATTTTCACTTCCATCACTAAAGTCCTCACATTACCATTCAACTAAACCTTACTAGTCCACCACTAACATCATCACACTTACACAAGGTTCTCAAAACTCTCATTGTCTTACTCTCTAGTTCATACCTAAATCTCCTTAAGGCATTATACACCTTTCCTTAAAACTTATGCACAAGTCTTACACTCCTCATACCATGACTTTGGTGTGTTCAATACACCCACCTAAACTCTAACTTCCTCATAGACCATTCTAGGTCATTCTCATCCTTAAGAACTCCTTAGTTAACTCATTTCCACTCAAATTCTTCATAATGACTCCTAGTAAATCATAGGTCATATTAATTCACCACCATCACCTAAACACTTATTTTCTACTCAAATTCCGCCATAGCTCCTCTAGTATATTCACATGCCCAAATGCATTGTTTTTCTCACACAATAATCTCACACACACACCAAGTCCTTTCTCATCTTATTTTCTCACCCAAATCAACTTATTCACATCATACTCAATATATTGCAATAATCTTAAATTGCATAGCACTAAGGCTCTTAAATGACATGGCTCTTAGGCCCTTAAATGACTTAAACTTTAAACACTGAATTTCCCACATATAAAAGCTTTCAACCTGCAAATACACCCATCAATCTCATAGTAATTATAATGCTCTTAAAATCCTTCTTAAACTTATATTACTAACTCATTCCCATTGGCTCCTTAGTCACAAGTTCACAAGCTTATTTAAGTTCTTTTTCTTAGGTTATATAACCCAATACACAATGTAAGCTCTAAGCCACATTGGTATCCACTTAAACTCATCCCTTAAAACTTAAACCACCATTAGGTAAGCATTTTACCTTGTTTTCTCAAGCTTATCTTAACTTCCTCCTTAGACCTTCTTCTTGCATGAATCTCGGCCACCACTTAAATTCCCTTTGCCAATGTTCTAACCAATATTCAATGTCTCACATGAGTACTAAACAGTACACTAACCTTAAGGAGTAAACCCTAGGTTAAAAATGTGTTCTAAGGTATTAAACTGAATGTTTTACCTTGGATTCTCAAAGCAAGCTTGGATATGAATTAAGTAGGACCTCCTCTAGCCCTTGGAGAATGGAATCAAGCTAGAACAATGGATAAAAATGAATCCCCATGAGTAGTAATTTTCGGTAATGTGTAGAAATGGTGGAAACATGGTTTTTCTTACATTTTCTTTACCTTAAGAGAATGGAGAAGCCAATGAGCTCTTCAAACTTGGTTTTCCTCCATCAATGGAGTTTTCCCATGGCTCCAAAATAGAGCTTTGAAGGATTTGAAAAGATAGAAAGGTAGGTCTTGGTCTAACTAAGAATAATCTATGCTCACTTTTTGATTTGGAGCTAAAATGAACATTTGGTGAGCATTTGAAGATGGAGCATAAATGGAGACTTCACTCACGGTTTGGAGCAGGGAAGAAGAAGAAAAAAAACCGTGGGAGAAGAGAATGAATGAAGGAGAGAGGAGAGAAGTGAGCTAATATGAGATATTTGCTTTATTAAAGCAAATAGTAACTTTCTTACTTACTCTTCTTTTCCTTTCTTATTTGATGACTCATGTGGTGACTCACCTCTCTTAGAAAACCGGCCACCCTCTTAAATAAGGCTAACATGGTCTTTGTTGACCAATTAATTGACTTATGTTGATTAAAACTTAAACTAGTCACTATTTGGCACTATTCACTAATCAGTGCACATAATCGGGAAATTTTTGATTTCTCATTGATTTAGACCTCCTAATGTGATACTAATTAGTACACATGTTGATTAAAGAGTAATGATGGACATTTAGCCACTCAAAACTCAATTCTAAGACAATTTCTCAAAAATGTGCTTTAAGACTTCTTAAAGCACATTTTGTGTTTTAACTTGTTTTCAAGCTTGGTTTTCTTTGCTAATTGATTTAAAATGACCATTAGAATGTTACTAAGGTCTTACCATGATATTTGGGTACTCACCCAAGTCTCTCCAAGCTTAGAGCACGTTTTTGCCCTGATTGCCTTTAAGGCACTTTCTTGTGTTTTCCTTGGTTTAAATTGTCTACCAATCTTTCTAAGGCATATTTTAGCCTTACTACATCATGATTTGATGTTTACTTAGCATACTTAGGTTTGGGGTATTTCAGCCTACTACACGACCCGAATGATCCTTCTTCCCGAGAGCGCGGGAAAGTGGATCATCCTGCCTGACGGGCTGCCAAGTGCCCTGGGTGAGTTGGGAGCTTAACTGTTCCTGTTATGGAGTTTAATAATTCAATAAGGATAATTTCGTTTCATGTAGCTACTATTGTTACTCTATAAATATAATAAACATTCTACTTCTTTTAAACTAAAAATCACTTACCATTTGGTTGATGACTTCTCTCGTGGCGTCATCATACTGAGCAGGTGCCGCCGGATTTGAAGGTTTCTCCGTCGACTTAAGTCCAAACCTTCATCCTTCTTTCACTGACATTCGAGCAGCTGGCAACAACCCCTCTTCTCCCACTCCGGCACACGCTGAGCAATACTGTACTCCCCATGTGAGGGTAACGATTTTTTTTGGCATTTTGTTGTTGTTTCTCACGTATAGCCTACATGTATGTATGAAAAGACAAATTATTCAAATAATATATGAAAAAGACGAATTAACCAAATGAACTCTAAGGACACTTTAAACATTTATCATACAAAAGAACAACTACTAGTGTGAAACTCACCTTGAACTCAGGGGTCAAACGCTTCAACAAACTCTTCCACTGCTTCAGTAATACCATCATATTTTTGCCACGGTGGTCTCCGATCATCCACATCTTCACCTGCTCCTCTATTCTGTGGGCTCCTCACAGTAAATGTACTGCCTCGTGAGCAGAGATTGAAGTCTTAAACTGTGTGGCAATCCTTCATCACATCATCCTTCATAGAAGGATCTATATTGAATCGGCCTATATGCAAAAAAAATGGATTATGTAAAATAGTAACTACATTAATCTTAAAACAAACTATAAACATCAACAAATACCTGAAGACGCTCAGATATCTGCTCCTTCAACGCCGGAGGCACTTGCTTCCAATGGTGGTTTATATTGTAATATGAACTCACCAAATGCCTAGCTAGAGCAGTTAAATCATTTTTCCATTTACCTATGGGCTGATTCAACTCATTGAACTCCAAAGTTGTCGGGGGGCCTCTATTTGCTTTCAGCCACGGGTAACCCCTCATTTTTTGGGTTTCTTGAGAGGCGGAGGAGCAACTTGTATCTCTTGTGCTTCCTGTGAAGGCCCAGCTGCCTCAGTCTGCTGTGCTGGGATGTCTGCTATCTTTGATTTCTTTTTACCACCTCGTGTGGTGTGTTTTGCCGGTCTACTCTGCTGGGGCTGAATTTCCCCAGTCGTGAGCAGCTGTCCTATAGGATCGTCAATAGATGATCATCCACTGAGGAAAAAAAACACAACATTAGATCAATATTCATGGAACGATGTATAATTGCAAAATAACATAATAATTAATTTGATAACATTGTAACAACAATAATACGAAATATAATGTAATTTCAACCAATGGTGTTACCTAGACATAGTAACATATATCATGATCTGTTTTCTACCCAAACCCCCTCATTATGGTCGATCGAGCGTAGATGGTCTGAACATCATCATTTTGTAAATCATCAGTTGAATCATGCAACCCTGTATGCAACGATATTGTTTCGTCTATCATCTCATTATCATCATCGTCGTTGTTTTCATCCTCAAACAAAACGGTCTTCTCCCTGGAAGAACAACAGACCATCTACTCTTTTGGGTCTTCAACATAAAACACCTGGTCACAGTCTTTACCCAACACAAAATGATCTTCCTTATAAGTTGTAACACGTGAAAGATCAACCAAAATAAGTCCTTTATCATTTTGGAGTCCATGTCGGTTGTCCACCCAATTGCTGTGGAACACTAGAAACGAATAAATGTGATAGTTTAGTTCCCATATGTCCTCTATGACACCATAATACCAACTACTACTGCTCATTGGTTGAACCTGGTTACCGAGACCATATTCAGTCACCGATGCTTCAATTTTTACCCCACTATTCTGATGTATTGATTTAGCATCTTGGCATGCAGTGTAGTATGTACATCCATTAATGTCATACCCTTCAAACGATACAACATCTGTTCCAGGACCAACAGCTAGACATCTGATTTCTTCACTAACATCCTCGGGGTTCAATGAAGCTTGCTCAAACACATTACCTTAAACCATTGGACGAATACTTGATTTTGTTCCTTTTTAAGCCAGATACGGTTTTTGGTAGGGTTTTGTCGACTAAACTCAACAATGTGAATATCGAAGTAGGGTTCAACAACCTCAAGGTGTTGTAGTACAAACAAATGTGCCTGATTAATAAGATCACGAGAGATACGACAACCTTTTTGCCAATAACTCCTTTACCCTTAAATCTACCATGGTGACGTGGTTTGGGAATACCAATTGACTCTGCATCGTTCAAATAACTTGTCACGAATTCTGTGACTTCCTCAGTCACTGTTGCTTCGATGATACTGCCTTCGGTCTATATCTGTTTTTCATTCTACCCTTCAGAATCCCCATATATCGTTCGAAAGGATACATGTAACGTAAGTAGACCGGACCACAATTTGATCTCTCGGACAATATGCACTACTAAATGCACCATTATGTCGAAGAAAGATGGTGGGAAATACATCTCAAGCTGGCATATTGTCACAACAATTTCATGTTGCAGATCATCGAGGGTGTCTGAGTCAATTGTTGCAGCAGACACGTTGAAGAAGAAACATAATCGAGTTAGAGCATTTCTGACATTTTCTGGTAATATCCCTCGTATTGCAACTGGAAGAAGATGCAACATTAACACATGATAATCATGAGATTTCATGCCTAACAGTTTCAAATCCTTCATAGAAACTAGGTTCTTCCAGTTTGAAGAGTACCCAGATGGTACCTTCAATGAGTGCAAACACTTGCAAAAACTTAATTTTTCACTCTTAGAGAGGGTATAACATGCAGGAGGTAGATATGTTCGCTTCTCATCCTCTATTGGGTGTAGTTCTTTCCGTATGCATAACTCTTGCATATCTCTCCTCACCTTCAATCCGTCTTTCGTCTTGCCGGGTATGTTGAGCAAAGTACCACTCACTGCCTCACCGCCGTTCTTCACAATGTGCATGATATCCAAACAATGTCAAACAGGCAAATGCCGCCAATACGGTAGATCCCAAAAAATGGAACGTTTTTTCCAAATGTTCTTCGGCGGCTTAGATGTGTTTCCAAAGACATTTTCAATGTCTTTTACCTTTGTATACACTTCCTCTGAAGTCAAAGGCAGACGAGCCACACGAGTCACGGCTCATTGTTGAATAGCTTTCACTTTCTCGAACGGTAAGGATGGTCTACTGGAAGAAACCGTCGATGACACATGTAAACGTTTTTGCCGCAATGCTTCAGACGATCTGAACATGTGTCATCCTCACATACCGGACACCCTTTGAATCCTTTCACCGAGTATCCTGACAAGTTCCCATAGGCAGAAAGTCGTTAACAGTAAACAACATCGCCTTCAGTGTGAAATTTTCTTTCGCATGAGCATCATATATCACTGTCCCTTCATTCCACAACAACTTCAGATCGTCGATCAGTGGTGCAAGATATACGTCAATGTTATGACCAGGTTGCTTTGGACCAGAAATAGGAGTGATAACATAATGTATTTTCGTTTCATGCACAACCATGACGGTAAATTGTAGATCACTAGTAGCACCGGCCAAGTGCTGTGCTGACTGCTCAACGTGCCATACGGTTCATCCCATGGTACACAATCCAAGTCTCAGATTCCTATCCTCATCCCCAAACGATGTGTTTGAATTTTCTGTTGATATTTCTCCACTGAGGTCCGTCTAGGATGTCTTAATTTTTCATCATTTTTCTACCATCCGCGTGCCATCGTAAGTTCTTCGCATCTTTCGGGTTGGCAAACAACCGTTTGAATCTAGGAATTATCGCAAGTACCACAATAATTTCACTGGACGATTTTTTTTTCTGAAAGGAGGAATCCTCATCTTGTCCTTGTACCGGGAACAAACATTTAGGACACTTGTCTAGATGTTCGTATTCACCCCTATAGCACACAGTTATTTGGGCAAGCATGAATCTTTTTATATTCAACTCCCATTGGACACATCCATTTCTTTGCCTCGTAGGTGGATGTAGGAAGACCATTCTCATCAGGAAGCATATCATGTATCAGCTCTAAAATGACGTGAAACACTTGTCACCAACTCCATATTTCCCCTTTAAGTTGAACAAATTAAGTACAACACTCAATTTTGTGTATTTAACATAAGGGTACAAAGGTGTCTTCGATGCGTCCAACAATCTTTGATACTCTTCCGGCTTATCGAGAAAAGTATCCGCAACATTTTCTAACATTTCATCCATTTGCTCATCATGGTGAGTGGTCTCACTGTCAGAGAATCCTGAATCACTTAACGGTACCGACTCATTGATGGTATTGAAGGTGTGGGCGGTACTTGCGTAACGTGGATCATGAGCACTTGATGATGTTGAAGCACTAGCTGCAACAGTTTCTCCATGAAAATTCCATCTTCTGTAATGTGGCATGAATCCACGGGACTTAAGATGAAATCTAATTTCCTCAATGTCTACATATTTCCTTACGACCCCACAGTCAACACAAGGACATGAAATTTGTCCGCCTTTGTTCTGTCCTTGTGTTGCACTGCCGCTTTGAGAAACTCTTTCAGCTTCTCATCAAAGTGATCCCCTCGATCACCGTACATCCAGTCACGCTCCATTCTATATGTGAAAACAAAAAGTGTTAAGATTGATTTGTCTTTCAGTTTCGTCTGCATTTGTATATGGAGCATGTTTCTACTGGATGTACGGTTGCAACCAAACTCAGCACTACTCTATGGTTCCAACCAAACTAACGTAGCCTAAGTACTCTAACGTTCCAACGTAACTAATCTAGCCTTATTCTAACAATTCTAACACAATTTAACTTCAACAAATCATTGCATTATTAAAACAAAAAATAAAGTTTAATTACTTACTTGTTTTAAGGTTGTACAGAGGGGGAAGCTAGGAGACTGCTTTGGTGATGGGCTGGGAAAGTACTGGTACAAATCCAATAGAGATTCAGAAGACCTGACAAAGAAAAGTAAAGATTGTTATACACAAATAACAACTAAAATTAATTAATAAGACTAATACGAGTCTAGAAAAAATTCGGCATGACCTTTGCGTAATCGTGTTAATCCCATGCTTATCATTAAGCATTCACCAATATCTTATTTACCACGACAAATAAATTCAACAATTGACAACAACCATCCTTATTCACAATCACTCAATATTAACCACAACCACTTTTTCGCAATAATTAATTAAACAACAAAGAGAAAAGATAGATGAAGATGTTACCTTTTCACTCTTACTCCACAGCAGAAGAAATGAGGAAGAAGAAGTAGAGACCACCCCAATTACTGCAGACAACGGCGAAGCAAGGAAATAATATTAGGGGGGAAAAATCCATTACTATAAGCATTATCATATTAAGAAAATAAAAAAGAGAAAAAAGGTAGATGAAGATGTTACCTTTCCGCTCATGCTTCACAATAGAAGAAATGAGGAAGAAAAAGACGTAGAGACCACCCCAATTACTGCAGACAACGACGAAGCAAGGAAATAATATTAGGGGGGCAAGAAGTCCATTACTATAAGCATTATCATATTAAGCATGTATATACTGCAATGTAATGGGAGAACATAGATGTTATAAAGTTATATATCTTACCACTTAATTAATGTGAAACTTGAAGTTAATTTTTTCAATAGTTTGAGAATTGAGAACAAAATGATTTGTAGTTATTCTTTTTCTTTTCATAGTAGTTTTATGGGAATTTTCATGAGATGCCCCTGAGGTTTGACCGAATTTCACCAAATACCCCTACCTTTTCAGAATTACTATGAGATACCCCTGAGATTTATTTTTTAATACCAGATACCCTTCCGTCTATTTTCTCAGTAAACGTCCGTTAACTTTTTCAATTTTTCCCATTTTACCCTTAATCCAATTTTTCACGAGATACCCCCACATATTTGTAACGACTACTTTCACCAGATACCCTTGCATGTTTCAATGGCTAGTTTCACCAGATACCCCTGTAACGAGTACTTTCACCAGATACCCCTGTAATGGGTACTTTCACCAGATACCCCTGTAACGGGTATTTTCACCATACACCCCTGCAACATAAAACAGCTAGTTCTGGCCTATAAAATCAGAAAAAACATAACATTTTGACATTATAGTTTTCATAATGTGACAATGTCTTCCTCACAATCAAGTTACTCGGTCAATACTGTTGCTGAAGGTAGAAGATGCAATTGTGGAAGAGAAGCTGAAGTCCTTGTTTCAAGAAAAAAACACTTCATCCGGAAGAATGTATTACAAATGCTTACATTGCAATAGACGGATAGATTGGGCAAAACCACAACTAATCAACAGATTCCAATGGCACAACAACATTATATCCCCAACCAACAGAGCTTAGAAGCAGTGCAACATGAGCTGATGAAGATCAAGGAGGAAGTGAAGGACTTGAAGATGCAAAGTTCAATGGGGGGTGAGGGTAGGAGTATTTATATGCATATTCTATTGTTGCTGCTGAAAATGTAACCAAATGTTAGAAATGTATTGTTGCTGCTGAAAATGTAACCAAATGGCACAACAACATTATATCCCCAACCAACAGAGCTTAAAGCAGTGCAACATGAGCTGATGAAGATCAAGGAGGAAGCGAGGGACTTGAAGATGCAAAGTTCAATGGGGGGGGGGGGTAAGGTATTTATAAGCTGAAATATTAGTTGCTGGAACTATGTAAATGCACTAGCTTAATGTGTAAGCTGCTGCAACTTTGTGAAATAATCAAGCTCAAAAGTAACAGCTTTATTATACTTCTGATTTTTTTTACATTTCTAACATTTGGTTACATTTTCAGCAGCAACAATAATAGAATATGCATATAAATACTCCTACCCTCACCCCCATTGAACTTTGCATCTTCAAGTCCTTCACTTCCTCCTTGATCTTCATCAGCTCATGTTGCACTGCTTCTAAGCTCTGTTGGTTGGGGATATAATGTTGTTGTGCCATTGGAATCTGTTGATTAGTTGTGGTTTTGCCCAATCTATCTGTCTATTGCAATGTAAGCATTTGTAGTACATTCTTCCGGATGAAGTGTTTTTTCTTGAAACAAGGACTTCAGCTTCTCTTCCACAATTGCATCTTCTACCTTCAGCAATAGTAGTGACCGAGTAACTTGATTGTGAGGAAAACATTGTCACATTATGAAAACTATAATGTCAAAATGTTGTATTTTTTTCTGATTTTATAGGCCAGAACTAGCTGTTTTATGTTGCAGGGGTGTCTAGTGAAAATACCCGTTACAGGGGTATCTGGTGAAAGTACCCGTTACAGGGGTATCTGGTGAAAGTACCCGTTACAGGGGTATCTGGTGAAACTAGCCATTTGAAACATGCAAGGGTATCTGGTGAAAGTAGTCGTTACAAATATGTGGGGGTATCTCATGAAAAATTGGATTAAGGGTAAAATGGGAAGACGTGGAAAAAGTTAACGGACATTTTCTGAGGAAATAGACGGAAGGGTATCTCGTATTAAAAACTAAATCTCAGAGGTATCTCATAGTAATTCTAAAAAGGTAGGGGTATTTGGTGAAATTCGGTCAAACCTCAGGGGCATCTCATGAAAATTCCCTAGTTTTATTTACCTTTTCAATTTATATGAATTTAAGTTATAAATTTGTTATATATGAATTGTTTTAATAATTTGAATAATCATATAGATGTTCAAATTTAGTTTATATGATTGTATAAATTGGTTCACAATTTCAAATGATTGCACAAAAGGATAAAAAAAGATATAGTTTGGAGTCATGCTAATGAACTCGAAGAAGTTTGGTGAAAGATTGCTCCGACGTTGTTATTGTGAGAATAAATAGGTCGCCGTATCATTACACCCGTCTTATTCGCATCAATACTCTCGTATCCCGTATTTTGTAGGGTCCGTATTACGACCCCGTACGGTTTTTCACAACCTTGGGTGTGACCACAACAACACATAATAACACATAATTATAATACTTAATTGAGTTTGTTTGTTTGTTTGTTTGTTATTGGCGTTTTAGTTTACTAGTTGCTATTTGTAGGGGGGCTACAAGGTTTACTAATTAAGGACTCTACCTAATATACAAATACAAATGGGTTTTTCATTAAACTGTCTCCACCATTGTATGCAGAGGGCACAAACAGCAAAAATATCAACTCAGGCATTTTATCGAACACCTTATATGCACAACTATTTATACTTGTTCAATAATGTATCTATATTCAAATTATGCACACACAACTAAACTAACAATTAACAACTATATTACAACTAGTTATTCAATCAACAAGACAATAATTAACATATTTCGAAGTTAGAATTCAGAATTCTAACCTAGGGTTACTGTAGCAGAAACACGCGACGCTTGCGACCTCGGTGGCGGAACGAGCTGACAACGGCGAAGGCCGGTGGCGCACGCGGAAGGACAAGGTGGTGGTGGCGCAGTCGCAGACGTCCAGAAAATCGCCGTCGTCTTCTTCGTTCTCGCTAGACAGATAGAGAATGAAGAGGGAGAATGACGGAGTGGCAGGGCTTGGGGAAAAATAAAAGAATCTATCACAGCGGTTCTTAGCAGGAACCACTATGATAGAGTTTTTTTTGAATGACCCTAGCGCAACGGTTATAAGTAAGAACCGCTGAGATAGGTTTGCGGGATTTTTAAAAATGGCCTATCTCAGCGGTTGTAATAACAACCGCTACGATAGACCATTTTTGTATGGTGAGTTCTTTGCAAGTTAGTGACAATCTTAAAAGAGGACAACTTTAGATTTATTTTCATTTTGTTTCTCATACTAATCTTAGTTTTGTACTACCCGTCATCATATTTGGAGGCAGGTTATCAAAAAAAAAAAAAAAAAATCATATTTGGAGGTAGGCTGCAAGTATGAGATATTAGTTATGTATTAATTAATGTTTGACCCATAATACAAATGGAAAAATTAGTCGAACTATGATTCATTACCCCAGGAAGAAAACAAGGTGTTAAACATGAGATACATAAATAACTTGCATTTTAAATTTTGGTTAAAAAACGTGCATTGAAATGAATCTTGTGGTTGAACTTGAATAGATCAATCTACACGTACGTGACTTTGGAATTTTTAATCTGGTTGTTGAAAAGTGAATTTCAATTTGTTGTTTAAATATTCGGGAAAGAAGGGTAATCTAGCTGAGTTATTAGTTTCGTGCTAGTAGCTAGAGAAGGAGGCGTGAAGAATATAAAGATTTTATGTTTTTATGATATTAACAAATCCGTTGTAGTCTAGTTGGTCAGGATACTCGGCTCTCACCCGAGAGACCCGGGTTCAAGTCCCGGCAACGGAATTTTTTTTCCCACATAACTTTGTACCATCTCTTCCGATTATACCCGTTATTTCTGTTTCCAAAACGATAGCGTTTCATGGATAAAAACGGGAAGTCGCTGCGAGGGGCGCTTATTTCTTCAACCTTCGATACTTAAACCCTAGCTACTTTTATATCTCTCCTGCCGCCTCTTCACCTCCTCTTTCTCCGCATCCTCCCGGCAGAACAGACGTGAAGAAGCTTAGCAATGGTGTTTCCTTTTGCTCCCTCTATTTCCGTTTATATTTTTTGCATTCCTATGCGCTGTTAATTCTTATGGTTATTATGGTTGTAACAGGCGACCAAGGAGAAGAAGCTGGCTAACCCCATGAGGGAAATCAAGGTCCAGAAACTTGTCCTCAACATCTCAGTTGGTGAGAGCGGTGATCGTCTTACCCGTGCAGCGAAGGTATCTATCACTCTGATTCATTGACACGAACACCGCGTTCTTTCATGCCTATTAAATTGCGAGATCTATTTTTATTGAGTAGCGGTTTCTTTCGATAGGTGTTGGAGCAACTTAGCGGTCAGTCACCTGTTTTCTCAAAGGTATTGCTTCTCCGCCCTCTCTCTTTAGGCGTACTTAAGTGATTGAAGGTGTTTGATATTGGAACATAATTATGTGGGTTATTAAATTTGTTTTTTTCCCTCTATTGTTTGATCCATTTAGCGAGGTACACTGTTAGGTCTTTTGGAATTAGACGTAATGAAAAGATTGCTTGCTACGTCACTGTCAGAGGAGACAAAGCAATGCAGCTTTTGGAGAGTGGGCTGAAGGTTAAGGAGTACGAGTTGTTGAGGCGTAACTTCAGTGACACCGGTTGCTTTGGATTCGGTATCCAGGAGCACATCGATCTTGGAATCAAGTATGTGAACCCTTCTGCTATTACTTTGGGATATGATTGTGGGATGTATTTTGACCTGTAAAGTTTTATATCGCTGTGTAATTGTAACTTTTCTGTTGTGAGGGATCATGATTCATTTGATTTGGTAGTTTGTGAATTCGGAGGAGCTTGCTAGTGCTTTCTAATTGTTCAGTGTAATGTCTGATACGTTCTTGTTTTGAAGTGGTTGATTTTTAGGGTTGCGCCATTGAATTCATGGACTCTCATTTATGATAACCTAACTGTTAATAGTTTAGTTGTGATATGTGGTGATGTCTGCCATTTTCTGTGTTTGGTCTCTTTGTTTGCAGAAGTGATCTTTTTTTGTCTTTCCTGCAAAATATGTGGGGTTATCAGTAGTTGCGTTGGTATATTTAGGCTAGGTAGATGAATTTCTGGTTTTTTTTTATTCATTTTTATCCAATAACTGCCGTGTTGAATTAGTTCATTTAACTAAGTTGCCTCAATTTCATTGAGTTTTTGTTCACCGCAAGATGAATTGTTTCTCCAGGTATGACCCTTCGACCGGTATCTATGGTATGGACTTCTACGTTGTGCTGGAGCGCCCTGGGTACCGTGTTGCTCGTCGCCGTAGGTGCAAAGCTCGTGTTGGGATTCAGCACAGAGTTACAAAGGATGATGCCATGAAGTGGTTCCAGATGAAATATGAAGGAGTCATCCTTAACAAGGCACATGCTACTTTTTAGTGGTGCTTCGTTTTGTTTTCTAAATTTTGTTTCATTTTGCAGAATTTGCTTGCTACTTAAGATTCTAGATCAAACTGGTAACCCCTGTTTTAAGGGATATTACTATCAAGCCCTGAATCCTTTAGGGATTTTCGTTTATTGTGATTGCAGTGAAATTATATTTACTGTATGCTTTTGCCGATTAATCAAATAGCTTGTGTTACTTTTTTCTTTGGTTGCCGGGGTTTATAACTTCATTGCAAACCTATGGTTTTAAGCAGTCCATTACATTTGGCTATACACGTGAGATGTGGGTTGGGGGCAAGACGTCCAAAATCCTACCAGTGTAGAGAACAATCTGGGTTAGTGTAAGACTACCATAACATAACAGGTGCTTACCTCTCTGTAGACATATCTTTCTGTGGATACAGTCCAGCATGGGGTAAAATCATCAGATTAGGGCTTTCTTATCGAAATGGTATCCCAAGATACCGGAATGAAAAGAGCCTACCGCCTTTTGGATGTGCGACTCATGTAGAGTGTTGGCAACCAATTATGTAGGCACCCTCTAAGAAAGATGTGAGAATTAGCATGATAGAGTTTGAGCTCTGAAGCGTTGAAGAGTAACTTCAGTTTGATTAGAATGAATGAGATGGGGGTGATATCATTCTAGCATAAAAGGAGAGTACCATTCACAAAGAAAAAATAAGAGATATGTAGAGACGTACATGAAAAGTGGAACCGGAAGTTTGATGAGAGCCAAACCGCTCGAGAAGCTGCGATTGCGTATATATGACCAGGGCAATAACTATAGGGACCTTGGTAAAGCTCACGTTGCCCTTGAAGTATCCAATGAGGAAACCATTTAGGTTAACCAAGGAAGAGATGGCTGACTCACATTACTTGAGCTTAACTCTTCAAAGTAACTCGGTGTTTGTTGTACTATGAAATGTTATATTTAACGATCCTATGGGCGGCACAAATTTGGTGGTTGCACCAAGGACTCTCGAATTCAATGCCTTTGCTCCGATATTCAATGATTAGGGATGACAATGGGTGACGGGTATCCGTTTCACCCGACCACCAGATAACGGGTTGGATTGAATGAACGTTTTTCACCCGGTCACCCGACCAGTCACCCGTATGTATTATATTAAAAAAAATATACTTGTCCTATATTTGTTGTGATAGTTTGGAAATATTATGATTAATACTCTATGTTTTGAGTATGTTGCTGATTTTAGTTGATGTGGTATGTATTATTAAACAAATATGAGTGTATTTTTTGAAAAACTAAGCTTATATAAGATGTTAAAAGACAAAAAATGTTTGCTGGAAAAAAAACTGGTGATGGGTTCACCTGTTTCACCCGCGGATGATAGGTAATAAAATTACGGGTGACAAATCAAGATAGATGATGTGGATGAAAAACAGATGACGGGTCGGATGTAGCGTCACCCGTCGCGAACCGTTGCCATCTTCAATCATGCATGCTCCTTTGCTCAAAATGTTAATTTCTAACAACGCTGTTTACCTTTTATCATCCCAACTCGATGGGAGCAACAGATTGATCACAAAGTATTTCGTCTGTTTTTTATAATTGAGGCACTTGACCTATAATACCGCAAAACGGTTAATACCGCACTACGGTCAATAACTAAACCTACAAAGACAAAGTACAAAAACGCTCATACCTTACAATTCCTTCCCTTACTATCTGCAACAAGTCTAGCCCAACCTTACTCTTGCCTCTACTAGCGACCTCACTAATATGAGAAAATTTGCTAAAACCCAAAAAACCCTTCTTTAACCCAAGCCCCTTCTAGAACAAGACTTCGAGGTATTCCGTGAACAGCTATCAGATTAAGCCCCTGCTTCATCTTTAGAAACCTAACATCTCTTACGAAAACTATATCTATGATCACGAATGATGTCTTCCAGGTTATTTAGCGCACGCCCCTCGTCCTGGGCGCTGCAACCGAGGAGCATAATACTGTATGATGTGAGGCTTTCTGATGCGAGGCTTTCTAATAGTACTGTATGATTAACAAAATAATTTCTTTCTCCATAATACACGGAGCATAAATAATGAACCCTCTAATTAACACGTGAAGTCCTGACCGACACATGATCATTGAACTGAACCAATCATGGGATTGGGATGCTCGTTAGGCTCCAAGTCTATACCCGTACGGAAGTTGGCGCAGACTTGCATAAAACGTAAAGTGTATATATTTCTATGAAATAAAACATACTACAATATACAATAAGAAATTTCGAATCACCTTATCTTTCCGACAAGTAAGCTAACATCAAAGCACGAAGTGTACACCCGGCCGGACCCAGCTGCCAGTTATATTGATTTGTTAATTATCGCCTTAATTATAATTGAATGTTGTATTTGAAAGGAGTATTCTTACCTACTGTCGGGTAATGTTGGAAATTTCCTCTTCCTAGCTGCAATTGAGTTTTTAATTTCATTTTCCTCTCTATAATCATGTTCACGTAGGACTATTTCGTTAATACGTCCATATCATGTCGTGCCTGAAAATTCAAGTAATCCATGTATTTGACGTAACAGTAAAACATGTACTAATAGTTTATAAGTTGGGTAGCGGGCTAGTTGCGCATGTAATTAAAAGGTCTTGGAAGTAACTTTAGAGTTTAAAAAGACTTATGATTTATTTGCCTCTTGGCTCGATCGCCTGCGGATTTGGGTCAACATCTTCTTTATTTGCCTCAAAGAAGCTTAACAATAAACAAAACAAACAACAAAACAAAACAATTGCTCTCATGGTTTCATATACCCATGATTGTTTTAAGGTTTAAGTGTATAACTGAGTACTCAGAAGTTCGTAAGGTGACTTATAGAAGAGAACCTTGGTAGGAGTTTGCCTGATAAGGTACATACATATCTTTAAAATATAAGACCTGCACTTCAATGAAGACTACAAGGGGAGACATACTTCTTCGTAAAGCTGGCCAACGTGGCCGAATAGAACTGGAACCGGTGGGATTGAACCGGAATCAGTCTAGAATTGATTCGGAACCTGAACCTCATATTACCGTAGCAAACCCGAGTACACCCTTGAAGATTCAAGGCCGAACCGGAACTGCCCAAAACAGGCATCGGAATTGGAACCGCAGGAACCGGAACTGATGAAGCCGCCCAAAAACCAGACAATGTTACTGTTGGTCAAACCACTAATGACGTCGTTTTGACTAAGGGGGTGCCCGCCCGTTTGGCATATAGTTGTTGGAACCGGAATCGGCCAGAAAAACTCCAACAACTCTTTTTTTCTTTATTTGTAATGGCTATAAACGACCTTATGCCCTCAAAACCCCCTATAAATACATCATTTGATCACCATTCTCACCACATGACTCATCATACTCTTCCTCTCTCTTATTACTACTATTTTCTTGTGCAATTGTGCTATTAAGCATTTTAGCTACTATAAAGCTCATTTTCCACAAGCTTCATTCCCACATTCTAGCATAATGTCTAGGAGAGCCGGAAAGGAAGTGATGTGCCTTCTTCCAACCTTCTAATTGATCCAAAATTTCAAGTTGATGACCAAGACCAAATCAATGAGATACAATTCGGGTATCATCAACAACAACATTTTTCACCTTCATTCTCACAAGGTGGAAGTTATACAATTTCTCAACATGGATCAACTAACATAGAGTCAACACAACCATCAATGTCCCCATTTGGTAAGTTTTAATATTAGTTACAATTTATTTTGTACAAACTTAATTTTAATTGCATTCTTATCTTAATTATAGTCCAAATCAATAGTTTTTTCAATTATAGGTACATCCTCTACCCCATCCGATGCCCACAATCTTGATCAAGAATAAGATGATCAAGATGATGATGCCGACCACATTCCATCAAGAAAGAATTTGAATTCTTGGGTGTGACCATACTTCACAAAGAAAGAAGATCCTAAGAAGACCTAAACATACAAGCAATATTGCAATATTTGCAATAGAGGACTTACATGGGCGGTGGGCATCAAAACTGGTTCCTTTGCAAAGCACTTGAAAATGCACAACATCTACGAGGATATGACAATAGTTGGCACCAGCAGCCAAACTATGGTTACCGGGTTTATCGAACGACAATCCGATCCAGGTTTTTTTTATCGATATGATAGAGAAAAAATGATAGATGACATGACAAGATTAATAATTGCTGAAAAATTACCTTTTATATTTAGTAAAAGATCTCACTTTGAAAATTTGGTTTGCACCACATTACAACTACTATATAGTAGAGTGCCTAAGAAGACACTTAAATTTAGAGCTTTTGCATAACGTAAGCGCATGAGAAACAAAATACTAGAAATGATGAATAACTTTGATGGTCGTGTTTCCTTGACTAGTGATATGTGGACGTCTACAACTAATGAGGCATTTATTTGTGTTACATTTCACTGGATTGATAGTTAACGGACGCTCCAAAAGCATATTATTGCTTTTGATATTTTTGATGATGCGCATACCGGTCATAATGTTTCTGAGAAACTGATTGAAGTATTATCTGAGTGGAATTTGTTGGACAAATTATTCTCCTTTTATTTAGATAATGCTTCGAACAATGTTAAGTGCGCACAATATCTATAATCTAATAATAATAAGCGTTCTTTATAGTCGACTATAAAGAACGCTTATTATTAAGAAGCGTTCTTTATAGTGTCTTACAAACAGCTATAAATGACGCTTCCTAACATAAGCGTTTTTTATAAGTCAAGTCATAATGGACACGCATTTTTTGGCTCAAATTTGAACATGCCGCTCTTCTCTCTTCTTAATCTTCCATATATTCTCTTCTGGACATGGATTTTTTGGCTCAAATTTGAACATGCCGCTCTTCTCTCTTCTTAATCTTCCATATATTCTCTTCTGGACGTGGTTTTTTTGGCTCAAATTTGAACATGTCGCTCTTCTCTCTTCTTAATCTTTCATATATTCTCTTCACTCGCGTTAATTTTGCAACCTTCGCTGTACCTTTCAATTCTCTTCGCATGGTAATTTTGTAACCATAACTGGCGACCAAGGAACATGGATTGCGCCTCTTCCATTGAAATACCCCTAAATTAATTTAAATTAATTTAGGGGATTTCTTTTATTAAAAATTAAATTATGATATGGAATAATGAATATTAAATTATTATATGGAGTTGTGAAAATTATTTAGGGGTTTTCTCCTATTTAACCCTAATTATTATACATTATTATATAGTATTATGAATTTAATAATAAGATTTATAAGTCACTAAATCTTGGGAAAATTATTAAACACTCCAAAAATATTATAAAGATTTTAGGAAGTGTTGGAACATTGTTTTGAAACATAAAAGTCAATATAAAATTCTAGAAACCTTAAAGCTTATTAAGCCTTGCTAGAGTTGACTTTTTGAGAATGGTCAAACCAGGCCATAAAACCTATACCAATAAATAGGTTATGAAAAACCATGAAGATCGATAAAAAGAACGTCAAAAACGGATCATCCTAGCCAAAGTTATGCTAGATTGAAGTTTTGAATCAAAATTTTAAAATCCGCCACGTGTCAAGCTCACACGCGCCCACACTTAGATTTTATCTCCACGATTTTCGGAACCGATTTTGCCCTATCTTGTGACCTTCATAACTTTCTCATCTTATTGAATTTTTGAGTGCCGTCTTCTTTGTTGCCTTCTCCTACATTTCCTCTAAACAACCATAACTCACACAAGCCCTAACTCGTTCTAAATCAACCGGAAATTCGAGCCAAAGTTGCCACCCTGCAAAACCATTGCTGTAGTTTTCCAGTTTCTCTTTGAATTCAGGTAACTTCGTCTAGCCATAACTTCTTCGTTTCTCATCCAAATTTCATGTTCTTTAGCTCGTTTTAAAGAGCTATAATCCCTCTGCAACTTTCATGTTGATGACCAAATCTAATTCTCAATCATATGGAAGATATAGGCGTCTAAAGTTCCGACCCCGATCTGGTCGCGTTTTGCCCAGAATTTTTCCAGAAACGAGAAGGTAAACTCGTAAGTTTCGGGTTCGATTTCTTTCTGTGTGTTGCGAGTTAGGATGATTTCTTGCTAGCATTGTGTAGAGCTAAGTTTACTCTTTAGATTAAGCCCAAGAAATAGTTCTAACTCCCTCTGTACTGTAAATTATAGTGTTGCAAAGTAGGCTACTCAATCGAGTTGTAAAGGAGGCATTTTTCCGGAAACCGAAAACAATTCCTTTCGATTCGAGCAATTCCGGTAAGTTTTCTTTAAATTCCTTCAACCTTGCTAAACTATGTTACATTATCGGTCAAAACCATGATTCAATTGCTTCAATTACGCTTTAGATTGAGTGAATTTGGGAGAATCGAATTCGAAAACTCTTAAGAACCCTAACCTCGAAATCGAATTCGAAAAGCATTGAATACTGCATTATAATTGGGGAAATTGGTATCATTAGAACCGTAATTGAATTTCGAAACCATAGAAACAAGAATTAATCAATTTGGTTCTGTAGATTGTGAGAAAAACGGGATTTAGTACTCGGTTTGGTAATTGAGTTCGCTGATGAACTCGATGCACAGGGGCCGTCCGATCTCGTTTTAAGAGATTGGACGGCCGAGATTAAAACATACCAGAATTAGTTTATAAGGGTTTTAGTAAATTCCAGTAAATAGTCTTAACTTGTTGGGTTAATTTAAATATCTTCCCGAATGTATTTTGACTTGAAATTTTAACCATAGATTCCTTATTTTATCTAGTTTATTTTGATGTAAATTAATATGGTTTTGGAGTTTTTAAACATAAGTTATGAGTTTTACAAGTTACGGGTTTTCTGGAATTATTTGGCTAAATTTAAAAGATATTTTTATGAAATAAAATTTTTATAATATGTCTAAAATGTTATAGTTACTGTATATTAAATTTGGGAATTTTTGGGCAATGGTAAAAGGTTTTAAAAATTGTGTTTATGAGTTTTTCATAAGAATAACCTATAATATAAGGTTTTTAATGTAATAAAAAATTAAAGTATAGTTGATTAATGAACTTTATAGGTTGGGGAAAATATAATAAGACTAATTAACATTTAATACAGTATGTTTATAAATATTTTGGGTATTACCTTTAAGTGAAGTAAAAATTGTTACATATATTTATATATATATTTATATGAGAGAAATAAATAGAAACTTATATTAAATCAAGGAATTTAACTAAACTACATTTTATTTATTATATATAATATGGAAGCTAATATGTTTAACTAAAACTAAGGGAAAATACTCTATTTTATAAACCATAAATCAGTTGTGGATATGTCTAAAAGATATTAAATATAATTAAATACAATATAATTTCTTAAAGAATGTTCTGGATAAATCTTGATATATGTGGATATATATATACGTATATAAATACAATAAAAATAGATAAAGGAAATAACATTCCTTGTGGGAAATATAATAGGGAGGATATATATATATATACGATAAATAAATAAATAAAAGGAATAAAATACCTTATAGGAAATATAATATGAAGGAATTAATGAGTTAAACTAAACCTCTACATGATACTAATAAAAGAATATTATATGAGGTGGTATTAATTTATGGTTATAGGTTGAGTTTTAGTTATCTTTGAGTTTCTAAGATTTATATAAACCGTATTTAAACACACGTATTTATTTAGTCAATGACCACAATGTAAATCTATAATTTGGTTAAGAAATTAATAAGTTGAAATTTAGGAATTTGTAATTAGTCTACATAAAGGGTTACACAAATAGATCTTATTATATAATTAATAATAAAATAAATGAAATACTTTTACATTTAAATGTTCTTATTATATAAACAATAGTAAAATAAATGAGTTACTTTTACATCTACATGTGAAGAGGATAAATAAGTCTAGATTTAATTATTTCTTATTTATAGTATTGAGTAATAACTTAATATTTTAAGATAAAATCATTAAAAGGATTATGATATAAAACTATATTAAACTATGATTAGGAGATTAATCTAAATAATAATCCTTAAGTTTCTTGGAATTAGTTAAGCCATATAAAATACATTCATTATCAATATTCAGGATGTGAGTTTATAAATAAGTGATGTACATAATAGTTAAAGATTTACAAAAAGGTTTGCAAATAGAAATTTGATACTTAAAATCATTGAACCTTTAATTAGATGAAACTAGGTTACATAAGAGATTATATTGATTTACCTGTTGACACTGGAAAAATTAATGTGTCATTTGAATATAAGGTATGGGGATTTCTCAGAATATGTTATCTTATTAAATAGTTAACAGTTTCACTTACGATCCATAATTTAATTCTTTGATAAATTCTACCTTATGTAGATATATTGTCCATCCTAAATACAATAAAGGAAATTAATTTATTAAAGTTATACCTTTGAAACCTTTAGGTTTTGTAAACAATTTAAAACGTATTTAAGACTTAAGTTTAGTGAAGTTTAGTATAAAAGGTTTATACATAGCCTATGGAGGGAATGTGTGTAAAAATAGAACATTTAGGAAATTAAATGTAAGTAAGGATACATAAAAGGTTATCTTAAAACACCTTATTATATAGTTATGATAAAGTAAATAATATACCCTGTGGATACTAAATGTAAGAGTTCGTTAAGTCTAAGTTAACTATAATATAGTTGTTTCAACATGAGAGGTAATTCAACATCTTATGACAAGATTATTAGACAGTTATAATAGGAAGTCATTCTGAACTAAGGATATGATAATTGAGTTTAGTGGCTCAACTAAGTTATAATAAAATGTGTCTACACCACTATGATTCCAATATACAAGATGTAGATCTTAATTAAGTTAAGGGGGAACCTAATCATGATGGTTTATTTGGTAATATTGATAAAGTACATAATCATTACATTGTGAATTAATAGTATAGTATCCTAAGATAAACCTATTAGAGGTCATGAGACGATGTTTATTCTAAAGTAAGAATAAAAGTATTGAGCTTAAGAATTGTTACTGAAATTCTAAGATTGGTTGAATAACATATAATGCACTTATGTTATAAAGGTCTTTTATGTAGGAATTATGGTTAAGTATGGGTAAAGTGGATAAGGGTGGAACAATTAACAAGTGTTAGTAAAATACATTCCTTGGTCTTACAACCTTGGGGTATACGACATTCTAAGACAAGCCAAAGGTTATGCATAACATTTAAGTGAGGGCTTAAGAGACAATTGGGACTTAGAAATATGAGTGAGGAGTTTATTTAAGCTTAACGTAGGCTACAAGTGATTAATGATAGACTACCTTTAATATTCTTCAGAGTATTGTTGATTGCTTGCGCAAGTTGACTAGAACTGCTACAGCGTTATCCAGGTACGATTTCTCGTACTCAGCTTGTTGTGTTTTGGACTCTATGGAATGTTTTGTACGATTTCTCGTACTTAGCTTGATGTGTTTTGGACTTTATGGAATGTTTTGTACGATTTCTCGTACTACGTTATTTTGGCTGATTGACTTGTGGAATGTTTTGGAAAACGCTAACTGGCTTTAAGAGGAACTTCTAAAAAAGGAAATGGTTGTGTGACTGACTCAGCTAGTGTGACTAACTGAGCCTTGGATGTGGAACTCACTTGGGTATTGGTTCCTTCTATTTGGTGTCCCGTTAGACATTGACTGCTTAGGGTTTACGCTTCTGCACTCTGTAGGACTGAGTGTTTTGGTATTGCTCTGGGTAGTTGGTGATCTAGTGGGGATTTGGAAAAGGTCAATCTTGGAAATCTTTCCTTCGACGTGCGCGCATCTTTAATGGTAACAGTAGGGGGCTGTATATCCCTCGCCCATAGGGGCATTGATATTTGACAGTGAGGGGCTGTATATCCCCTGTCCTTAGTGGACGTGATAGACAGTGAGGGGCTGTATATCCCCTGTCCTTAGTGGACGTGATAAACAGTGAGGGGCTGTATATCCCCTATCCTAAAAGGACGTGATTGGCGGTGGGGGCCATCTCTCCCAGTTGAAGTATTCCACTCTCGAGTTCTTGGTTCTTGGATCTACTTTATCATTCCTAGTCCTTTGTGACTATCTGATTTTTTCTACTCCTAACGGGAATTGGTTCTAACATCAACAACGGATGCTTGCTAACTATGTGGTGTGACTACTTAAGTGGATGACTTGTTTTGGAAGTTCTTTATCTCTATCTTTGCCTTGTTTTCCTTTCTCTTTAACTTGATTGTTTTGAAGTGCTTTATCTCTGTTTTACTTTTGAGAGTTTGTTTTCATGTTACTGTTTGTTTTGAAGAGTTATGTTTTATAAGTTTGTTTTTGGAGAATTGTACCAGTTCCATTCCAGGGAACTGACTCACCCCTCTCGGGGTTGTTTGCTTGGTTTCATCTTGCAGGTACGAATTGATTTACAGGTGGCCACGAAGAGAATGAGCGTTTGGGATGGGGCTAGGTTTTGTGGAGAGTTAATGTGTTTAATTTCTATTATGTTTGTGTTAAGTTTTTCTCGAGTTCAGACCGTAGCTTTTGTAGATTGTAAGTTGTAATTGGTGAGGTTTGGTGCCGGGTGTTTGGAGCCCGATGGTCTGTAATCGCCTTAGAGTTTTATTTCCGCTGTATTTATGGTTAATAGGGGCGTTACATCCATACTCTTCGATCATAGAAATTTTGCAACCGACCATAACTGGCGAACAATGAACGTGCTCTGCACCTCTTCCATTCTCTTCACTCATGGTAATTTTGCAACCCTAACTAGTGAACAAATAATATAATGTTCTGCACCTCTAGCTTCCATTCTCTTCACTCATGTACTCTTGTGCTTGCGAACAAGTAACATACTACTCTGCCTCTATCTTCTCATTGTAATTTTGCAACCCTAATCAACTGGCCTACAAGGAACATGCATGCTCTACGCCTCTTCCATTCTCTACTCACGATTTTGCAACCCCTAGTGAACAAGGAACATGCTCTGCGCCTCTTTAATTCTCTATTCACAATAATTTTACAAGTTTTTGTATGTCAAATATGTGAAATGCACAGAGAAAGGGAAAATAAAAAAATAAAATAATAATAATGAAGAACGCTTCCTTATAAAAGTGTTCTTTATTCTATCAAAAATATGGCGCCAAGACACTATAAAGAACACTTCTTAATAATAAGCGTTCTTTATAGTCGACTATAAAGAACGCTTATTAGCGTTTTTTATAAGTCAAGTATAAAGAACGCTTCTTAAGCGTTCTTTATAACTCTTACTTTTTGCGTCGCTCGCATAAAGAACGCTGTATAAACGTTCTTTTAAAGCTGAAATACGCGTTTTTTATTCTTTTTTTTCCAGTAGTGTTTGGAACACACATGCAAAAATCTGTGGGTAACCAAATCAAGCTGACGAATACATGGACCGCCAAATGCCATGAGACCGTTGCTTCGGAGCAGTGGCATATGCTGAAGTTGACCAGACTAAAAGCACCCAGAAAATGCACATGGTGAGGGAGATGGATCTTCCAAGAACGTTAGTAGCTTGAAAGGCCTTGCCATTTTGATTATAGGTTCCGATGACAATAACTATATCTATAGGGTCCGTAGATAGTAAAAGATGGACCATGACTGAACTAGAGGAAGAGATATTACCATTTATAAGGCTGTTTATTAGATTATAAAGCGACCAAGGAAAGGATGACAGAGAAGCAATAAGAGTGTGTCCATCAGAAAAGGCTGCCATGGCAAGGCAAGTTAGAAAGGACAAGGAAGAAAAGACTTAGGAAAGGGCAGAGACTCTCACCAAAGATGAGAAGGGCTCCGACCGAAGGGAGAGTTTCAAATCTTACATGAAACAAGGGTTTGAATCACTTGAATTCCCCTTTACCAGTTTTTTGTATTTAGGGATGTTAGAGACAATTTTTCATCAAGTTCTAGAAGATAGTAAAGTAAGATTCACCCATACCTGTTTAGATTGTGACAAGATATTACCACATTTATGAGGGTAGCCATCCACATGAAGTGGGAAATATCAGTAAGGATCTACAAAAGTAAAATATAAAGGTTCTCAAAGGTTCAAAATATTAATGCAAAATGTTGTTTAGAGTGAGATAAATTGAGGTAATGAGGGAAAAATGAAAGTTTTCTCTAGCAACAAGATGTATTAATTCTATTAAGAATAGGGTGAATAAAAAGTATGTCAAAGATTGACTTTGAGAAGTAGATGTGTAACACCCCCAAAACCACCCTAGTTCTAAGACTGTCACATGCCACACGTTTATTGCCTAAGACATGCAAGACTACAGTCACGATACCCAAAACAAATACAAAATACTATTTTATTAACCAGATAACGATTACAACGTTTGTTCATACAACTTACAGAGCAGAAGCTAAATATACAAAGCGGAAGCAACTAAAATATATATATAACGGAAGCCGATATACAAATGGGCCTTAAAGCCAACATACAAATACCAATCTGAATTTAAAATCCAAAAGATAAAAGTAGAGGACACCAACCAGAAGCTGAAACCTGTAAAGTAGTCAGAATAATAAGGGTGAGCAAACCACAGCTCAACATGTGATAAACTTCATCAGCTAAGCATGCTAAAAATCGTTTACTAAACATATATACATATATATAAGGACGCTTAACAAAACAGAACCAGAAATCAAAACAGAAGACTTTCAAAACATACTGAATTCCAAAGCAGAACATAATTATGCAAAATAAAAAAATAGGAAGCTAACAACAAAAGACTTTTCAGAAATCAGAAGCTTTACAGAATCAGTAGTCAGAAGACAGACCGTCAAAAGACCAGAAGCAGAGGCAGAAGCAGAGCAGAACAAAATCAGAAACCACGATCACAAAACATAACGAAGATCAGACGGAGTGGTTCACACAAATCACATTAAAAAATAGAGGTGGGGCCCTAGAAACTAGCTGACACATTGGAAGGGAAACAAAAGCCCTATGGATCATTAGATCCCACAACAGAAAGGATTGAGATCTTTGGTGGTCCCGTCGGTGCCTAATCGTCCTAGGAAGACCTGAGGACCAGAAACAAAAGGTCGTTTTACGCAGCATGCTGCAGGATAACCGAACCCAACCATCCACGACTCAGAAGCTAAGTAACTAGGTCCCAAAAACAGAAGCTTTAATCTTTCAGAACAAAAGGTGTTTAAGGAATACTGACACCAAAGCACTAACACTTCACAAACAAAACAGAAGTCATGTCAAACAGAAGTCTTACCGAGACTATCAAACATGAAAAGCCGAACGGAAACAGAAACGGAAATCATGCTCTCAAGCCCATTCAAAGGTTATAAACAGAGCGGAGCACTTTTGAAACATATATACACACACTCATGCTAAAACATGTCAAAACAGATTATACACACTTAGGGGATAACCCTACAAAGGGATGTCAAAACGAAGCCAAAACGAACATTTAAGGCAAAATCAGAGGGGTGTTAGGACATGTGTCTGGACCTACAAGTCCGGACGCACGTCGAACGTCCAACAAACACACGTCCGGACATGTGTCCGGACTTACAAGTCCATGCATGCCAGGCTAAAAATACTGAAGCGCGTCCGGACATCTGTCCGGACTTACAAGTCCAGACAAAGTCCGAGAAAATTTTTACCCGGTGTCCAGACTTGTGTCCAGTCTTGTAAGTTCGAACATAAGCTCCAATCCCAGGACTCGTCCTCGCACCCCGTCCGGACATATAAGTCCGGACGCAAGTCCAGACGCTAAAAAAACAAAAAATTCCCATAAGCGAAGCAAACCACAACAATGGCACAAATCCACCATAGATTATACATATCCTACCATAACGAAATAGCCAGTCAAAACATATTCCCACAGGGTTTTAACAGAGCGAAAACACTTTTTAAATTGAAGTCAGAAACATAACGAAATTAGAGAAACACGAAACACATACATAAATGAAACAAAAATCAGAAACCCACATGGGTGAACACACACACCCGAATCCATCTACCACCTACCTCACATCCAAAGCAACACACAACTCAACGGACTCCACACATCGCCCTCCTTGAATATCCACTTGAAAATGGTGAACTCTTGATTGAATTTAACAAAGGTCGGAACCGGAATGAGGAGCAAAGAAACTGAAATGAATTACCTCAAATCTAAACTCACAATTCCCACACCTAAGATCTGTCAGACTCAGACAACGAACAACAAAAATCGGACCTCTCGAACGATCAAATTGTCAAAGTAGAAGCAAAAGGAGAAGATAGAGGATGAGCAGAGCAAGAGAGGAAGGAATGAATGGGAAAACTGACAAGAGGAAGGAAGAAGGGAAAATAAAATGAATAAGGAAGAAGGAGGAACTAAATGTCGTAAAAAGAAACTTCCCCTCCTCAACTAAATAATAAATAACAAAACTAAAAGGACACTTCTGCTCCTCCTTCCATGAAGCTAATATAAATGACCATAAAAATGTCATAAGCTTACTAATATAAGTTTAGAGTGACATAGAACTTCCTTTGTGAATTGGAAACAAAATAAAAAAACTAGGGCACAACAAGATGGGTGACAAAGGCTTCTATGAGCAATTTTAATATAGTTTATATTTCAAGATTGAGTTAATAAAGTTTTGTAGATAATTCAGTTACTAGACATAAATGACATTTTAAAAACAAATTCTTGAAGTATATTCCTTGAGTGACTCAATCTCTTAAAAAATGTAATGAGAGTGAAACTTATAGAGTAGCACGTTGTTGTTTGGACAATATATTTCAGGGAAGTTTGTAGTAGTTCACTGTGAAAAGTTATGTAAAGACTATAGCACATGTCTAGAGTCTAAATCTTACCCATACCCTAACTTTTTTCTAATCACATATACTTGATATTGGAGAAAAAAGTCCTTCTCCAACAGTGATTGAATCTATGCAAATGTAGTTTTGAATGAATAAAGTTTTATGTGGAAATATCTACTTGAGCAAAGTGTGGCTTAAATGTGTAGAAACATTCTAAGAGAATGCGGTTTTAGGTAATGTTGGTTAAAATAGAGGTGTGAGCAGAAGGTTGATATGTTAGATTGAATCGATAATAACATATGTACTAGCAAAGTGTCTAGATTTGTAACATATATGACACATTTGTCTTGTCTCTACAAACAAATATTGTAAGAACTACTACCTGAATTTCAGTCATGAATCTTTATCCATATCCACTTTGTTAGATGTATTGCTTCTTCATATCAACCTCTCACTTTAGAATTTTTCCCTTATCCTTGTTATTGGTGTATCAAGGATCGATTAAAATAGCTTTTATTAAATGGTATTCCCCGATTTTCGTGTCTACTAAGAAACACCAATTCCTCCAAGTTGAGGAAACAAAAATAGATTTTGGTGATGTTTAAGGGATTATGCCAAATAAGAAGCGAAAACAAAAGATTCTTAAGTTAAGGGTACTACATGAAGTAAAAAGACAATTTTTAGCAATAATATTGAATGTTTTTTTGATAATTTAGAACCACTAAATATAACACTACTTAAAAAAAGAGTCTTTACCTATTTTTGGCGGTTACAAAATTGCTAAAAAGTAGAATCAAACACAATCAAGGGTTCTTTTGGTAGTTCATAAGTGGAAACCATCAAAGGAAGATACAATTTTCATGCTTTCTGTCTAAGAATTGCCAAAAAAAGGTTCATTGTGTTTGATTTTCTTATTCAAGCAAATGCATGCTTTCACTTGTCAATATACATATCCATTCTTACATTCAAAATTTAAGGGACTAGTGTTTTTTTCAAATAAATTAAGGGACTAGTAGTTATGCCAACATCAAAGATTATTTTCATTAGAGTAAATTGCTGCAGATCCCCTTGAGGTGTGAGGATATTACAACTTAGCATCTTCAATATATCTTTCAACCCCTTGAGGTATGAGATTTCTAACAGTGAGCCCCCAAAACTGTTAGGATCGGTAAGGATTTTATGAGATAATAAATTCGCATGAAGATAAAACAAAGAGACACAAGATGTAATGTGGTTTTACCCAAAGCCTAATCCACTGGAGAAGAAGAACACAGAGATCAAAATTTTTTCAGGAGGATTACAAGAGGATCTTAAGAGATTTTTCCCGAACCCCAACTAATGCTATTGTGTTATCCTTGTATCTTGAGATGCAGTCTTAACCATGGAATACAATTCTATTTTATAGCCTATGATGACTCCCTTCACTACCCCACTTAAATAACCGTAATATAATTCATAAAGGTTACATAAAGGCACTGTTCACCTTTGACATATTTGATAGCATATATGTGGCATAAATGAGTGGGTCCCGTGTGGATCCCACATTGGTCCTACAGTCTACTTCAATAATATATTACACAAATAAAATAACTACAAAACAGCCAGACCAAAACAGCTGCAAAACAACCATGTCGAACAAAGCCAAAGTCAAGTTAAATGGTCCACTAAGGTCTCATTCGTTTGCAGCATAAACGTAGCATAAACGTGGCATAAATGAGTCTAGCGTAAATGTCATATTTGACATATTTTTTTTCGTTCATTTAGAGCATATTTTCACATGACATTTATACTACATTAATGTTACTCGACTTTTCCCGTCTCACCATAAATATTTTTTAAAGTCAATTAGTTGTTTTAAGATTACTAATACATATCTTATGCTAATATTTCATTTTATATAAAATATAATATAAATATCAACATTTAATTTTACAAACATATAGTAATATTCAAGCCATATTTTTTTACTAGTAATTAGTTTATTGTTCTATATGTTGTATACAATAATAAAGTTAACTAATTAATTATCATATTTTTTAATCTATAATTTCTTACTTATATTTTTTAAATAACTATTAACTAATTAACTTTAGCTAAGACTATAACATCCCCATGAAAAAGGAAACATATTAAGATACGTTACATGTTGAATTATGATCGAATAGTAGTTTATGATGTATACAATAATAAACTTAACTAATTAAGTATCATATATTTATTTTATAATTTCTTACTTATATTTTTTATATAATGGAAATTTCACCAAATACCACTGAGTTTTGCTTAATTCATGATATACCACTGTGTTTCTAAAAGTACATAGGATAACGCCGAGTTTTTACTTATATTACCAGATAACACTCTGTCACATATTTTGTTAACTTTCCGTTAATATCCCTAGAAAAAAGACTAAACTACCCTATTATTAGTTAAACCAAGGTGGTATCTTATGGAATTTATCAATATGACAATTCATTGTGAGACAATTAATTAATAACAGGAGTATTTTTGTCATTTTCCAGGAAAAATAACAAATAAGTTAATAGAATATGGGACATAGTGTTATCTAGTGAAATAAGTAAAAAACTCAATGTTGTCCTGTGTAATTTTAAAAACACAGTGGTATATCTTGAATTAAGCAAAAATTCAATGGTATTTGGTGAAATTTCCCTTTATATAAACTAGTAGTAACTAATTAACTTTATCGTACTTTGAGTGTGGACGGACTTTTGAAACAACAAACTACTTATCTTATAACATTTGTTATAAGCTATTTTATTTATTTTTTAACGAAATAGAATTTTAAACGATAATTTTTAATATTAATAGTTGTAGTACCTGAAAACAGTAAACACACTGCACATAACTAACTTAACCAACTTATGCTGCAAATATGCCACACCGCCAAACAATAGTTTTCAAAAACAACTACAAATATGCCAGTGCAAAACAGCTACCCAAATATACTACAAATATGCTACAAAACAGCCTTACTGAACGAAGCCTAACACCTCCATAAATAGCCATGTTGAAATAGTTAAAAAACTCTTCTCAAACTCTTCATTAACTGCTCATGTATTTATGGAAAACTTTAAAAACTTCATAACTCAGCGTTTTAATTCTTATGAGCAACTTAACAATCAGAATACGATACTGTCCAATTAACTCCATAAGAATCGTAATAGATTGAGTCATTATCTTAACACATCCATTCTTACATTCAATTTAAGGGACTAGTGAATTTTTGATAGAAAATTAAGGGACTAGTAGTTATGCCAACATTATATGCCCATTCAGATTATTTTCATTGGAGTAAATAACTCCTGACCCCTTGAGGTGGGGGGGGGGGTATGGTAGTATATTTAGCGTCTTCAGTATCTTTCAACCCTTGAGGTATGAGATTTCTGACAGTGAGCCCTAAAACTATCAATATGCTTGTTTAGGCATTAATTCCTCTGACCTAGCCACCTTTTCATGTCACAGTGTCACTTCGGACAATACATAATACGCAACCACACCCATAATCTCTTTCTTCTTATCTGTTCTATTTCTAAATCACCATTTTGTCATTCCTATCGCCAAAATGAAGGACCGAAAGTCCAACCGAGCAACAAAAATGTTCATAGGAGACACTCTCATGGTTTTTGTCAAAGAATATGCTTTTAGGGTGTTGATTGTAAGAGGAATTAAAATACAAATAGTTTGTATTGATTGACAAGCGGGTGAGTTTAAGACTCCTGAGCTCGAGTATATACATCAGCTAATAACCTAGAATAAAATAAACAAATGTACAGAAGAAAACTCATATGCCCTTGATATATACTTATATCCTAACACCCCCTCAAGTTGAGAGGGTTTAGTGAACACACTCAACTGTTAAGCCTTCTTGATGTAGAGGACCACTAAGGGGTTTGGTGAGCATGTCAGCTGGTTGAGTTGAGTGGGAATATTTGAAACAAAAACAATTCCCTTTTGTAACTGCTAACAGGAAAATTGTAGGGAGGAATAATGTACAAGAAGAATAAAATAAAAAAGAAATATAAAATAATCCTACAACTCTATACGGGTAGCAAAAATCCCGGTCGGAGTATAGTGTGAGTAGATTACGACCTAGAGTATCGAACCAAGGGACTTAATAGAAAATCAGTCCTAATCCTAGTAATAGCCTATTCTAAAACAAGGGGGGAAATGTAAATATCAATTCTAAACTAAATAAACTAACTAAAAATCCTAACTAAGTGGTATATACAATGAAATATCTTAGACGGGATGATAACCGAAGTAAGACAAGTATAGTCATAAGTCAAACTGCAAAGTCTCGAATTAATCATGCAAGATGAATGTGCCGGATGTCATGCCGGGCAAAGGATGCACGGCACATTAAGATCCTTGAAGTACCGGACATCAGACACTCGGTAGTACACCCGGCACAGTCAAATTGTAAAGGGTATTTCCATTTTTGCTGGGTCTGATAACAGGAACTCATTATCTATTACGAATCGAATATATCATGCCCGAAACGAACAAGATAAGGAAGAGAAAGATAGACCAATTCAAATCTTAAGTCTTGATGCCCACTTTTCAGAACAACAAGGTTAAAGACCAACTAGATTTCCCAACCTATCCTATTTTTGTCTTTGAACCTCCACAATAGAACTAGAACAGAGAAGAAAAAGTAGTGACCTTATTCTACTTAAACGAAGACCAGAATCGTAGTTTTGAAACTTTGTAATTTTATTAATAACCATAAGAGTGTTTCAAGGAAAATCATCCCTAACTAAAGATAGCAATGAATTCTACTACACCATCCACATAAACAAAAGAAAAAGATTCAAAAGGAGAAGGAAATTAATCATAGCCTTAACGATAGAGATTTTTCTCTTCTTGAAGATGATGGAGCAAAAACTTCCTTGGACACCAACAGTGGGATGGATGCGGAAATGGCGTGGTGAATGAGTGTATGGGGTGTGTTGGAATGTGTCAATGATGTAGGCTCTTGGCCTATTTATAGACCTCAAAATCTCCATGCTGGTGGTGGAATGGGGTCAATATGATCTAGAACCATACAAAACACGTGCATAATTGTTAATGGTCGAAACCGCTAAATCGGAGTGAAACGATGCAGGTGTCGGATAGAGGATGTCCGGCACTGTACCCGACGTCAGTAAGTTGTCAAAAGTAATAATGCTATTGTTTGGCGAACGGTAATGACTTATCACTTGGCCAGATAGGGAGTACTGTTGGGTAAAATGGTTACAAATCTATAATTAATATAGATTTATAGCAAACTAATAGGCAAGTGCACCTAGTCGGAAGTAGAGTAGTACAAAAAGTGTCGTATCCACAGGGAAATTTTCAATTATCCTAGTCTCGGTTATTTAATAAAAACAGCAAATAGGGGGTTTAGCCGGAGGCAAGCTTGATTTGTTTTAGGATCAGTGCACTTAATAAACGCAATAAAATAAAGTAAATTAGTTGATGTGGATGGAAAAAGGTATCCTAGGATAGCGGGGGAATTGCCTAAATTACTTAAATAGATTTATAACCATGTCTCAATTATTTATTGTCTATTAGAGTTAATAAGTGTCAGTTACGAACTCTTAGTAATAGCCTCAGTATTTTCCTGCTCAACCCGGAGTGTAAATACCAAGGTTTATTCCTTTGTGGTACTTGACTATCTCAAAATCATATGTTGATAGTTACCATAAAAATGCAGTAGTTTGTCGCGTAAAGCATTTAACAATATTTGTTGAAAGGAATTAAAACAAGGTTAATAAGAGAGACATGTGATAAATATTTATTTAAGTAATATTAGGATCAAACCCCATCCTAGGATACAAATGAAAATTACTCAGACATTAACGGAAATAAAAAGATAGCACAGATAGAATTAGCCATTATTTCAGAGAAAGAACGGGTCTGCACTCGCTCTCACTTCTGCTGCCTCTCTTCTATTTCTTTTGTTCTTTCTGAGTGCGTGAGTATGGAGTGTTGTGGTGTTACGGGAGAAAATGAATGGAAGCGAATGGTGGAGTGTGGTGAGCGATCGTCTGTTTTCTTTAATTTCCCGTCCGTCCTTATTTGAGCGGACACACCACGGACGTCCAATTGCATTGTCCGAACCACTGTCCGGACCAGCCTGGTTCGGACAGGTTGAGGTTTTGGACAGTGGTTCATACAAAATTGTTTTGCTCCTAAAATATTCGTTTCAGCTCCGATTTAAGATCTGTTTGCGCCTATGCCTTCATCTCTTCGTCTACTTTGATCCTAGCTTGGGTTTCCTCATGTTTAACCAATAAATCTGTAAGATAACCAATAAAACATAAACTAGAGGAAAACTCACCAAAGTGGAGAAATGAGCAAGAAAAGTGCTAATAATATATATGAAATACACCCATAAAACATGCTCATTTGGACACTTATCACACCCCCACACTTACCTTTTTGCTTGTCCTCAAGCAAAACCATGTACCCAAGTAAGTAAGGAATGCTCAATACTAACAAATATTATTATGAAAGGTAGGATAAAGAGGTGAACAGTACATGATCTTTAAACTTTTCGAGGAGTGTGATCCATCAACTACTGGTGGCACAGGTGTACTCAGGGTAAAAATAAAAATTAGAGTTTCGGGGTATGATCCGGAGTACTTCAATGCTTCTTAGTTAAGGTGATTTTGAGAACTTTTACCACGGCCAACTTCTCTCAAGAATAGGCATTGAGGAGAAAACAAAAGGAAAAATAGATTTATGCATTTGTTTCACTTTTGCATAAGAGATGAGAAGATAAAATGTAGGCATCAAGCCTTTGTATTTAAGAACACTCAATTCTCTTTGTTGGTTACCAATGGTGTCTCACAAGTCCCTTGCTTGTTTTATTTATTTATTTATTTTTTTTTGACACAGAAGCACCCCTTAGCAATCCCTAAGAAAGAAGACAGAAGGAACCCCTGAGCAATAAAATCCAACCATTGCAGATCATTTGGTCACACCGCATAAAAAATGCTCCTCAAAAGTAATCAAAATTTTAAAATTTTGTACCATTTATCCCACAATTCATAACAGTATTTGTTCTTAAAGAGAACAACCTACATATAAAGGGTCCACAATTTAAATTTGGACAAACGCAAGATAAGGAGAGAGATTAAACATTCTAAGCACAAAATGTCACCGAAAAGGGCACTCACCCCCACACTTAATTTGAACAATGTCCTCATTGTTCACCAGAAAAACAAGGGAAAGTTTCAGAAGACCTTTTCGGTCAGTAGATAAAATAGAGAGAACACAAAGATCACAAATAAACATTTAAGCACAGAAACTCTCCACAACAGAATTTAGCAAAATAAAAGCAATATTAAAGAAACTGGTACTCCCCTGAGATTATTTTTGCTAGCGTTATAGGAGTTCCCCCACACTTGAGCTTCAGCCTCAAGTAGCGTAGCTTGGTTGCGGTGTAGACATGAAGTTGCACCTGTATAAGACACTAGAAGCTACCATACTATGAACGGGGTTAAGAGTTAGCAAAAACAAAATTTAAAGAGAACCTGAAAATTAAAAGAGCATAAAAGCATATAAAAGAAAAGTTCATCCGGGTTGCCTCCCGGAAAGCTGCCCTTGTTTACCGTCTTTGGCTAGATGGTTTGGTTAGATCAAACTTGGGGGGTGGTTATGAGGAGGAGATCCAAAACATGACTCAATGGTATTTTGAGTGTCCACCTGGGTGCATGTTTTCTTTTCTTATCCCGCTTTTCATCAGGGATTGGTGGTGGTATCTCTGTAATGGACATTCCGTCAGGAAGGGTGACAAAGAGAAGTGGGGATGATGGTGATTGAGTGTCCCTCACAAACTTGAGATCCTTGGATTTGTTATCTGGAGACCTTCCTGATGCAAACTCCAGCTTTTCATTATAAGCTTGAAGGGTGATTATCCCCCGGGCCACCCAAATGTGCACATTGGCTGTGGCAAGGAAAGGTCGTCCAAGGATGAGAGGTGTAGTGGAGTTCTCTTCGATGTCCAAAATGACAAAATCGTATGGGAAGTATAAGTGTTCCACTTTAATGATAACATCCTCCACCACTCCGCTTGGGTAAGCTACCGAACCATCCACCAGTTGAAGGGTCATCTTGGCCTTTTTTCATTTCTCCAATTCCCAGTTTTTTGAAAGTGAAGAGGGGCATCAAATTTATGGAGGCACCCAGATCGCAAAGGGAGTATGGAAATGAGGTGCTACCAATTGTGACTGGAATGGTGAAGCTGCCTGGATCATTGCATTTCGAAGGTAGTGGTTGTTTCAGAATAGCTGAGCAAGCTACATTGAGAGGTACGGTACCGACTTCGGCCAATTTAGTTTTGTTGGAGATAAGGTGCTTGAGAAATTTTGCGTAGTTTGGCATTTTGGCAATGAGGTCTACAAACGGTATGTTGACGTTTAGTTGTTTCAGCATTGCCAGAAACTTCCCATATTCAATATCCAATTTTTGCTTTTGGAGTCGGTTGGGAAATGGTAGAGGCGGTTCTTGTGGAGAAGGTTTTGGAGCTGATGGAATAGTGAGGATGCTGGGAGATGTCTTTTCTACTGGGACCTCAACTCTTTCCTCATTATCCTCTTGGGATTCTTCCGACCTTTGCGGGATGTGAATCTCGTTGGTTTTTCTAGCGCTTCTCAAGGTTATCGCCTTAACCTCTTATTCTTCTTTTTCTTCTAATAAATCGAGCTTTTCATTTTCATAGCTGGCCACCAACTGCTTAAGGTAGGTATTCTTGGACTGAATGCGATTTTTATAGACTGTGGCGGTGCTTTCCAGTTCAGCTAAATTCCCTTTGGATGTTTCGATTGCTATTACCCACTCTTGAAGGGAAGGGTGAAGTTTTGGAACCTCAACTGTTTTGGCCACCTCCATCTTTTCTTCACTGTGTTCCTTCACATAGATGCATTTGGCTTGCTCTTTTGGATTTGGCTTCGGTTGGCTTGGGAAAGTCCCAGGCGGTCTTTGAGCAAGTTGTTCTGCGATTTGATTGAATTTTCCTTCGATTTTTTGGTTGAAAGCTTCTTGTGTATAAAGCTGGCTTTGAGTCATAGACATGTATCCCTTCATCATCTCTTTGAGTTCCGCGTTTGGATCAACAGAGGATGAAGATGGTTGTTGTTGTTGGTGGAAACCTGGAGGGGCACCTTGTGCTCTATAACCCATATTAGAGTTTGGTTGGGGTCTATTTCCCTGATAGGTATTGGAACTTTTGTTCTGCCCTCCTTGGTTCTGATCATTGTTTTTCCATGAGAAATTCGGGTGATTTCTCCATGGGTAGTTGTTGTTGATGTTATTGTTGTAGGAATTACCGGGGCGGTTTCCTATGAAGTGTGCATCTTCGTACTCGCTTTTACCTTCGCATTGATGGGTTTCATGAGGACCGGCGCATATGACACATCCTTCTGCAGACGAACCTAGAGGTGAGGAAGCTATTGTTTTTACGATTTCGTTTTGAGATGTTGTTAGCTTCTCCACCATCTTTGCAAGGGACGAGATCTGGGCCGATAAATGATCCGTAGGCTCAACATGGAGTAGGCCTGCTGCTCGTGGCGTTCTTCCTTTGTATCTCATCCACTGTCTTGTATTGCTCGTCATGGTTTCGAGAAGGTTCATCCCTTCTTGAGGAGATTTCATCATGAAACTTCCTCCTGCAGAGGAATTTACGAGTAGTCGGTTTCCATCATCCAGGCCATTGAAGAATGATAGGCAGAGGGATTGATCGTCGAGACTCGAGACCATGGTGGGAACACTTCATCAGTATATCTTTGAATCTGTCCCATGCGTCGCACAACGTTTCTCCCGGTTCCTGACAGAATGTGTTGATTTCTCCGATCAATTGCCTCGTTCTACTGGTTGGGTAGTATTTGGCAAGGAACTTCTGGGCCATTTGCATCCATGTGTGGATTGATCGGGAGGGAAGACTTCGGTACCACCTGTGCGCTGAATATGACAACGAGTGAGGAAATAGTTGTAGACGGATTCTTTCTTTGACGTTGCCGGTTTGACCAAAGGAATTACAGAAGTCTAGGAAGAGACTTAAATGATTCGGGGCTTCATCTGGATTTGCTCCACTAAACTTGCCTAGATCCCGGACGGCGGTGATGTAGTGGGTTTTGAAAGCCCATCGTCCGGTTTCTTGCGGTGTTAGTTCGGGGAGAACTATGGCTGATGCCCTTCCTTCGGTATCCGGTTGGTGGTAATCAGAGAGGGCACGGTGTTGTGTTGAATAAAGTGCGCTCGGGTTCGGGTCTCGGACTGATGAGTGGAGAACCTCGGGTTCGAGTGTTTGACATGCACAGAAGATACTTTGATTTGTGAGAAACCGCGAAATTAATCAGTAAATAGATAAAGAAAAGCAGAGATATTGAAATAGGCTGATAAACTTTAATTAAAAACACTTATATTTATATATATATATATATATATATATATATATATATTATTATTATTTTTAACAAGAGTATAATGACAGAAAATAAGTGAACAAAAAGAAATAAAAATAATTGCAGTTTTAAGTAAATGATAAAATTAAAATAAAGAAAAAAAGACAGAGTTAAATTGCGGGAATTTAAATGACAAGGGAAATTAAATAACAGAAATTAAATGTTAGTGATTAGAGTACAGAATTTAAATGTTAGTGACAAGGGAATTTAAAGAACTGGAATTTAAATGACAGAATTTAAATGTTAGTAATTAGTTGACAGAAATTTAAATGACAGAAAATTAAATGACAGAATTTAAATGTTAGTAATTAGATTACAAAATTTAAATGACAGAATTTAAAAATTAGAAGTTAGATTACTGGAATTTAAATGTTACAAGTTAGATTGCTGAAATTTAAAGGACACTGGAAATTTAAATGACTGGGAATTAAATGACAGTAAAGTAAATGACTGAAAATTAAATAACTGTAATTAATGCGATATGTAAATTGCTGGAATAAGTAAATAACAGAAATTAATAGAAATAGAAATAAACAAACAACAAAATAATAAAACAGAATATTATAGTATAGCAGGTGAACTACCGAAAACTAGGGAAATTGATAGGAATCAATTTCCCCGGCAATGGCGCCAAAAACTTGTTGGGTAAAATCTATACATTAATATATATAGATTTATAGCAAACTAATAGGCAAGTGCACCTAGTCGGAGTAGTACAACAAGTGTCGTATCCACAGGGAAATTGTTCAATTATCCTAGTATCGGTATTTAATAAAAACAGCTAATAGGGGGTTTAGCCGGAGGCTAGCTTGATTTGTTTTAGGATCAGTGCAACTATAATAAACGTAGTAAAATAAAGTAAATTAGTTGATGTGGATGGAAAAAGGTATCCTAGGATAGCGGGGGAATTGCCTAAATTACTTAAACAGATTTATAACCATGTCTCAATTATTTATTGTCTATTAGAGTTAATAAGTGTCAGTTACGAACTCTTAGTAATAGCCTCAGTATTTTCCTGCTCAATCCGGAGTGTAAATATCAAGGTTTATTCCTTTGTGGTACTTGACTATCTCAAAATCATATGTTGATAGTTACCATAAAAATACAGTAGTTTGTCGCGTAAAGCATTTAACTATATTTGTTGAAAGGAATTAAAACAAGGTTAATAAGAGAGACAGGTGATAAATATTTATTTAAGTAATATTAGGATCAAACCCCATCCTAGGATACAAATGAAAATTACTCAGATATTAACGGAAATAAAAAGATAGCACAAATAGAATTAGCCATTATTTCAGAGAAAGAACGGGTCTGCACTCGCTCTCACTTCTGCTGCTCTCTGCCTCTCTTATTTCTTTTGTTCTTTCTGAGTGCGTGAGTATGGAGTGTTGTGGTGTTACGGGAGAAAATGAATGGAAGAGAATGGTGGAGTGTGGTGAGCGATCGTCTGTTTTCTTTAATCTCCCGTCCGTCCTTATTTGAGCGGACACACCACGGACGTCCAATTGCATTGTCTGAACCACTGTCCGGACCAGCCTGGTTCGGACAGGTTGAGGTTTCGGACAGTGGTTCGTACGAAATTGTTTTGCTCCTAAAATATTCGTTTCAGCTCCGATTTAAGATCTGTTTGCGCCTATGCCTTCGTCTCTTCGTCTACTTTGCTCCTAGCTTGGTTTTACTCATGTTTAACCAATAAATCTGTAAGATAACCAATAAAACATAAACTAGTGGAAAACTCACCAAAGTGGAGAAATGAGCAAGAAAAGTGCTAATAATATATGAAATACACCCATAAAACATGCTCATTTGGAAACTTATCAAGTACCCGACACTATGCCCGGCAATAACTTCTTTTCCGCTTCATACTCGTGCCGTGCAGAAGTCACCCGGCATCATATCCGGCATCACTTGATCTGTTGGTTAGAAATTTGTTCCTTGCATGAAAAACATACAAAAACATAAGTCTGAACAAATAATACATTACATATATATAACATAAATACTAACTATACTATATTAACCATATTTCTGTCAATAATCTTTATAATTATAGCATATAAATATGATAAGTCTGCGACTTATCAGTAACAGCTCACGGATGTAATGAACATCTATGTCTATGTGCTTTGTTCTGTGATGAGAAATCGGATTCTTTGCAATATGGATGGCAGCCTGGCTGTCGGATTTGATTGGAACAGGAACAATGCCTTCAACTCCAAGCTCGGATAATAATCTGGTAAGCCAAGCTATCTCAGTGTACACCGCCCTCATTGAACGATACTCTGCTTTGGCCGAAGAAAGAGAGACCGTTAGCTGCTTTTTGGACTTCCAAGAGATAAGACTTCCTCCATGTTGAATCACAAAACCGCTGACAGCTCTTCTGGTTTGATGGCATCCTACCCAATCTGCATCGCAGAAAGCTTGCAAGGAATAGTCATCACTGTTCTCTAGCAGAATCCCAAAAACAGTGGTGGCCTTCAGGTATCCTAAGGTGTAATGCGCAAGCTTAAGGTCTTCCTCTGTCGGACTGTGTTGATGTTGACTCAAGAATTGTACAGAAAAGGCGATATCAGGACGGGTATTACAAAGAAAATTGAGCTTACCTACGATTTTCCTGTACACAGAAGGATCAGCAAGTTTTTGACTTGTTGCTCTGTTAGTTTTTATCTGAGGAAGAGGGCAAGAGTGCTCTTTGATGTCTCTACAATCAAATTCATTTAACAGATTGTCTATAAACCGTTTCTGGTTTATAATAATGCCGTTAGTAACTTTAATAAACTGAAAACCGAGAAATAAATGAATAAGACCAAGATCATTTATTCTAAATGTAGCATGAAGAAAACTTTTAAGAGAACTAATCTCTTCTTCATCGTTACTGGTAATAGCAATGTCATCTACATAAACTACAAGGTACACACAGAGATTACCTTGGATTTTATAGAATAGAGAGTAGTCATTCTTTGACTGAATATAACCTCTAGAACGAAGGGTGCTGTTGAGCTTAGCACTCCACTGCCTTGAAGCCTGCTTTAAACCGTATAGAGATTTCTTTAGCCTGCACACTTGGTTAGATTTATCAGTAGACATTCCTTTAGGTAAATGCATGTAAAATTTCCTCATCTAAATCTCCATTAAGAAACACGTTATTAATGTCAAATTGATAAATGTTCCAACCACGCTTAACAACAACAAAAACAAAGCTTTAATAGTAGTTAGCTTAACTACCGGAGAAAAAGTCTCTAAGTAATCTATACCTTCTTTCTGTGTGAAACCCCTTACCACAAGCCTCGCCTTGTATCTCTCAACAGTCCCATCAGCCTTGGTTTTTACTTTAAAAACCCATTTACAACTGATAGGTTTTTTCTTAGGAGGAAGATCAACTACTTCCCAAGTTTTGTTTAAATCCAAGGCATGAAATTCTTCACTCATAGCCTTTCTCCAGTGAGCATATTGATTTGCATCCTCAAAAGTTACTGTGCTCATAGTACGCATCAGCAAGATTAGTATCAGCAGAAACACACAAACTATGCACATCAGATGCTTATATTACAGCTAGGGAAGTTAAGGTATGTATACAAGTGTCATCAGTCGAGGTAAATGAACAAACATAATTGTGGAGATGAGAAGGAAACTTAATTTCCCTACCAGACCTGCTCAACCTAAGAACTTGATCAAGACCTACCTGATCTACTGCAACTGATTGCACATCTTGCAAAGAAACAGCCTGTTGCTGTTCACTTAAACCTTCAGAATCATTAACCTGTTGTTGCTCATCCTTTCCAGAAATGGTGATCTGTTGTTGCTCAAACAAATCATTAGCAGGAGTACTAACTTCTGAAACAAAAGGGAACACATGCTCTATAAACCTTACATTTGCTCACCTTAATCTTTCCAGATTCAAGATCTAGAACCTTATAACCCTTCGAACCATAAGGATACCCAATAAAACAACAAGGAGAACTCCTCTGCTGAAACTTATATCTAACTAAGTTATCGTAGCAGAAACATAAGCAACCAAAAACTCTAAGACTTTGTAAATCAGGCTCTCTATTATAGAGGACAGAATAAGGAGACTTACCCTTCAAAACTTTGCTCGTTTATCTATTAATGAGATGAACAGCAGTCAACAAACATTCACCTCAGTAAATCTTTGGCAAATTAGAATGAAAAAGAAGAGAGTGAGCAGTCTCTAGCAAATGCCTATGCTTTCTCTCCACGATACCGTTTTGTTGTGGGGTATAAGGGCAAGACATTTGATGCAAAATACCAGTCTCTCCAAAAAAATGTTTCCCCTCAAAGGAGGAACCTAGCTCAAAAGCGTTATCAGTCCTTAAAGTTTTAACACGAGCACCAAACTGAGTTTCAACGGTTTTAACAGAACATTTAATATAACTCAGAGCCTCTGCCTTAGAGGCAAGCATGTACACCCAAGTGGCTCTAGAAAAATCATCCACAAGAGTAAGAACATACCGGAAACCATCATGAGTTTCAATATTGTAAGTACCCCAAACATCACAATCAACTAACTCAAAACAAACTGTGGTTTTTATAGAAGAAACAGGAAAGGGCAACTTAGTCTGCTTAGCCTTTATACACACATCACAAACAAAAGCATTATCAGAACTACATTTCCCCTTTGTGACCTTTTTGGTTTTGTTCACCGAAAGATGACCCAAACACAAATGCCAAAGTTTTAAGCCAGTCAAGGAATTACCGGGTAGGAAACCATCAACAGAAAAACTGTTATTAGTACCCAGAATAGTGTCAACAACAAAACTATCATTACAGACAACCTTAGTGTTTTCACAACCAGAATTGAAATTTGACAGATCTTTAGTATTGGTGCATGCTTCACAAAGATCATCCAGAGAGTTCTTGCGCAACACATATATCCCGTTAACCTCTTTACCAATTTCCTTTGGCTTCTTTAGAAAAGGGCCCTGGCATACACAAGCACATTTCATAAAAGACACAGCCACATTGAGCTGTCTTGAAAACCAACTTACAAAAAGCAAATTATACTTGAACTGAGGTATATACAGAACATTCTTTAGCACAAACGAAGCACCAATACGAACATCACCTAAGGTGTTGACAAATTTCAATGTTCCATCCGACAATTCAATGTTTATACCCTTTTTAGCAGAATATAAATTAATGAACCAATCAGTCTTAAAGCATACATGTGATAAGTGTCCAAATGAGCATGCTTTATAGGTGTATTTCATATACTATATTAGCACTTTTTCTTGCTCATTTCTCCACTTCGGTTAGTTTTCCTCTAGTTTATGTTTTATTGTTATCTCACAAATTTATTGTTTAAACATGAGGAAAACCAAGCTGGGAGTAAAGTAGACGAAGAGACGAACGCATGGACGCAAACGGCTCAGAAAACGGAGTCCAAACGAAGAATCTAGAGCCGGTCAAAGTTTGTAGAAGAAAATAAGTCACGCGGAGACCACACATGCGTCCGCATGGGGCTGGGCGGACGGTTAGGCGGACAGGACAGTGTGACCGGGCGGACGTGAGTGATGTCCTTAGGCGGACGTGAGTGATGTCCTTAGGCGGACACAAGTCACACGCGGGCAAGACAGAGACGTCAGCATGGCTTCAGAGGCGGACGCCAATGAGGACAACAAGCGAACGTGACTAAAAATCAACGCGCGCGCCAGTTTTCTACTTCGCCCGTCGACATTGCTTCTGCCATATCCATCTACTCCGCAACGCCTACCTTATTTTCCTCACGCGTCATCAGCTCTGTCCCCTGCAATTAATGAGCAATCAATGCTCTTCCACCTCTGTCTGCAATCAATCTTCTTCTTCCTCTCCTCTATAAAAAGCCACTGCTACTTCATCAAAAACTACTCACGCTCATACACGTTCCACCCCCAAACTCAACACTCCAAATCTCTCATTTCATATACAGAAATCTTACGCACGCTCCCATTCTTCTTTCTCTTCATTTTCTCCATTCTCCATCCACGCATCTCGTATTATTATTACGTCCAACCTCTGTCTGACTTATTACCAGTTAATATGTCAGGCTAAGGAGGATTTACTCCGGGTGAAGGTTTAATTATGGTTTGTTTAGTTGTGTAATATTTCTACCGGTTAAAATAAATACAGTTTGTTACGATTAAAGTTTATCTCTCACCTTTTTAATAAATTTCATCAATTTATTAAAATGCTTTACAAAGTCTATTTTGATCAGACCGGTGATAAATAGGCAGGTTAATTTAGCCGTAAATCTGGAGAAAGCTTTTTATGATTTAATAAGTTAATATTTTCAGATGCAAATATAATTCCTCGCACCTAATGTCCGTTTATTTATATTTTGCTCGAACCTGGATTAGACCGAGCATTTTTTGGTAAACGAGTTCTTATGAGTCTATGACTTAGTCCTTAGGATAATAACAGGAATTTTGCCAACTTTATAAATAAACCAGTAGAGATAGCATAATTAATCAGATCATATTAACCTGAACCCGGAGTTCCGTTTAATTTATCATAATTCACTAAATTAATCTGTTATTTACTTTTAAAAAACAAGTCAATTAATTCCCCCCTTTGTGACAAGCTTAGGTACTACTTTATTTCACTATAAGTCCCACGGTTTGACCCCGGCCACTTCTGTCTTACTATACTACTGCGACCGGGTTTTATTTGCAGCCTGACGGATATTTTGAGTATTAATTTCTTTCTCAATTGTATTAATTACACCAGTTCTAACCACTCATGATAAACAGTCTGCAAAATGGCGCCGTTGCCGGGGACTTGATTTATTCTAGTCCCTAAGCCCCGGTTAATTCACCTGTTATATTATAATAATCTTTTAATATTAATTGGACACCTGACTTTGGACATCTGACTACGGACATCTGACTTCTGACATCTAATTACTAACTCTTATTATTATTGTCATTTAATTTCCATTGTCCTTAACATTTAATTTCCATTGTCCTTCAATTTCCAGTATACTAACTTATAATTTCCAGTATACTAACTACTAACTTTTATTTTCTATCATTTCTTTCCATTGTCATTTCAATTTTCTGTCATTTCTTTCCATTGTCTCTAACTACTAACTTATAATTTCTGTCAACTAATTCCTAACATTTTTATTTATTCTAACACATAACGAGTTTCTTTCTCTGTTTGAGTGGTGAATGCCTTTTACCAGGTCAAACAGCCTCCCAGAAAATATTAATAATCACACGGTTGGTTACAATCCAGAGATCGAGAGAACCTTTCTGCGCACTCTAAGGCAGAACCGAACTCAACAATACATTACCACCACAGTGAAAGAATCTGACCCGGAAGCTGACATGGCATCTACACCAGCGACAATTCGAAATATTAACAGGCCGTCTAACCAAGGACAACAGCCTGCTATCATCCTTCCTCACCTTAGCCCATCTGAATACGATGAGTGGCAGAAGCTGAAGCCATATCATCAAATCCGATGTGTAAAGGAGCTGGGTATGTTTGATGGTTCCAGTCCAGACGAAGCCCTTTTACATGTTACAAAGTTCTTGCAACATGCCAACAGTCTTACTGCAACCGACGCAGTACTTCAGTACGCAAGATTGTCATTATTCCCTCACAGCCTGACGGGAAGTGCGAGCAAGTGGTATCATAGCCTGACACCAAGTGCCATTGGTACTTGGGATGACATGGCCACAAAGTTCTATGACAAATTCCTACCCCCGAGCCGAACATTGGAGATGATTGCTGAAATCTATAATTTCAAGCAACCAGGGTCAGAGAATATTTGTGAAACTTGGGACCGTTTCAAAGGACTACTCCTTACTTGTCCTCACCACGGTCTGACGAAAGAGCAAGTATCACAATTGTTCTACAAAGGCCTGATTGGTCCGTGCAGAACAATGGCACTGTCTTCGTTAGGGGCCGATATTCTGAAAAAGCCAGGAGCACAATTTCTGAATAGCATGGAGTCGCTCTGTGAAGAAATCAGAGACTGGGCCTCCGGTGGATCAAGGAGCGGTACTCCAGGTTTATATCATGTTGGGGAAAGTGATAACAAGTTCGATCAGCTGATGAAAAGCCATGAGCAACTCATGGAAAGCAATGCTCAGCAGGCAACAAAAGTCAGTACTCTGCAAAAAGTGGTTGAGCAGATGGCTATGAACTCCTACCCCCAGCAAGCTAAGTCGATGATTTCCCGATCATCTACAACCCCTCCAGGCTATGCACCTCTGTCCCAATCATCTCCTGTTATTTCTTGTACACAATGTGGTGGGCCTCATGACTATGAACAATGCCCCCAACTATAAGAATTAAAAGCAGCAGAGGAGGCAAACTATCTCACCAACAATTCAGGATACAGACAACCTTGGCAACGTAACATGCAATCCAACCTTCGCTACTCAAACACCGAAAATATCCAAAACCCACATACACTTCAACCATCTCAAAATTACAGACCTCAGCCCAATTTTCAAGGAGGCCAAAGGCAATATCAACAACAGCCTTATGGCAATGAAGCTTCATCGAGTTGACCAACTCAGACTCCTTCGAATCCTGAGTCTGAAATGTCTCAAATGCAAGAGATGTTTAAAGCTATGATGGGTAAGTCCCGAGATACGCAAGAAGAGGTCACAGCTCTGCGCAAAGACCAAAAAGGCTTGCAATCTCAGATTCAACAGTTACTCACCCAACAAAGACCACCTGGTCAATTCCCTTCACAGACAAACCCTAATCCAAAAGAGCAAGCAAATTCAATCCTTATAGACGATGGCACATTCCAATCAACAAACTTGAGTGCAGTCTCCTTAAGGAGTGGAAGGGAACTTGCCACCAGAAAAGGAAAAGAAAAAGAAAATCATGAAGAGGCCTACATCAATGATGAAGACACAACCAATCCAGCCTCACCTTCCTCAGAAATCCAAGTTCCTACTCCTGAAACTCCACCTCCATCTCGAGTTACCATCGACATTCCATCCTCGTCTCCTAAAAACAGTGAACTTCCATTTCCCAACAGAATGAAGAAGAAACACCTAGATGAGCAGTTCTCCAAATTCTTGAGCATTTTCAAGAAACTGACCCTCGACATACCTCTAATTGATGCTTTGCAAGAGATGCCTAACTACGCCAAATTTCTTAAAGATCTCTTAACAAAGAAGAAGAAGAAACATGGAAAAGAAACAGTGCATCTCACGGAGGAATGCTCAGCTGCCCTTCTTCGAGCACTCCCCCCAAACAAACAGATCCGGGAAATCCCGTAATCCCGTGTTTTATAGGAGGAGTGGACTGTGGAAGCGGTTTAGCGACCTGGAGCCAGCATTAATATCATGCCCTACGCCACCTTCTTGAAAGTAAAAGGAGGAGAAATGCAACCGGTTCCTTTCAAACTCCAACTAGCAGACAGATCAGAGATCAAGCCCATGGGAATAGTCCGAGATCTGGTAGTTGGAGTTTCCCGCTTTATCTTTCCAGCTGACTTCGTCATTCTAGAAATGGATGACGATGTTGAGGTTCCCCTGATTCTGGGTCGACCGTTTCTAAGTACTGCCAAAGCCATCATTGACGTCCACGATGGGAAAATCACTCTGCGGTACGAGGACGAAACGATCGAATTCGACATGCAGAAAATGATGAAGAAGAGTTCTAACTTTCTCCTCATGCTAAGACAGTGGGATTAACAGATGATGAGGAGGAGGAAGGCGATTTTTCTACAGATGAGGACATGTATTCCCTATCTTCCATCCCGAAGGTGAAACTGAACCTAGAGCAAGTATTATTTACTTCTCTAGAAGAAAGGTGGAGGATCCGGAAGTTAACGCCATGCTGTCGTATGTAGAAAAAGGAAAGACTGGTTATCAAGCCTACCGGCCACCAATCGAAACACTCGACAGAAAACCTAAAAATCAGTTCCATCAATAGAACAACCACCAGCTCGAGCTTAAGGAACTGCCTTCTAAACTCAAGTATGCCTTTTTAGCTGAAAATGACCATTTGCCTGTCATTATTTCCTCTTCTCTGAATTCCGGGGAGGAAACGAGGCTACTCGAAGTGCTAAAGAAGCATAAGACGGCAATCGGGTGGACTATTGCTGATATCAAAGGAATTGATCCCTCCTACTGCACGCATCACATCTATATGGAGGACAATTACAAAACTGTCAGGCAACCTCAACGTCGGCTAAACCCTAACCTCAAGGAGGTAGTTAAAAAGGAGGTTCTGAAACTCCTAGATGCGAACATCATTTATCCTATCTCTGACAGTCCATGGGTAAGCCCTGTACAAGTTGTCCCGAAGAAGGGGGCATCGAGGCAGTTGTGAATGATAAGGGGGAGGCTATCCCTCAAAGAAAAATCACGGGATGGCGTATGTGTATTGACTACAGGCGCTTAAACTTGGCAACCAGGAAGGATCATTTCCCTCTCCCCTTTATCGATCAGATGTTGGAGCGACTAGCAGGGAAAGAGTACTACTACTTTTTAGATGGGTTCTCAGGG
>CM041779.1:128686666-128894211 GCA_023374045.1 Limonium bicolor
TCACAAAGGCCAGCATATGTTAGCAAGGCAAATGCCCCCAGATTGTACCTTATAGCATGTTTTCAGTCTATCTTTGAGAGTAACCCGTATAATATATATTTGGCTTTTGGGGTTAACCACGGTTTTCAACATATGTTGTACCATTAGAAGCCTTAGCGAGGATGAAGATATCATTATAAAACGAGCAAACACTAGGTCGGAGAGGGTAGGAAAAGAGGAGCAGTGAGGCATATGAGATGGACCCACATTGTGTGATCCACTAATTAATCTCTTGTGTGAAGGATAGATTTCCTCGTCCAGGGGTTGTCCTCTCTAGTGTCTCGGGTGAACGGCGACCACACTTCTCGGTGGCGCAGCGGCAGTTGGCGGCGGTAGAGAACGACAGTGGTGCCACGATGAGGCAAAGGGCAAAATAGTTTCACATTTCATAGGCTGTGGGGGGAGGGGGGATGTGCCTATATCGAACACCTTATGTGCATACATAATTATATTAATTCCATATCCACATCATGTGCACAGTTTTCACACACAATGAAATTCAACATTCTCTAACACAATGCAACATAAATCGCACCACTTTACAGCAAATTTACATGTTTTTCAATTAAAATTTAAACTTACTCGTTTTATGGTTCTGCTTGCTTGTTTCTTTGTTGTTGACATGCGGACAAGATGCGGCAGAGCTCTGGATGAGACTGTGGTGGCGGCAGTGGCGGATCCAGAAGCTTTGTCTCGGGGGGGGACAAAATTTTTTTTTTTGACACTATCACTCTTTAAAATATTACGTCATTTTGTAGTTTTTCAAAAATTTATAAATTAAAGCATTTGACAAATTTTCAAAAGTTTCAGGGGGGGCCGGTGCCCCCCTTTGGATCCGTCATTCGTAATGGAGAGTAGTGGTGCGAGGAGGGGGGTAGTGGGGCGAGGAGTTCACTATATATAGGTTTGTAGTAAGTGTTCGCAAATAAGAGAAAGAAGAAGATGGTGGTCTATAACGGGGGACAGGTCGGGGTTGTATATTATACATTCAATCTCGGCGGTTCCTAGTTACAACCGCCAAAAAATAGACACCCGACGATAGTCTATTTCATTGGTTTTTACTAGGAACTGCCAAAATAGAGTGTATAATTTTTTTAAAAACAAATCGAAAACACCTCTGAGCAGTCTCTACTAACAAATGCTGAGATATGTCTTCGAAAAAAGTTAATAACAACCTCAACGGTTTTTTTTACAACCGCCGAGATAGGGCGCAACCTTTGGCCATTTTCGTACTCATCTAAGGAAAAAACATACACTAGTGGAAAAAAAATAATAAATTAAACTTGATAATTCACGATTACAAAACAAACCAGAATTAAATTAGTGGGCCGGAGAGAATTAGTTACGGTTTGTTACATAACTATAGTTCATTATTGGGCCAGAAGTGAAGCGGTATTTTCTTTGGGGGCTTTAGATTACGGTTCTAGTAAAAACCGTAATTTAAAGTCCGTAGTCCTACCCCATACGCACGTATGTTAAATGATACCGATATATAAATGTTTTGTAGCATATAGTTTTAAAATGACATAAACTAAAAATACCGATACAATATATATATAAATATATATATTCAAAGTTGATTTACAAATAAAATAATATTACTTCATCGGTATATATTTTAAAATAATCATAATAAGTCCATTATGAGTTCTAAAACATCCGAAATAATGATTCAATTGTTGTAATACATGCCATATTGAATTAAACAACACTATAATATAGTTTTGAATGACATAATCAAACTAAAAATTATGTTTGTTTAAAAAACTATACTTTAGAGTGTGCAATTTATATATTTTTAGTTATCTAGATTAACAAGAAAGAGGCTCGTGGCCCAATAGTCGGGCTCATGAGTCATTACCAATCAACGAGAGTTTGAAATTCAGTATAGACGTTTATTTTCACGAAGATCAAAACTTATTTTCTTTACGAACTTTAGATTACAGTTATTTAAAAAATTGTAATCTAAAGTCAGTTTTGGCGGTCCTATAATTTTTCATACTCTTACATATATTTGTAATTGTCAATAAAATCCTTCTCAATTAGATGTGTACATAACTTACGGTGCATTTTTTATAAGTAGCTGGCAATACTAATGCTCATAATGAGCCATTCTCGCCAAGACAGGAAATTCAGGAATTGAAATACAAAACATTTTCACAATTTCAAACAAAAACTCAGCTAGGTTTGACGTTGATAGCAGCAACTCGGCAATTTCAAACAAAAAACTCGGCGAGGTTTGAAGTTGATAGCAACCAGGTTGGGACTTGCTTCAGAGAGTTTGACTTTTTGTTCCATCCAAGAATATTCTGCTTATTTTGAATTTGAAATAGCTTTCCAATCAGGTGCTATGGATTCGAAAACTTTCTTATTCCTAGCGAACCAGATGGCTCCCAGAGAGAAGAACAATTTGGATGACCACCAACGGTTAATTTGCTTGTTTTGAATGCCATGGAATTTTCCAAGCGAGAAACAGCTTACATCAGGAAAGAAGATGGTTCCATTGTGCTCGTGAACTCGAGCAGTGCAGGAATAAGTGGTTCTACGTCTCGATTTTCATGTTACATAGAGGGCAAAAGAGCTGGTTGATAACAATCAAGTTTTTGTCAAAAAGGCGTGCATGCATCTTCATCTTCTATCTCTGATATTAAAAACCTTCACTTTACTCTAGCTGGTTCATAGTTGTTGCAAGCCCTCTGCTTCAATCCAATCTTGGTAAGTTTCCTCCTATCTTCTCCTTAATTTTTGTTTCTCGTTTTCATTGTCTCCCTCCCCTGGCCAGTAGGCATTTATTTAGTCAGTTACATTATATCATGGACGTATACGCTGTTTCGATCTCGTTCCTCCAATTTACTTATCTCTATTTCCTTATAAAACAGTCTTTTTAATGCACGGTTAGTCACCTTCCATTCTAAATACTCTATGAAAGATGTACTCCCACCACAGTGTAAGTCCGTTCTCTTGGTTTACAAGGATATGCAGAAATAAAAACTAGATTGCGTTTGTTAATTTATCATTTTTATAATACCGTTTTTGTGAAATGTAAATTTGTATGTTTGTGGTTATGCATGCTTAAAGAAATGGTATACATACACTGGCTGAAAACCGTTGTTTATATTTGAGCGTGGCTGAACACTCTGTTTTTATCCATGTGAATCGTTGGAGTTTTTACAAAAGAATATATTGTGCTTATGATGAATCTATGCACTGTTTTAAACCAATTTCTCGAGGTTAATATATTGTACTTTGTTTTCCATATTGCGCAGCTTAGCAACCTGTTACAAATTCATGCGTGTCTTGTGAGTCAACTTATATTATGCAACTCCATTATAAAAACAAAAAAAATCTATTGCATAGGGTCAACTGTCACTAGAGGATGATCTAATGACTGTCATGGGATCAACCTCATTTGCTAGCACGATTAAAAAAGAAAATGACACATCTGCCATGTATAATCAACCCTGCAATTCAATGCTTATTATAAACGTGTCTTTATTATAAAACTTTCTCTGCTTGATTCTTAGACTATGAGTTTGTATGTAACAGCCTTACGGTTAATGCGAAAGTTTTGATTGACCAAACTCAGTAACAGGCACAGAGATCTGAGTCTTGACCTGACCAAGGGAGGTGCCTTACTGATCAAGGTATTGAAGTGTCAAGAGAAGATCTCGTTGTGTCTAACCGTCTCTAAATATATTCTGCACGAATTTTATCTTTAGTAGATAATCTAGAGAATATCTTTTCTGTTTAATATCTAAGTCAGTTACCAGGATTTTATCTTTAAAGATAATGTTTTGTGTAAATTGATATCTATATATATAGCAGTCATTAGGTTAAGTTCTGGACGGCTTTTGGTAGATAAAAAGACAAAAAATAAACTGAAGAGATTGTGAGAAGATTCTCGTGATTGTAATTCAGTTAGGGTTTTATTGGAGGCTGAGTTTAATTACGTATTTGCTAATTAGAGAGGTTGTTCTCTATGAGTGTGAGGGTGTATTGACTTCAATACGAGTTAATAAAAGTGAGAGTTGACGTGAAATCATCAAATCTATCTCTGGTTCTAATCATTGCATGTCCAGTTCATCATGTGAATGTTACACAGATCATTGTGAGTAACTACTCACAAAGAACAATGTTCTAAGAACTTACACTTACAAAGACGTACACTATACACGACTTGAGCGGGTCGACACCCAGACAAATAGTGTGCATACAAGAAGGAGAACTGGTGGATGTACAGAAAGATAAAAGGCTTGTTGGTCACTCCTATGGTGAGGGTTTGTAGCCACACTCCTCTAAAACGTGCAAAGAGAAGTCTCCTGGAATGTCCCTTCCCACCAGTGACCAGATGTTATACCCAAAATTTTAACCTCCCGGAAGAGAGTCTTTTCAGGCACAGGTACAAAAAGGGTAGTTTGGTCAAGCATCAAGGATTCCCAGTTCGATCGACACATTCCGAAGTGCTAGGGACAACATAGTCATCTTCAGGGGCATTTTCATAAATTTTCAAGGCTCCTAAGCCCCCTATAAGATTTCTCTCTCCTCCGAGAATGGCTTAAATCAACTCTAAATGCTTTGAAATTTTTACCCATGATAGAGGATGACATTTTGAGCATAATGGCGTTGAAATTTCTGATTTTTCCAAGTTTCAATAATTTTCTACCAATTCCGATTAAATCTGACGAGAAATTAAATTTAAAATTATTCAATTATCCAAAAAAACTAATTTCTCCTTAGAAAATTAAGAAATTTACTCCTTTACACGTGGTTAAATTTTCATAGCCAGAATCATCCAAGAAGATACTCATTCAAAAACATCGGTAAATCTCGATTTTTACCAAGCTAGTTCATTTTAAGTGATACCTATATAAACAACCTTAACCCTTGAGAAAAATAGAGCTCCAAGAACCCTAGGCAATCAAAACTCACTTCCATAGCCAACCTCCCACGTGTCGCACTTTCAAACACCAAAACTATACCGAAATTCTTCCGAAATCCACACTTCCACACGTTTTCAATTCCCAACACCATTCTAATAATCAAACACTAGTCAAATCACCACCAAAACATAGAGAATACCTTCCCCCATCAGTGACCAGAAGCACATTCGAACTCAGTCCAGAATCGACCTCAACGGAGCATCGGAAGAATCCCGACGTGAAGAGTTTCATTGCTCCAGAAGCTAAAACAAGTTATAATCATATTTTTCTGAAACCCTACGAACTCATTAATCTTCTGTCAAATTTTGGGTGCAAACTAACCTTTTACAACTTTCGAATTGCCATTTGTTTCAGTTTCTACCCTTTAACTTGTTTGTTAAGTTTCGTGTTTAATTCGACTTCAAATTGAAAATCTTTTATTACTAACATATTGGAAATCTTTCAGGCTATGCACCCATAATTTGTTTAGGCAAAAATGCCACCGGAACCACCAAAAAGCCGCCATCCGTGGCAAGTCCGAGCCTGCGAACAACCTGTCTGGGGTCTCGGACGGCCTGTCCGTGACCACGGACACCCTCAGACTGCGGCGGGATTTTAAAATTTTGAAAATTTAGGGTTTTACAAATCATGTCTGGGCCCACGGACGTTCTATCCATGGCCCCGGACTTCTCAAAATTTCGTTTTCCTTTCAATTCGACCTTTTTGTATAACTAAAATAACTAGGGTCCATAGGTTTGGACAATAGGTCCGTGGCTACAGACGTAATCACAATTCGACCTAATTCTGCCTCCAAAACCCTAGTTTAGGTAGCTTTAATTTTCACTTTCATTTTTTGTCAAAAAATGTTTAAAAATAAAAGAAATCAGAAGTTCAGCACTTAGGTTAAAATGACTCGTAATAAGCTGTAATTAAACTAAGTAGGGGAAAAACAACTTCGAGGGATAATGAAAGGAGTTGAACCCTAAATAAGTCGAATACCAAGCCCCGAACCCGAACTCTCCTTTACTAATTTACCCTAGGTCAAAATTAGGTGGCGACTCATAATAGATTCTAGTGAGCTAACTTAAGATTTAATGATTAATGTTATATGACTTAGTTATTAAAGCTTAGGTTATAAGTGGACGTAGAACCCGATCAGATCCTAATCAACTTGAATCAACATAGGGTTCAAAAATCGAGGCTGACACCAGACAAGTATACCTTCAAGTCGGAAGAGTGAAGGCTGATCAGTAGGAGTTAGAAGATTTTTTTTTTTTAAGTTAGTCATTGGGTGTTGGTTGGTGGATTTAGTTGTGTTTTGAGACATCATTTCTTTTGCAGGGTTTTGGATTAAGCATCATTTGTATTTGAATATCTATGTTATTGTATTCAAACTTATAACACTTCAATCAAAAATATATCTTTTGGAGCTACTTATGTGATGCTATTATGCAATTTAGTCTGTTATTGCAACAGGTTTCTACAATTCAGTGCATGTATTTCAGATGCTCTATTAGTTCGCATCAAATGGTGCAAAATATAAATGTTGCACTGTTCGGGATGTATCAAATAGTGCATCCAAAAATAGGGCACTATTTGGTCTATAGCTAATGGTGCAACTTATTTATTTAGCCCTATTTGCTCCAAAATAACGGTGCAAGCATTATATATTGCACTATTTGTTCTACACCACGTAGTGCAATCTCATTATTGCTCTATTTGTAAAGTGTTATGAGGTTGGAAATAAGGCATCAAGTGGGGAAAACTTTCCAAGGACTAGTTTTTATCTTGCTTTGTTGTGCTGCTTAGTTCTTAGCTTCTTCTGTAGTGAGAGAAGCTTTAACGTTTTCATCCAGCTTGTTTTTGAGTTTTTGTGCCTTGTGAGCTTTGGGATTGGGTTGGTTTCTAGGTTTTTCCACCGGTTATGTTGTTGCATGTGCAGAAGAGACTTATCGGAGCTCGATTGAGCCGTTAGATCCCACTCGGCTTTGCTAGCCGATTGTTGTTGATCGTATGGTACATATCCACAACGTTTGTAAAGCCGCGGCCGCCGGCGATGGTGGTGGTGGTGCTAGGGCTGGCCATGGTGGATGCTCACTTTGATGATGAAGTTTTTCATGCAAGCTTTGTTACTATTAGGACACATGTTAGTAGATGGGTGTATCTTTTGTACAAGTGTCCACTTGCATGTAATCTTCTTCATATAATATAATATAAAAGCTGGTCCTTTATTTCTAAACTTTCTATAGCACCAATTGATTTTATTAAAAAGTGCGACACTGAAATGTTGCACTAATAATCTATTGTAGCGAATCTATCGGGGCATCTTGGGTGCAACACTATTGATGCACCTATTATTTTACAGGTGCAAGATTTTGATCTGTTACTGTAATAAAAGTTACTCGAACTGAACTTATATCTTGTAGTGTTTTGTAAAAAAAAAAGAAAAACGAAAAAAGCTTTAGATTACACTATCAAAACTTTAACCTGCACCCTCATTGGCCTGCGCGCCAGCAAGGCTTTAGGTTATAGTTTCTAACAGAACCATAATCTAAGCTTCTCTAGGCTCGCGCCCGATTAAGACTTTTAATTACGAGTTTGAACCGTAATTAAAAAGCTTTAGGGAATAGATGACATGGGTAACGGGTTTTTCAGCCGTGGTAAATTCCTTCCGTTCCCACTAGTAAGATTCAAGCATATGTGTTGAATGTAACCAGCTGTTGACTATGACCAAGGTAGCCGATAACCGATTCATATTTACAATCAGCTGCTGGTTATGCCCTTATAGCTGTTGGCAGTTGTGGGTCTCATGGTCAGCCGCTGGCTATACCACTTACACCGCTAGGCAGCTCATTTATTTAATTTTTACGTATATATAAATAAATTGTTATAAATCATAGTTTAGTAAAAAATCTACCATTATTCTATGAGATGTTAAGTTTTTTAACTTAATGCAATCATTCAAATAACATCTCTCTTCTATATATTATGTGCGAGAGACCGGGATTGCGATTCTGCATATTAAAATTTATTCTTTTATATTAAGCCAATTATGAAGTCGATCTAAATATATGAGTGAGTGTTTGCTGGCATATATGTTTTACTCCTGAGTCGTGAAATTAACCATATTATATTGAACACGTGATTCATGACAAAAAAGAATGATCAGTATAAATAATATCAAAAATTATGAAATTAGATGATAATTGGCCAATTTTAATACATTCGTGGTGACCATGAAGCAACCATATATATTAGTTAACTCAATCAATTATTATAGATAATAATTGTTCTTTTAAAGAATGACCAAAAAGAATGATCATCAGTATAAATAATGTCTAAAATTATGAAATTAGATTATAATTGGCCAAATGTTGATTCATTCGTGGTGACCATGAAGCAACCATATGTATTAGTTAACTCAATCAATTATTACCATGAAGATATTATATTGTTGTTTTAAAAGCTAGAAGTACGATGAATCTTTCTTCCATGGAACGAATGATAGCAAATAGTATATTTTTCATTTTTTTTTTGAATAAAAGGTGATATATATAAAGAATGATAAATAGAGTTTATACAAAAGAAGATACATAGGGAGCCCTATATATCAGATACCCAAGGAAATACAACTCAAAAGAGGGGGCACCAAGTTTCAAAAAGGTGGCGACGGGCCGACCAAATACATCATAACCCAAAAGAAAAGGGGGGGAAGCTAAACAGAAAAGGAGACAGCTTTTAGGACTCTAGGATCTGGTTAAGCCAGGCACCATCTCGTTTGGGGAAGACTTTAGTCCAGATGGAGGCTTTGGTCGTAGTCTTCACGTCCGCAATGATGAGGGCAGGGTCTCTGGCCTGTCCCGTCATGGCTCTCTTGCATCTTTCGATCCATATGAAGTAGACGACATTTGCAATGGCCGCACGTCTGACGGAGTCTTTGGGTCTTTCCCTCTTACAGTAGTGGGATAGCCAGAAGGCGCAGCTGCGGAGGCTTGATCTATTGGTGGGGATCCCCAGCCAGTCGCAGATAGTCCACCATATCCTGCAAGTAGTCCTGCAAAAAAGAAGAGGTGCCCACTTGTCTCTAGAGCTAGCTCACAGAGCCAGCATCTGTTAGCTAGGCTAATGCCCCATGATTGCAATTTATCACAGGTCTTAAGTCTACCTTTTAGGGTAACCCACAAGATGAATTTAGCTTTAGGGAGCGCCCAAGTCTTCCAACAGATTTTATACCAGGGAAAGTGCCTGGTAGGGGATGAAACATCTTGGTAAACGGTGTTGACCCGGAGACGGGGAGGGTAGGAGAGGAAAAGAGACAGGGCATCTTGGGTAGAGCCACACTGTTTGATCCACCAATCTCTGGCCCTAAGAATAGATTTCCATATCCACGGGTCATCTCCCTTGGGAGTGCTGACCCAGATGCTGGAATTTCCCAGGTAGACACTATGGATCCATTGGATCCAAAGTCTCTCAGAGTTGTTGATTATAGCAGATATAGTCTTAAGGAGAAAGCACATATTCCACTTAAAGACATCCTTAATCCCAAGCCCCCCATTACGCTTGTCAAGGCAGACGGAGCTCCATGCCACTGGCGGAGAGGGATTGCTGGCAGTGTCCCCGGACCAGAGAAAGGAGCGAAACTTCCTAACTAGGCTTTGGATAACAATTTTGGGAATAGCAATAGCCGAGGCCCAAAAGCCAATGATACCAAAGAGGGTGCTTTTGATTAGAGTGAGGCGCCCCGCAAAGGAGAGATGTTTACCACCCCAAGAGGAGATGACCCTTTGAACGTTATCGATCAGCGGGGCAAAGTCAGAGGTTTTGGGCTTCCTGGCTGAGATGGGGATACCCAAGTAGCGGAAAGGGAAGGATCCTAGATTGAAACCTGTGGAGGAGAGGATAGAGTTTTCCGCAGCGGGGCAGACCCCTCCAAGAAAGATGTCACATTTGGAGGGATTAAGCTTAAGGCCTGAGGCTTCAGAGAAGAGATTGACCTTTCTGAGCATAAGGGAGATGGAGGTAAGGTCTCCTCTACAAAATAGGAGTGCGTCGTCAGCGAAAAACAGGTGAGAAACATTAAGGGACTTGCAGGAAGGGTGGAATCTGAAGCCGGGTTCCTGGGGGAGCTGGTCGAGAAGACGGGAAAGCATGTCCATGACCAGGACAAAGAGGTAGGGGGAGAGAGGGTCCCCTTGGCGCAAGCCCCTTTCGCCTTTGAAAAGTCCCTTAGGGGAGCCATTCAGATTAATGGAGTATGAAGGGGTGGAAACACATTGCATAATCCAGTTGATGAAGACGGGAGGGAAGTTTAGGTAAGACATAGTGTCGCGCAGGAATGGCCAATCGACTGTATCAAATGCCTTTCTGATGTCCATCTTCATCATGCAACGGGGAGAGATATGTGCTCTTTGGTAGTGTTTCATTAAGCAGGAGCACATTTGAATGTTGTCCGAGATAAGGCGACCTTTTATGAAGGCCCCCTGGCTCTCTTTGACAATATCAGGGAGAACCGCTTTAAGCCGAGCAGCTAGGATTTTGCTAATGATTTTGTAGATAGTATTACAGCAGGAGATGGGCCTATAGTCACTGGGAGTGGAAGCAGAATCAGTTTTAGGGATTAGGGTGATGAGGGTCGAGTTGATCTCCTTAAGCAAAGTACCGCTATGGAAGAAGCTCTTGATGGCCAAACTGAGATCCTCGCCAATTATGGGCCACGCAGTTTTAAAAATTTGGAGGAGTAGCCATCAGGGCCTGGAGCTTTGTCGTCCCCAATGGAGAAAAGGGCGGTCTTGATATCCGCGTTGTCCACATCTCTGAGGAGGGGAGACCAGTTGGATATGCCAAGAGTTCTGGAATTGTCAAGGTTAAAATCAGAGAGGGAGCCCGAGGGAGGAGTCCTAGTGCCCATTATGTCTTTGAAGTGGGAAATGAGACAGTTTGCGATGTCGTTAGGGGCAGAGAGCTCTAGCCCTAGATCATTGGTAATAGTAGCTATGGAGTTTTTGTTCCGTCTAGCCTTGATGGCTCTATGGAAGAAAGCAGAGTTCGTGTCAGCCTGCTTGAGCCAGCGGATCTTAGAGAGTTGACGAAGGAAGATAAGCTCATGGTGGTTGCGAACTCGAAGAGCATGTCGCAGGGATTTCTCTTTGGAGATAAGAGTGGAGTTCCAAGGGTCCCTATCAAGATTTAGTTGGGTGTCGCTAAGCTCGTCTCTAATGGATTGGGCTTTAAGGGAGAGAGAGCTAAATTCCGATCTGTGAAGAGCTGAGAGTTTAACTTTGAGGAGGCGAAGTCTTTTGATAATAGAAAACATTCTGCTACCTCTGATGGAAACCTTCCAAATATCACTAACGATGGGGAGGAAGGTGGGATCCTTCGCCCAAAGGTTCAGGAATTTAAAACACTTATGGGAAGGGGGTGGGCATGGAAAGGAGATGATTATGGGGCTATGGTCAGAGATGAGCGGGGGAGGAAAGGTGCAATAGCTGAGCGGGAAGGAAGCAACCCAAGCTTCATTGACTAGGGCGCGGTCTATTTTCCCAAGAACCCGGTCATGACCGTATTGGTTATTCCACCAAGTAAAGAAACGCCCATAATAGCGAAGATCATTAAGCTCAGCTCTAGCAACACAGTCTGCGAAAGCCTCATATTCTCTAGGGGGCGTAGGCCGGCAGCTTTGTCTGTCTCCCGCAAACAGGATATTGTTGAAATCTCCTGCCACCATCCAAGGCCCGGGGGTCGAATTGCTAAGGGTCTTAATATCAGTCCACAAGAGGGATTGAAAAGCGGGATTGTTGTGCCCATACACAACAGAAAGGGTAAATGGGTGAGAGCCATGGGGCGAGGCTACGCACGTGAGCATTTGGGCCGACGAGAGTAGAAGAGAGAGGTTAATATGAGTGGGGTCAAAGAGAATCCATATACGACCATTGGGGTGGGCAGGGTAGTTGTGGATGACATTCCATGAGGGGAAGTGGCTAGAAAAGATGGAAGAGGAGTTGAGAGACGAAACTCGGGTTTCCAAAAGGGCAAGGACGCAGAGATCCTGGGTCCTGACAAACAGCTTAATCTCACGAAGCTTTGAGGGGTCGTTGCAGCCCCTAATATTCCAAATGGCAATCTTCATAAGAGAATGGATGGAGGGGCATCAACATCAGGGTCAAGCTCAAAGGGGGAGAACGAGTTAGCAAGCTGAAGGGGGGGTCTTTCAGGGCTTGAAGAGGAGGCTTAACTCTAAGGGGGGCGAGCTGCCAGGATTCGGTCTGGCGGGATTCAAGAATGAGATGGAGCGAGGGGGACATAGGCATGGGGGAGAGGGAAGGTAAGGAAGAAGATCTGATAATAGAGGGTTTGGGCGCTGGGGGGAGGCGGGGGCGGAGGAGAGGCCACTAGGGCCAGCAGGGAGATGGCGGGTCTCGATAGGCCGCCAGACAGGCGGATTCACTGTCGGCTGGGCCTTAGGGGGGAGTGGGGGAGCAGCAGGGGTAGGGAGCAAGGGCTGAGGGTTAGAGGAGGGAGGCGGGGCTTTCTTGGCTTTGGGATGGCGGGGTGCCTTGGGGGCCGAGGGGCCCTGAGAGGTGGGGCAGCGGTGGGAGGGATGGCCAAGCTGCTTACAGGAAGAGCACGTAACTGGCTCCCACTCATAGACAACAGGCTGGAATAAGATACCCAGAGGAGTACGGATTTCCACTTCTCTCACCAACTCTTGGCTAAAGTCCACCTCCACCAGGATTCTAGCATAGGAAATACGGGATTTGACTGCAGTGGACTGGTCAGTGTGCAAGGGAACGCCTAGCTTAGAGCAAATTTTCCTAAGGCTTGAGCGGGACCAAAGGCTGATGTGAAGTCTAGGAAGCTGTATCCACACTGGAATGCGATTCAGGTCTTTGGGATTAAAGGAGATATCTGAAGACCATTTTTTAAGAACGAGGGGAGAGGAGTTTAGGAGCCAGGGGCCTTTGCTAAGGACAAGCTCAAGGTCCTCCTCCTTGTCAAATTTGAACATATACCAACCCTCTTCATGAAGCAGGATTTGGGGGGTTGGGACAAAGCTCCAGGCCCTTCTCACAAAGTCCTTCACTAGATTAAAACCATATTTCTTGCCCCAAAGGTATCCTACGAGGGAATGCTTCCAGTACTCAATTTCAGAGACCATGTCCTCCTCATCTATAGACACAAAGGGGCTACCATCCCCGGGCTCAGCACAGGATTCAGCACTCAAAGACATACCCGAAAAAGATTTCTGTTTAGCAAGCAGAATTTCTAAAAACGAAGACGGGTCCGACCCGGGGGCAGCCAAGGATGGAGGGTTAGGGATTTTACCTGAGATTGGAGCCGTCGAAGAAGCGGCACACACGGTGCGAGCATTGCGCACACCTGCTGGAGTCTTAACACCCAAAGGCACAGGAGCACCCGGAGAATTGGAGAGGGGAGGGAAACCTTCATCAAACACTACTGCGGGGGAAGGGATGGGTTGATTGAGGTACTCTTGCAAAGCTGGGTCAACCGGGGGACCCGAGAGATCAACGATCAAGTTAAGGGCATGAGCTGAAGAGAGAGGCGCATCAGGGACCATCTGGACGTTCCCGTTCTTATGAAAGACTATCTGGGGGTCGCTCCTGGAAACAAATCGAGCCATAGTTGAGTTTTCGAGAGGAGCAGTCACAGGCAGGATCTGACCACTAGCATGATTTGGCTCACTCGACTTAGGCACATCAGCCCCTACATTAACGGCGCAACCAATCGAATCCAAAGCAGGGGCAAGAGTCACGCTGTCCAAATTCAGATCGGCAGAAACATGGTCAACAACAGATCCACCATCCAGATTCAGGATGCCGGACCCGAGACTAACACGAGTCTCACCCTCCGAGTCTCCAACAGGATGAGGAGGGGGCACCAAGGCACATTCAGAAGACAAAAAACCAGGATGGCAAAGAAGGTCCTGCTGCGCTTCGACCAGAGAGGGAGTCGCGAGCACTCCAGAAGGACGGGAAGAGCAGAGAGCAGCGTTTGTCGATGCGCTACCGACAGGGCCAGCCTGGGAGGAGGAGGCCGCCGAGATCGACAAGGAGGACTGGAGCGGGGCGGCTTCGCTGCTGCCACAGCCATTGCGCACACCAGCAACAGAGGGAGGGCACAAACCGGTGGCCGACGAAGCTTCTGTAGCCGACGAAGACACCACGGCTCCACCGCAAGAAGCATGGCAGACCGGCGCCACCACGGAGACAGGCGGAGAGGCACCTGGGTTGGAGCGGGTACGCCTGCGCCCACCCATCGTACTGCTGCAGAAGAATTGGGATGGAGACAGGAGGAGGGGGAAGCACCAACCGACTGGCGGAGGCCTAGCCACCAGGCGGGGGCCTGGCGGCGCGGCGGGATCTGCGGCGGCGGCTCAGGCTAGGCAATGGCGGAGAGAAACCAGCGAAGAAGGAAGAAGTGTCCGGGAAGAGGAGAACTGGAACGGGGAGTCTCTCAGGCGGGTCGCGCGTGAAGCGCGTACTAACAGGCAGAAAATTGGGCACGTTGGATGTACTATGTTCTAAAATATATATATATTTTTCATTTGTCATTGAAGATACGCTCGATATAGTTGTCCCTCTGAACTTGTAAACAATGTTTTATTTTATAAAATATGAAAAAACCCTAATCGCACTAGAGACTGTTATGATGGCTTCCCATATCGCGCTTGTTCCCCTATCTCCTATAAGATTTCTATCCCTATAAATAAAGCGTGCCTTGCCTCTGCCATTCCATCTCTCCCACCCTCAACCTCACCAAAAAAAGTAATATAGCTATAAAAACATCGCTCAGAAGAGGGAGTTACCTCATAACGAAAGAGACAAGCAGATGGCTCGGACTAAGAGTACCAGCTCGGCTTTCTCAGCATTTGCGTTTATTTGTGTGTTGTTCGTTGCAGCTCTTGTGCTTCTAAGCCATGCCAGACTAACTCTTGCAGAACCAGAAGATGTCGATTGCACCAATCCTGATCTCACTGGGTGTCTTGACAAACCAGAATCGCCAAACTGCTGTGATAAAATGGCTATCTATGCACCATGCTTTTGCCGCGAGAGTAATCGTTTTAAGCCGGTCTTTAATGTCTTATATCGGTTTTGCACGGGAAAGGACATTGAGTGCGAATAAGTGGGCACTTCAGATACTTTATTTATATTTAAATAAAATGGACCATGAATGAGGAATGTATTAATTGAAGCATCATGTATTAGTGTTTAGTTGCACTAAATCTATTTTCCTTTGTAAAATTGTACTGTCAGCGTGCGTTTTTTATACATATATGTTCTCTTGTTTGTCTCTCTATTGCATTTGGCCCTGTATGCTGCAATACGAATTTATAAGGAGACGCAGTGTTGTCAATGAATATTCATCTGTATTGATTGTAGTATGTCGGCAGCTTGCCTTACATAGAAAGACTACTGTAGTATATATAGTAATATTAAACCCTAGATAGAATACGGGCCGAGAAACAGATGGGCCAGGAAAAGAAAGAGATGGGCCCAACTAAATACAAAACAGGCCAAAATTTATTCTGTCTTTGTATCCCCCCTCGGTCCATACAGGAGTAAACCCAGTGTGGAGGATTTTTGACAAAACTAGCCACCGAAACAGGTTTGGTCAATAGATCAGCCCGTTGATCTTTGCTAGAGACAAAATTGACTTGTAAAGCCCCCTGTTGAACTCTGTCACGAACAAAAAGGAAATCTAGGGCAACATGCTTCATCCTAGAGTGGAGAACGGGATTAGCAGCAAAATACAGAGCGGAAACATTATCACACCAAATAATCAGTGGAGAGGAGAGGGAAATCCCAAGTTCGCGCAAGAGATGTTGAACCCACATGATTTCGCAAGCACCATTTGCGACTGCGCGAAATTCGGCCTCGGTGGTGGATCTAGCAACAACCGGCTGTTTCTTTGAAGTCCAGGAGACGAGATTGTCGCCCAGAAAACGCAGTATGCCGCTGTGGATTTTCGGTCCTCTGGAGAAGAAGCCCAATCCGAGTCGGTAAACGCGGCCAAGGAGAGAGGCGACGAGGCCGACAGAAACAGGCGAAAGTCCATTGTTCCATGTAAGTACCGCAAAACTCGTTTTAAAGCTTTCCAGTGTAATATTGTGGGTTGATGCATGAATTGGCACAATTTATTGATGGAGTATGCTAGATCTGGACGGGTTAAGGAAAGATACTGTAGAGAGCCAAGAATACTGCGAAAAAGTGTAGGATTTTCAAAGTTTGAGCTATCTGATGGATGTAGGGTAGTGTTAGTGGCCATAGGAGTAGGAGTGGGTCGACTGTTGTGAAGATTCAATCTTTTAAGTAATTCAGAGATATATTTCGACTGACTGAGGTAAATACCTTGAGCCGAGTGATAAACCTCAACCCCTAGAAAATAGGATAACTGACCCAAATCACGAACTGGAAATTGTTGAGCTAGGGTGCGAACAAAAGAGTCAATTAAATTCTGCGAAGTGCCTGTGATGATAAAATCGTCAACATAGACCAAAACGTATAGGCAGTTGTGTTTCCAAGAGTAGATAAACAGAGAGGCATCTGCTTTTGAAGGCCGAAACCCCATAGAAATGAGAGCATCATAAAGTTTAGAGAACCAGGCCCGCGGTGCCTGTTTAAGACCATATAGAGATCTTTTAAGTTTGCAAACAAAATTTGGTTTCTGTGGGTCAATAAAACCTGACGGCTGACGCATATAAATATGCTCCTTGATGTCACCATGCAAGAAAGCATTTTGAATATTAATCTGTCGTAGAGGCCACTTAGAGCTGACAACAATACACAAAATGATTCTTATAGTAGTAGGCTTTATAATGGGGCTGAACGTATCACTGTAATCAATTCCATATGATTGAGTGTGCCCTTGAGCAACAAGCCGCGCCTTTCTCCTGTCAATAGAACCATCTGCTTTGTACTTAGTCTTTAATATCCATTTTGCCCCGAGAATATTAGCATTAGGAGGAGGAGGAACTAAGTCCCATGTATTGGTGGTAACTAAAGCCCTGATTTCAGCCTCCATAGCCTGACGCCAGCATGAGTGTGAAATGGCTTGTTTAAAGGTAGGCTCACTAGGAATGAGGGTGGGATCTGAAGTGGTGGATGTAGAGTGAAGGGAGGGCCAGTTAATAGTGCCATCAGTCCGAATCAAGGGCTTTGAAATGTTGGCTTTAGCACGGGTAACCATTGGTTGTGTGGGAGGAGGATCTTGAGGTGGAGAGGGTAGTTCTGATGAGGATGCTTCTAAGGAGGAGCCAGGAGTTGAGAAAACAGTAGGAGTAGTAATAGTTGGAGTGTGAGATGTAGTGGGAGTGGATAGGTTTGGTGAAGGTGAAGGTGGAGCAGATGGAGAAGGAGGTGGTGAGGAAATGGGAGAAATTGAGGGTTCAATGGGTAGTGGTGATGAGAGAGAAAGGGTTGGGAACTCGGAAGTAGACAATTCTGGATCAGACATGATAGAGGTGTGGGTAGTATTAGAGGGAGTGTTTTGTGGAGGTGTGGCAAACGGAAAAGTTCGTTCATCAAATATGACATCCCGAGATATATAGGTTCTGTTTGTGACAGGGTCTAGGCACAAATACCCAGTGTGATCAGAACTGTATCCCAAAAACACACAAACCTGAGAATGAAACACCAACTTGTGCCTATTGTAGGGTCTGAGATTCGGCCAAACTGCACACCCAAAAATCCTGAGAGAGTTGTAGTCAGGTGGCTGACCAAATAAACTTCAAAGGACAAGTGTTGTCCAGCAAAGGTGTAGGTGTCCTATTTATCAAATAGGTAGCAGTTTTGAAGGCTTTATCCCAAAAATGTAAGGGCATAGAGGCATGAATGAGTAGAGATAACCCCTTGTTAACCACCTGTCTGTGTCTGTTTTCAATTTCCCCATTCTGAGCATGAGAGTAGGGACAAGTAAGTCTGTGATTAATTCCATGCTTAAGAAAGAATGAAATCAGAGGTTTGAATTCTGTCCCATTATCTGTTTGGACTGCTTTTATGGAGCAGTTAAACTGATTCTGAACACGGGCATGAAATGCAGTAAAAACAGCAGCAACAGAGGACTTATGAGAGATAGAAAACAACCAGAGATATTTAAAATAGTCATCTAATATTGATAGATAAAAACGTGAACCATCCAAAGCTGTAACAGCAGCAGGACCCCACACATCCATTAGAGAAGTCCAAACAAAGATTTACTAACAGAGGGAGAGGAGGGGTGAGGGAGAGCATGAGTTTTTCCTTGAAAGAACCCAAAACAAACACCAAGTTTCTTAGGAGAATAGGCAACAGGAAGCCTATATTTATTTACAGTAAAATTAGTAATCCTATCTGAAGGATGACCTAGGCAACAATGCCAGGTTTGAGTAGAGACTTTAGTGGTAAAAGCAGCACAACTTGTCTTAGAACCAGCTTGAGTTTCACCCAGATGATAGAGGCCTTCCTTAAATCCCCCTTTGTGAAGTGTCATCTTTGTGTGAAGATCCTTGATTAAGAAATAAGAGGGATAGAACTCAAAATAAGTATGATTATCATGACAAAATCTTCTAACTAACAGAAGGTTCTTAGTAATTTGTGGAACATGCAAGAGCCGAGATAAAGTAAATTTTCCAGAAGGGAGAGTAATAGAACCATTTCCATGATGTAGAATTGGCATAGTTGAACCATCTCCAATAGACACAGTGTCTAGTCCCTGATAGGACTGATAACCCGAGGGATAAGAGTTTAGGTTGTTTGTGAATGGTTTGTAGCTACAGTATCAGGGAACCATCCCCCTTCATTGTAGGAATTGTTCAAGCTAGTGTTATTTGCATTAATTGCTCCTGCAGTAGACTGATATGAATGATCAAAACAATGCCAACAGTCCAGGGCATTATGTCCTCTCTTTGAGCATACTTGACACAGCTCTCTGGTGTCTTGCTGTCCTGAGACAAGAGTATTACTGTAAGATCTTCCTCCCCTTGAATTTCCACCATAATTAACCCCTCTTCCTCTCGAGTTGGAGTTGTAATTTCTTCCTCCTCTGCCTCTGTATTGATTATTACCTCTGCCTCTGTTGGTGTCACGCTTTTTTGCTGTGACTGTAGAGTTTAAGGAGATTTCTCCTAAATTTTCTACTGTTCTGTTTATCTGATTCAACTGATTTTCAAAAGTCAGAAGTTGACTGAGGAGTTGATGAGGGGTTACTGACTCCTCTCGAGCCATAGCATAGGCAACTATAGGAAGAAAATCACTTCCCAAACCAGAGAGAATGTAATTATTAAATTCGTCATCACTGATTGGAGAGCCAGCTGCAACAATTTATGTGGCTAGACTTCTTGCTTTGTTAAAATAATTTTTCACACTATTGATGAGTGTCTAATTGAGCATGTTTTAGGGGAGTATTTCATATGTTTAATCAACACTTTTCATGCTCATTTCTCCACTCTAGCTTGTTTTCCTCTAGTTTTGTGTTTCATTGGTGTCTTACACATTTATTGTTTAACCAGGAGGAATAACATAGATAGGAGTAAAGTAGATGAAGAGAGGAACGCGTGGGCGCAAACGGATCCAAAATCGGAGCTGAAACGAAGAAGATACAGCATTTCGAAGTTAGCCTACTGGAATCGACCGACCCATAGGTCTGGGTCGGTCGTGGGTCGGTCAGACTTTTAAAAGAACTTGATTTTTGTCCCCGAGCTAATGGAATTGACCGACCCATAGTCTGGGTCGGTCCCTGGGTCGGTCGGACTTAAAAAAACACGTTTTCGGCCCCGAAATTGCTCCTGGACACGATCGACCCACGGGACCGACCCAGGGTGGGTCAGTCGGGTCAAAAATTTGCCCAGATCTGCGTTTTAAAACGGGGAATTTTGGGAAAAACTTCCCCATTCTTCATTCAGTCGAGTTCCGCCCCAAAAACAGAGAGGAAGGGCGATTCTAAAGGAGAAAAGAAGAGGAGAAGAGAAGAAGAAGAAGAGAAGAGAAGGGAGGAGAAGAGAAGAGAAGCTCACCTCCTTCCAAGCTCCATTAATGGCTACTTCTATCCCTTGCTCTTTTATTTTCTCTCCTATGGCTGTGTAGAATCATTTGTAGCTAGGGATTGGGGATTTTGTCCCAAAATCCCTAAACTCCATTGTTGAATCTTGAACTTGTGTTTGTGCTTTATTTTAGTCTTTGAGCTTAATGAAGATGATTATTGAGTGTTTATGACTTCTAAACTCGTTGCTCATGATTTAGGGATTTGTTAAGGGTTTTGCTCAATTTTTCTTCTATGTGTTAAATTGGTTGGTTTGGCCTACCGATTAGTTGAGCATTATTGTGGGATTCTATCAAAATGATATTCTGAGATAGAAACCTAAACCGTTGGGACTAAATCAATGTTAGCCGATTTTCACTGATTTTGAGATGAGGTTCTCATTGCAACTTAGGGTAGATTTGTGCTTAATGCTTCTGATTGAATTGGGGATTTGAACGACATTCAGTCCCCGTTAAATTGGTTAGGATTAATAGACCTGGATTTGGTTATTAATTAAATTCCGTTGTTTAGCTATGAGTTCGAGGTTGCCATTGGTAGAAAGGGGATGACGGGTGCGAATATCCTATCGAGCTACACCTATCCTAGATTAGATAGTTTAGTGTTTATTGCTTTCCTTTATTTCTCCATTACAACCCAAAAACCCAAAACCCCTAATTTACATTATGCACTTTTGTATATATCCTTTGCATATTTACTAAGCTTATAATTAGCTAGACAGTTACGAAGTCCCTGTGGATACGACCTTGTTGTACTACAATGATTGGGTTCACTTCCCATAGTTAGCAAGATAGTTTCAACATTATTTTGCCAACAAGTTTTTGGCGCCGTTGCCGGGGACTTCGGTCCAACTATCTGTTTATTATCTGTTTAGTTTCTGTGCATATTTTTCCTTTCCTTTATTTCCCCCTTTTGTGTATAAATTTGTGTTACTTTTTTTTAGGAACCTATCTCTGATGGATGGTCTTGATGATCAAGCAGAAGATTGTTACGGCTACACCTCTGGAGCAACCTACGACCAATACATTGATTGTCAAGGGTGTGGATCCTTTCATATGTGCCCTCCTTGTGAGGATCTAATCTCAAGATCGGAGACTCTCATGGAGAACCGGTTCTTATCTGTCAATCCAAACCCCACTGAACAAGGCATCAGTCGATGGATCAGGTGCCAAGAGAGTGGAGGAGACCAGAAGAGTGCTTATTGTTCTGAGATCACGGCAAGGGTAGATTCACCCACTCTGGAGAATCTTAGTGCTAGAATGAACACCATCGACATGAACCAGCTCATTACACTAGCTCGAAGGGAGCAACAACCAGAGAGTGAAATGGTCCATGAAGTGGAGCAGCGGACTAAGGAAAAAGACCTCGACATGAACCAACTAAAGCTCTATGCCAAATTAGTAGAGATGAACGCGATGATGGAAGGTCTACTAAACCTTGCATCGCAGCAACCGGAGAGCGAAATGGTTCATAAAGTGGATCACCTTACTGAGGACTTGAGTTGCTCTCTATCACCTCCCCCGTTCGAACCTGAGCAAACGTCATTCAACCATCTGCCTGAGTTCGAAGACAAGCCATCAGAGGACCGCTTCCACCTTGACTTCATGGAGTCTCCTCCCTCTGAAGTCAACTACCGTTATTTCCCCTCCTTCTCTGTGCTCCACCCAGAAGATGAGGATGGACACATCCTCAACCTTGAGGAGGAGGAGATGCCGCCTCCCTCCGAGCCATCAGAGGAGAGTGCTATAATCAACTTCAAGGAGCCACCTCCCTCTGAAGTTGATTTTCATCAAGGCTCTTCCCATGAGCCTCACCAAGAATTTGAGGACATTTACATCCTCGAATTTGAGGAGGAGGAGGAGCCATCAAACTTTGATCTTCACTTGAAGGATCAAGGCCCCCACCCGTGCACTAATGAAGTTGGGTGGAAGCTCAACGTACACCCGCTAAGTGTGGAGGCCACCTTCCCATTTGATCCGGGACCAAAGATTGAAGACAAAGTCCACTCCGGAGTTCTCCCTGCACCGCTCACTGAAGATAAGGATGTTTACATCTTTGAATTTGAAGAGGAGGCTCCACCAAAGTTTGATCCTCGTACCAAGGATCACCCACCTCAACACTTCCACCTGAAGAACGATCGGTGGAGTTTACACTTTCACATCCTAAGTGTTGAGGCCACATTTCCTTTTGATCCGGGTCGTTCTTCATTGCTAGTGATGCCCGCCCAACCCACCCGTTGAAGCCGACTTCAACGTTCATATTCGATCCCGGATGACTTCACGGTGGTATGGTCTAGCCAAAGACCTTAAAGAAGGGCCGCTTACCGGGAGGCAACCCGGATTTCATTTCGTGTCTTGTCTTTTAAATTCGTTAGTTTAGATTTTGCATTGTTTTCAATAATGGGCTATTTTGGCATTCTTTGGACTTGCCCTTTTACGCCCAATTGGTGGCGTCTGTGTTGTGAATATTTTGGAAACAGGTAAGCCCCTCTGAAAAAGGGATGGAATTAGGAACAATTACAAAGGAACCTCTGGCGAAATTTTCCAAGAGGACCTTCATCTCCAACGATTGAAGGTAGCACCTCAACGACCCCTCCCACTAGCAATTGTGCGGGCACCCTATCTTCCATCCGCATCTTATCGGGGAGTACTCGTTTCACCTTCCTTTAATATTTGCCACAACGACTCCACTATTTTTATTTTGTTTTTGTTTTCGTTCTCCTTTGGTTTTGTTTTTGCTAACCCTTAACTCCAGTTGTAGTTTGGTTGCTTCTAGTGTTTTATGCAGGTGCAACTTCAGTCCACACCGCAACAAGCTACGCTACTTGAGGCTGAAGCTCAAGTGTGGGGAGTTCTACAAACTGATAGCAATAGCAATCTCAGGGGAGTACTAGTTCCTTTTAGTTTTCGTTCTCTCTTCTCTAATTTTGAATCTGCAAATCTGGGGATAGCTTCTGTGCTATACTGTTTGTTTGTGTCCCGTGTGTTTCCTTTTGTCTGCTTCCCGCAAAGGTCTTCTGGAACCTTCCCCGGTTTTGATTGGTGAACAATGGGGACATTGTTCAATTTAAGTGTGGGGGAGTGACCTTTTCGGTGAATTGTGTGCTTAAATGCTTAATACTTCATGCTTATCTTGCGATTGTCCAAAATAAAAACTTGGACCCTTGTGTTGTGAGTTGTTCTCATTAAGAACAAATACTAATGATTGTGGGATAAATGCTTAAATTTTTCTTTTTGATTGCTTTTGAGGAGCATTTTACATGCGGTGTGGCCAAGTGATCTTATATGGTTGGATTTTTATTGCTTTGGGGTTCCTTCTGTCTTCTTTCTTAGGGATTGCTAAGGGGTGCTTCTTCGTGAAAATCCTTTAAGGGACTTGTGAGACGCCATTGGTAACCAACAATGAGAGTTGAGTGTTCTTAAATGCAAAGGCTTGATGCCAAAATGTTATCCTCTCATCTCTTATGCAAAAGTGAAACAAATGCATAAATCTATTTTTCCTTTTGTTTTCTTCTCAATGCCCATTCTTGAGAGAAGTTGGCCATGGTAAAAGCTCTCCAAGTTACCTAATCTTTAGAACTTTGAAGCACTCCGGATCATACCCCGAAACTCTAGTTTTTGTTTTTCCCCTAACACCCATGCCACCACTAAGAGATGGTTCACACTCCTCAAAGGTTTTAATCACTTTTTGCTTCTTCTCTTATCCTACAATTCATGTTAGTATTTGTTAGTCTTGAGCATTCCTTACTTGCTTGGGGCTTGGTTTTGCTTGAGGACAAGCAAAAAGGTAAGTGTGGGGGTGTGATGAGTGTCTAAATGAGCATGTTTTAGGGGAGTATTTCATATGTTTAATCAACACTTTTCATGCTCATTTCTCCACTCTGGCTTGTTTTCCTCTAGTTTTTGTTTCATTGGTGTCTTACACATTTATTGTTTAAACAGGAGGAATAACATAGATAGGAGTAAAGTAGATGAAGAGAGGAACGCGTGGGCGCAAACGGATCCAAAATCGGAGCTGAAACGAAGAAGATACAGCATTTCGAAGTTAGCCTACTGGAATCGACCGACCCATAGGTCTGGGTCGGTCGTGGGTCGGTCGGACTTTTAAAAGAACGCGATTTTTGTCCCCGAGCTACTGGAATCGACCGACCCATAGTCTGGGTCGGTCCCGGTCGGCGGACTTAAAAAACGTTTTCGGCCCCGAAATTGCTCCTGGACGCGACCGACCCACGGGACCGACCCAGGGTGGGTCGGTCGGGTCGAAAATTTGCCCAGATCTGCATTTTAAAACGGGGAATTTTGGGAAAAACTTCCCCATTCTTCATTCAGTCGGTTCCGCCCCAAAAACAGAGAAAGGGCGATTCCAAGGAGAAAAGAAGAGGAGAAGAGAAGAAGAAGAAGAGAGAAGAGAAGGGAGGAAAGAGAAGCTCACCTCCTTCCAAGCTCCATTAATGGCTACTTCTATCCCTTGCTCTTTTATTTTCTCTCCTATGGCTGTGTAGAATCATTTGTAGCTAGGGATTGGGGATTTTGTCCCAAAATCCCTAAACTCCATTGTTGAATCTTGAACTTGTGTTTGTGCTTTATTTTAGTCTTTGAGCTTAATGAAGATGATTATTGAGTGTTTATGACTTCTAAACTGTTGCTCATGATTTGGGGATTTGTTAAGGGTTTTGCTCAATTTGTCTTCTATGTGTTAAATTGGTTGGTTTGGCCTACCGATTAGTTAGCATTATTGTGGGATTCTATCAAAATGATATTCTGAGATAGAAACCTAAACCGTTCGGACTAAATCAATGTTAGCCGATTCTCACTGATTTTGAGATGATGTGCTCATTGCAATTTAGGGTAGATTTGTGCTTAATGCTTCGATTGAATTGGGAATTTGAACGAACATTCAGTCCCCGTTAAATTGGTTAGGATTAATAGACCTGGATTTGGTTATTAATTAAATTTCCGTTGTTTAGCTATGAGTTCGAGGTTCGGCAATTGGTAGTAAGGGGATGATGGGTGTGAATATCCTATCTCGAGCTACACCTATCCTAGATTATATAGTTTTGTGTTTATTGCTTTCCTTTATTTCTCCAGTTACAACCCAAAAAACCCAAAAACCCTAATTTACATTTATGCACTTTTGTATATATCCTTTTGCATATTTACTAAGCTTATAATTAGCTAGATAGTTACGAAGTCCCTGTGGATACAACCTTGTTGTACTACAATGATTGGGTTCACTGCCCATAGTTAGCAAGATAGTTTCAACATTATTTTGCTCAACAACTATCTGTATCCTTCTTAATGCTTATCAACTGAAATCTGAGCTGTTGTATTCTGGATTTTGTTTTTGAGGCATATGTACTTTCAAGAATAGACCAAATTTAGGCAGAAGTTTCTCCACCAACGACTTGACCAAGGACTTGTGGAGACAATGAGCAGGTTATAACAGATATGGCCATTTGATCAATTTGAACCCATTTACCATATTCTGGATTTACCTCATTGTTAATTTTCTCTGCAGGTGGAAGAGATGATCCATCAACCATGTAGAAAAGCCCATGTCCTCTAAGGTAGGGCTCAATTTGTTTCCTCCACGTTGGGTAATTCTCCCCTGTAAGCTTGAGGAAATTGTGAGCAGAAGATATAAGCGATGGTATTGAATAGGTAGCTGATGCTGAGGTGGCGCCACTGCTGCCTGAATTTACGCCGATGCTGCGCAAGCTTGCGCTGGTGTGCGATTGCAAGGTCTCACCAGTGTTGGTCATGATCGAAGCAGATAAAGAGCAAGAGCTCTGATACCATACGAATTTATAAGGAGACGCAGTGTTGTCAATGAATATTCATCTGTATTGATTGTAGTATGTCGGCAGCTTGCCTTACATAGAAAGACTACTGTAGTATATATAGTAATATTTAACCCTAGATAGAATACGGGCCGAGATACAGATGGGCCAGGAAAAGAAAGAGATGGGCCCAACTAAATACAAAACAGGCCAAAATTTATTCTGTCTTTGTATGCAACTATAGTAGTGCTTGAGCTTGAGATCGTATGTTGCCTTTCGATTTATATATGAATAATGAGTGTATCATTTTTATGTCTCCTTAACAGATTGTTATTATTAAGTTTCTGCCCAAGGCACCATATGTTACAAAATTTATAATATATTGCAACATATAGTACTGCATTACAGCCAAAGTGCAATACGCTCGGAGGTAAGAAGATATTTCAATGAACTGTATAAATACAATCATGCTTCCGGTGTGTTTCTTATTGTAAATGGCCGACCTGGGTGACTGGGGATCAAGTAATGTTGGTTGCAATACTCACAGTGGCTGAAATCAAAGCGTTGGTTTGGGAACATGATGGGAAAAAAATCCCGGATATGATGACTATAATTTCAACTTGACTAAGAAAATGTGGGATTTGGGGGGAAATTTCACAGCGGAAATGCTGAAATTCTTCATAGATATTCAGGTGTCCGTAGACATTAACACTACATGGGTGACACTAATTCTGAAAAAAAAACCCTGATGTAGTACGGTTGGAAGATTTCAGACCTATTAGTGTTATCGATTCATTTATAAGGTGATATCAAAATTGTTAGCGCGCAAATTAAGTAGTGTCAATAGCCACTTGTAAGGGAAACAAACAACTTTTATTCGGGGGGAGACACATTCAGGAAGGGTCGCTTATTGCGAACGAACTGGCTGAAATGTAGGAAACTTAAAGAGGTTCTCTTTAACTTGGATTTTTGAAAGGCTTACGATTGTGTAAGTTGGAAATTTGTTGGCAATATATAAGTTTCCAACACTGTGGAGAGAAATGATGAACAGGTGTATCTCGACACTGAGGATAGCGGTACTGGTCAATGGATCCCCAATTCTGACCTTCAAATTTAGGTGGGGCTTGAGACATGGAGGCTGATCTCTTCCTTGTTGTTTATTTTGGTGACAAAAGCACTTAATTGGCTTATGGATTACTTGATTTATTTGGGTGACCGCAGAGGTATTGTGGTTTGTGCGAATGAAACAAGGGTATCTCACATGCAATTTACAGATGACACTATTGTTTCTGGTAGAAAATTACAAGCAATGAAATGGATCGTGACTCTTTTCGTTGATATATCAGGGCTAGAGATAAATTGGATGAAGTCAATCGCAATTGGGGTTAATTTGAAGGAGAATGATAGAGACCTGATCACTAGTACGTTAGGATGTCAAAGTGGTGAGCTCCGTTACGAATACCTTGGTCTTCCTCTAGGAGCAACCCCTCATAGATTGGAAACCTGGATGTTTGTCATGAGGAAACTTGAGAAAAGACTAAGTGGTTGGAAATCATCTTCGTTATCATGAGCATGGGCCAGTAATATGATTAGGCTAATGGGCCGAGAGAGACTTCAGACTCCGTGGGAAATAATTTTTCAAGTCTTGTGAGTTATTTCAAATTCAAGTGGATTTCTTTTCTATGGCCTGAACCTATATGGGTCAAAATGGATGATTCAAATTTAGGAAGTTTTTGGCCAAAAGAAATTTCACCTATATCTAGGGTTTTTGGACAGAAGCGCAAGAGAAAGGATCACCTAGACTAAAATGGGCCTTTGGGCCAAAAGACTAATCCGATGAAAATGGAAGTATTTTTGTTTCATTTAGCAATCATGTGCAACCAAGCTTGTAATATCAATCAAAAAAGCATCAAAACATAGAGATTAATCACATAGGAAAATCACACATGGATTAGTATGCATGTCCTCACTAGACGATTATATCAACCAGGTACAGAGCGAACTGGAGAGATGTTTGGGGCTGCGACCCAAGTTAATGCTTGGGGCTGTGACCCAGGTTACAAAAAAGGGATAGGGTTCTGCACATTGTCCTCTTTGTGTTTCCCCACATTTTCAAATCACTGTGAGGTGTGTGTCTATAGTCGGGTCTTTGAAGGAGCAATCATGGGCTTGGGTACGGATACTACCAGAGAGGTGCTTAGAGTCAAAGCCTAGGTATTAAGGGGATGTGTTTTTGCCCAACATCCTCCCCCCCCCACTTATTCACGTCACCCAAAGATGTGGTCTCTAACAAGGACTGGCCGAAGCAAGTCTGGGTAAAGTTGGTTTGTGTAAAACCTCGTTACTTCATATATAAGCAGTAGTGTAAAAAGAAAATAGTGCACACAAAGTCAAATAATAAAGTTGACATTTTTAAGTTAATTAAGCCCTCTTATCTTTAACTAGCAAAAATTAAGAAAGTATATCCCTCAATAAAGTTGCTAGTCTATGAGCCCGGCTTTTAAACCTTATCCTATGTGATTAAATGTCTAGGATTCATTCAGGTTCTATGTCCACTTATAACCTAAGTTTAAGAACTACGTTATATAAAACAAAATTCATTATAACCTAAGGTTAGCTCAGCGAAACCTATTATGAGTCGCAACCTAAGTTTTAACCTAATTAAACTGAGAAAGGAAGAATCTTGGGTTTGGAGGATTGGTAATATAACTTTTTCGGTTTCAAATTACTTTCACAACCCTTTGAAGTTATTTTTTCATTACTCTTTGTCATTTTAAAGGCTATAACCTAAAGTTGATTTACTAAGTGAGGAAACATCTGTATTTTTGGGTTTATTGACATTTTTTTGACAGAAACCGAAAAAGTAATTTAAATTAAGCAAACTAGGGTTTCAAAAGTAGAATTATGTCAAAAGTTGGTGCCCTTCCTGACCACGAACCTAATGTCAGGGACCATGGGCCCAAATCTACAAAATTATTCAAAAACTCAAAATTAAAAAAAATATAATGTTTGAATGTACGTGACGACAGACCTAGCATCCGAGACCACAAAGAAACCCTAAAAATTCATACTTTAAACTGAAAATTAATTTTCGCCACCTTCCGTGGGCAGTTCGTGGCCCCAGACGCGGCGTCCGTACGTGAAGACCACCCTCAGAAGACGTTTTTAAGTTGATACCGGTAGAGTTTTATGCTCAAATTTTATGGGTTTGTTCCTTATGTGATTATAAGTCGATTAGTGAAAGATAGTTTTCAGTTTTACTTCAAATTAGGGATGAAACTCAACAAACAAATAAAGAGGTAGAAAGGTAAGAAAACTCAAATAAACACTCCTAAAAGTTGAGTCTTGGTTAAGGATTTGTGTGAGGAGAGCGTGGAGTTGGTAGATTTGAGAATTCAAGATTTCTAAGCTGTTTTGAATACTTTAAGAGTTTACCCACGTTCGTTGGCAATCTTCGATCGATTCAGTGATCTGGTTCTGGATAGCCTCTGATGGTACCTCCTAGATGTTGTTCTTCATGTTTTTGTGTGGTTTGATTGATGGGTTTGTGATGGGAACTTCAATGGAGGGCAAAAGAACAATATATTTGTGTTTTTGGTGACATTCCCGTTGAGTTTCGGTACTCAAATGCGGAATTTTGTAAGAGGCAGATTAAGATAGTTCTTTTTTTACTTCTATTGAGTTCAACTGTGTTTTAGGTTGAAGGGGAAGGGCTTACTATATAGGAAAAGGCTTGGGCAAATCGATAAAAGAGAATCTCGATAGAGAATCTTATCATATCTAGATTGGTCGGGTAGCCAATAGGTTGAATATGTCTATGAAATTTTAACCATAGAGAAAAGAGTATTTTAAGAATTATGAGAGTTGGAATCACGTCACCTAGATAAACATGTGATTTTATAAAATCTTTCAAACTATAACCTCTCTTAATTTTTAAATATGTATTTTAAATTTTATCATCTTGTATCATTTGTAAAAGTTTCAAAAGATTTCAAACTTTTTTGGATATTTTTTGAAGGAGAGAGAAAATTTCAAAAGTGCACAAATTTTCCTCTAAAAAATTGGGTTTTGGCTCCAAATAAAATTTGCCAAATTTAAGACCAAGAGTTTCCATGTTAACTAAGTGGAAATCTATTTTTAGCAAGTAGTCTTTCTTTCTATTTTTGGAAGTTTTGGGCAATTATTAAGAAAACTTAGGTAATAATTAATAAGAATTAAAAGACGTATTTCTTTAATAAATAACATCCTAAAATTATAAAAATATCCTTCGTGATGAATATGATGCTAAAACCTATTTGAGGTGCTAATCATATCATGCGAAAATGGAAAGTCCCAAAATACCCTTGAAAATTCTTGACCCTATGCCTTTTTGACCATTTTTGCCCTTGTCCTTGCCTTTTTGAGTTAGGACCTTTCTCGAGGGTTAAAATTTTGGGTATAACAAGCAGCTCAGACGTCTCATGCGCCGTGAGAATAAGTACACATTCGTGCTCATTGGACCCCCAAACAACTATTGCGACTCCCAATGACAATTTCATTTCTTGCCCCCTTAATTTTGCACTCACTTTAGCTGGCCATTGAGTTACACTACACCCAAAAGTACGTAAATATCAACCACCACTTTTTTAAAATAACCGATCCGACTGGCATTAAAATAAGTGTAAGCCTGGGTTTTTGAACCTTATTCTGTGATTAAAGGTCTAGGATATGGTCAGGCTCTAAGTCCACTTATAACCTAAGCTTAAGATTAATGTTACAAAACAAAATTAATTATAACCTATGGTTAGCTCACTATAACCTATTTTGAGTTGCCATCTTATTTATAACCTACTTTAACTTAGAAAGGTAGAGTTCAGATTGGGGACTAGTTATATATCTTTTTCTGGGCTCAGCTTACTTTCATTAGCCTTCGAAGCTATTTTTCCTTTACTTATGTCATTTAAACGCTATAACCCAAAGTTGAATTTTTAAGTGTGGAATCTTCTGTAATTTTGGTTTTCTTACATTTTTTGAAAGGGTAAATTAAACTACCTAAATTAGGAATTCTATCATCGAATTAGGTTAAAATTTGCCATTGCCCGTGACCACGGACCTAATGTGCGTGACCATGGACCCAAATCTACCAAATTAATCAGAAATTTACAAAGATGAAAATTTTCTAACGTCTGTGAACTTAATTTTCAAAAATTATGATTCCTGCCACTGTCCGTGATATCGGACATGACGTTCGTGGTCACGATCGAACCACCTATAGACGGAGTTTTCTGGTTGATTCTGGTGGAATTGTCTTACCAAATTTCAGTGGTGTGAAAAATTACATGTTGGCCCATCATCCCTCTTGAACAAGATGAAAGTAATCAAGGAACCCTCAAGACAAAAGGATAGAGAAACCATAGCTCATCTGTAGATTAGCCCACATCCTTAAGATAAAAAGAAATGACAAACCATCGTATCGAACCTCTTGAACAAGATGAAAGTAATCGAGGAACCCTCAAGATAGAAGGATAGAGTATCTCATGAATTTAGGAAATGTCAAAGTTATAAAAAAAAGTAAAAGAAAAAGTTATTCCGATCTCCCATCCACCTCTAGGATCATGATAGAAGAGATCAATAGCGAACTTTTTATCTTTTTTGAATTTTGAAATGTAGAGCTCTCTCCTCTCTCCTAAGTGTTCCACTCCCCTCACCAACAACCATGACCAAAGCCAGCCACCATCACAAAAGTACCCATAAACACCACAAAAACAACCGCACCCACCGTAAAGTAACCCAACCACCCACAAAAGCACCCGCAAACACCACAAAAACAACCAAAACCACCGGTAAAAGTCTCAAAATATACCTTTACCTCCATTATAACCTCTAACCAGAGAACCCATAACCTACAAATAAAGAACAAGCACAACCCAACAATAATGACCGAACCAAGATACCAGCGCCAACGACCAAACAGCTCCAACACGGTGTTTGTAGATAACATTCATGATATCACTTCTTTGGGAACACTTGGAGAGCTTTCAACCCATACGGCAGAATAATCAACGTGCATCGACCAGTAAAGAGGAGGATTACTACAAATTCACGATATGCTTTTGTTGAATATGAAAGCATCGATCAAGCAGAGAGAGCTATTCTAGCTACCAATGGATCAATAGTAGATGGTAGGAGAATAAGCTCACAATTTGCTAGACCATTGTGGAAGAAAACATCTATATGGAGACAGTGGAAGACAGGACCATCTCATCCACCACCTCCTCCACCGCACCCCCCAACTCCTCAAACTCCAGAAACCTACAATGACCAACAGCAAGCACATTCACCAGTTGCAAGTCAAACCGCAGGGCACCAGGGGGGAGGAGAGTCACGACCGGGACCTGTGATGCTATTACCTTCAGGAATCTTAACTCCCCACTTGGACAGGAGCATCAAAATCCGGACTAAAGCAAAGGCAAGCTACGACATCATCAGAGAAACACTAGTAGATTCCTGGAGAAAGGGGAGTGGAATAATGAAGAATGGAAGGTGGAAAAATGGCTAGATGGAACACCTCAGATCACAAGGGTGGTCAACATTGCTGTTAGAGGAGTTCCACCTCAGGCGTGGTCGGAGTCATCAATTAGAGAAATATTAGGAAGATTTGGGGAGGTGCTAGAAATTGAGACTGAAATGGAGGAACTCCCACAGAGCCTGGAAGTATTTGCGAGAATTGAATCCAAAAGCTTCACAATCATTAACGATGAGGTGGAAGTGCTATTTGACAACACAATTTCAATGGTGGGAGTCATGGAAGTCTGGACAGAGGATTTGGGCGAGCGGGCGGCGCCGGTACCCAAAGTGCACGAACTAGACCGGACAAGGCAGGAAGAAGGTAGAAGCGCAACCGTCGGCTCTTTTCCACCTGAGCAGGCACATGATCATACAGTTGCTATAAGTCCAAGCACACAGATGTTCATGACCGCGAGTGAGGAATTACAGAAAAGGGTGGACCCTAAGGAAAGGTGTTTTTTTGTCGGAGAGATGGAGAGTGGTGTAATAAAGATAATGGGTATTAATCAGGAGGTGGCATGTGTAATGTTGAACGCTTTTAGCTGCACTGATGGACCACGTGGAGGAATTAATGAGCATAATGAAAGGAATGTTGAGGTTGGGATTAGAGAGGCAGCGAGGGGCAGTTTTGAGAAGGAACGAAAAGGCGGTACTTTTGGGGGCGGTGGACCCGAAGCCAGTAACATTAATGAACATAAATATGATTATATCATTAATCCCACTGCCTCCCAAAATTCCCAGACAGCTATGATTATGGAAGAATCGGAGGAGTCATCCCATATCAGAGTCGGAGTCATGGACATCCCAAACGACGGGGTTCCTTCTCCAGTAAAGGCGGACTCCCTGAAACAGATTAATCTCAAAGTAATCTTGTCACCTGATGAAACGGGGCCAAGTGCACCCAGCAAACTGTTGTGATCCAGGAGAAGGGTGAACTATAAAAAACAATCAATTTCAATTGAAACGTGACGATGTTTAGGTATAGGCAATGATTACGCATCAACTGTCCCTTTCCTAACAAATCTCTAGCAAACATAGAGATAATTTTAAAGCAGCAAAGAAACAGATGGCAAAGCAGCACTGGTAGTGGGAATAACATTTCACAATGTAAGAGGAACAAGAAAGGCGGAGAAAAGGGCATCAATAAAGAAGGACATCCGTAGAACACAAACACCTCTGATAGGTCTCTTAGAGACCCATCACACTATACCCTGCAATAAGAAACGCAACCTCTGGGGAGCGGGCAAGACAACAGAATGGGCAGAGGTGTTTGCGGAAGGCCAGTCGGGTGGCCTGATTGTCGCCTGGTCCCCAAACAAAATTGCAGTACAAATAAGAGATAGAAGCAGTGAATGGATAGCAGTAGAGGTCAATCTAACCTCAGAGCAATTCAGAGCTATATAGTAGTATTTGTGTATGGACATACAAATCATGGAGGCCGGAGAGGGATGCACTAGGAACTGTAAAACTTTTGCGGTAGGGTGAATTTACCAATACTGGTGATGGGAGATTTTAATGAAGTTCGACAAGGGGATGATGGAAGAGGAGGGTGTGCATCCAATGATAGCCTTCGATGTGAAGTACCACCGTGACATTTTGCGGTCCACAATATATGAAGAACCCACATCAAAATTAGAATTAAAGAGGCAAACATATGCTAGACAGAGGTGGTTATGGCCGCGAAGATTCTACCGCTTGAATATTTGAGCTTTGATGAATCGATGAGCTTACTGCTAAGTCTCGGAAAACCTCAATGTCTTATTATAGGTCAAATGCTTGTAGTAGTTTAGTTTCTGGCTAAGGACATTCCTCAGCTGTTTAGACCGTTTTTGGTCATATCATTGCAACATTTGTAGCCCCTTATGAAAAAAAACCTCTAGGATCGTGATTTGGCTCCTTCTCTTGTAAATAAAATTCGATAATTAATGGTACTTACAGTATTTGGCAAAATCGTTTGATATTAATGTGAATCGTTGAACAATCTTCGTTTCTATTGTAAAAATATATAAATGTATATGATATGATCAAAATAATAGATAAATTAATGATGTTTTTTATATTAACCATAGATAATTAACTAAGAACGAAGGAGAATTATTCAATAAAACCAGAAATTAATCAAACATATAATGACAATGATATATCTACGCCACAGTCATTCTGGCTGCTTTTCTTTATCTTGCATAAATCTTACACACATATTGCGTCCCAAATTAATTACATCTTAAAGTTTTAAGTGGACAACTTCTTTTTATCCTGGGCCATCTTCTCAAACAGGCTTCCATCATAAACTGCTCTTATCGTATCCTTGTGCAGAAACCCATCTTTATCCTTGCAGAGTGTATACAGAATACTCCATTCAAGCAGAGCTGCAAGCCTATGTTTAGAAGAGAAAACGAGTCGATTAATGCTTGCATAAAACATTTAATAAGACTAGCTAATAATTCATTCAAAAACAGATATTAATACGAACCATCCAGTGTAGTTCTTAGGAACTCGGTTTGCCTTAAGCATTTCCTTGACTTCCTTCCATGTTAGAGCATCAGGACGTGTGTGAGCATGGAGCTTGAATATATCTTCAAACTTTTGAGGGACAAACCTTCCTTGACTGTCGTAAACACCAGTGTCGCTATGGTGTATTGCTCCATTGATGTTCTTGATCACTATCGGGAATAACAGAGATGGACATTTACCCTGGATTGAAAGTACACCATAAAAGAGAGTTTAAGGTGGGAAAGTACGTACATATATTTTAGACAGATTGATAATTAATTACAGGACGAGTCTTCTGGCTGAAACCAATGTTGATGACGATAGCTGCGACAAAGGATAACGGAATTCCAGCACCTATTGCTCGAAAACCTGTTATAATATAATATATTATTCAGTACTCTATGCAGGCAACGAATTGATATAGTCCTCTTAACTGCTACTATATACCTTTGTAAGTCTCCCATGGATAAACTATGCCATCGTTGTTGCAGTCAAAGAAGGCAACGTGTTTCGCCAGGTCGTTTTGTTCCCCGGCATCATCAAACCCTGATCCAGCCTTGGTGGGAATAGTTTGCTGCTGGTTATCATTAGATATCGCCATGGATTGTCGTTTGCGCGCGCGCCTTCTTCTAAAAAATGTTAGCTACTGCGTCAACGCTCACCTTCTCTTTCGAGCTTAATCTCAGTCAAAAGAATATAGGGTGAGAGTGAATTATACCTTAAACATTAGAAAGGAATATTACATCATAAGCTATATATTTCTCTCTATATATATGCATATATAATCCGAGGAACAAGGTATGTAACCTTATCTTATCCTAGTAAGGTAGGTAGCTTTCCTTCTCTTCTGGACTAATTAGGTTGCCATACACAGTAGCTTGTAAGTGCACGATAATATTATATGATTATACGCAAGGAGCTCCATGGAAATCTCACGAAAAGTACTCATTCATTTCTCTGGAGCTAGTTAATTTCTTTGCGTGAAAGAAATATATTACTTCCAACTAACGTTATTCAATTGTATCCAGGGATATATAGGGAGAATTAATGGAAGTGTGATATATACTATTTTGATTACGGATGCCTAGTGAATCAGTGATTGATAGTACGAATCATCCAACCCTGTCGGAATTGGGTAATGATTTCAATTTCATCGTTGGTTGGTTACCTGACTCTCAAAGTATAGCTAAAATTTCTGAAATATTAATATCAACGTAGTGGCATACTTAAAATGTTATAAACATTAATCATTGTACTAATACACAAAATGAAAAATTACATCAAATACTAATTAAGAAGCTTTAATTTACACATCAAATTAGATTTCTACGGTTTTTCATGTTCTGAAACCTATTACTAATAACCGTTGGAAATAGTAGAAAACGCATTTTTCTCGTTGAAGGTCTTTAGAGCATCATTCATGATTTCATCGCCGGTTTGGTTACGTAGACGAGTCTTCACAATTTTCATTGTACAAAAAAAAACTCTTTCTATAGTTGCTGTTGTTATAGGAAGAACCAAAGCCAATTTCAGAAGTTGATAAACTAAGGGATACCTCTCATGTTTCTTGGTTTTCACTAGATTTTGAGAAAGATCATTAAGTGTGTCCAAATTAGAGAACTAAGCATCTGCATTAACATCTTGAATGTATAAAGATAGTTGAACTTCAAGCTCTAAATGATCATGTTGAGAGAGAGAGAGAGATCATTTGGATAAAACTTAACCATGTTCACCAATTTCTGTTAATCAAAGGCTTCAAATGAATCAATTGGACAAAGACAAGCCACATGTAGAAGCAATTCTGTATTTCTCTCTCCAAAACGATTGTCCAACTCATGAAGCAACAAGTCAATCACTGATATAAAGAAGTCAACTCAATACTGGTGCAGATTGGCCTTTTTCACAGTTCCTCTCCTTGGTCTATCTTGAAAGAAGTATGGTTCATCCATATTTGAAATTGGAATCTCATATTGGTTACACAAGAAGAAACATCTTCCATAAGTGAATCTTAGCATGAGAAAGTAGAGCCAACCCTTTATCAATAATGATACAGTTCCTTGTTTCCACAGAGCCTTTCTGTTGGTGGGAATAAGGACAAGTCAATCTATTATAAATACCTTGTTGTTGAAGAAATCTTTAATACCATGGAACTCCCCACCACCATCTGTTTGAATAGCTTTAATACCCTTGCCAAAAATAGTCTTCACCATAGAACGAAAGATGGGAAAGACTTTTTGATACTTCAGATTTCAAATAGAGAGGAAAGAGCCTCAAATATTAAGAATAATCATCAACCAACAACAAGAAATATTTAAGACCATCCACAAAATAACAGTATGTAGGATCCAGATTTCCATAAAAACCAAGTCAAAGGGTTGTGTAGAGACCGTCATAAATGGTTTATGAGGCAGGTTATGAAGTTTGCCTTGACAACAAGCTAAATAAAGTTCACTTTTAACACATAGTGATTGACTGGTAAATGAAAAAGATTCAAAGTATGTCTAGTAACATCTTGAGAGGGATGCCCAAACCTCCTGTATCTGAAGGTGCTGAAACCCCATAGTTGAGTTGAGATTTGACTAACAGAAAATGCTACAAAGTAGGAGGAAACATGTTGATTCCATCCTTAACTTACCCTCGGAGTAGAACTCACTAAGTGTGAGATCCTTAACAAGGGAATAAGTATCGTAGAATGCAAGGAATATGTTATTGTCACCACAAATTTGCTGAGTGAAATTAAATGCTTGTTCAAGGAAGGTGTATGTAAAATGTCTGTAAGAATAAATTATTTAATCAGAATATTTGAAGTCTAGCTTAGAAAAACCACCAGTGAAATGGTGAGTAGCAGCAGTGTCTGGCATCCACTCTGAGGGATGAAACTGTGTAGGATAGAAACTCCAAGTAGTATTAGCCGCAATTGACAGAGGAGGTCTTGCAGGCTGGAAAGCCTGATTAAATGTGTGAAAATAGTGAGAGGCATCCTACCCCTTTTGTGACAAATCTATCACTCCATTCTTGTATCACGCTGGCCAGTAAAGGTAGTAGACATTTGACCTCTCCCATAAGGCCTGTAGGTATTACGTCCTACCCCTCTGAAATTCTTGTCTACCTCGCAGAACCTTTGCCACACCCACTATTCTGATAATTGAAAGTAGCATTCACAGAAATGAAATCCTGGGTTTGTGTCAGCTACTATTGTAGATGAACCTCATAGGATAGCATAGAGTTTAAGAGCTCGCTTGGACTACAAACATCAGTACGAGTCAAGACATTTGTTACCAGAGAATTACAGTCAGGAGGGATACCTTTGAGTATGTAACTCTAGAATTTCTTATCAAATACAATATGGTTTGTAACAACTAGAAAATTCTTAATAGATCTAGCTTGATTATATTAGGATGTAATATCCTTATTTCTTGTAGTGACTGAAGTTAGTTATTGATGAAGTTGTCCCAAATGAGCATTTGTTTGAGCAACATAAGTGTCTTTTAAGAGTTGTCAAGATTTTTGTTGAAGGTTCCAAACCAAGTACTTGTCGAAGAACAAAGTTGGTTAAAGAGGTATATAAAATTGTGATTATCAACTGATCTTGTTGTACCCAATTTGAATACTCAGTATTAAGAGATCCATTAGTGATTTTCTCTAGACATGGATGACTCCCATCTAAAAACTTATACAAATCATTACCTTTTATGAAAGGTAAAAGAGTATCTTGCCAAAGTCTGAAATTCATTTGTTTTAACTTGATCACGTTTGAGGCAGCGGACAAGATGAAATTAGTAGTAGTGTTTGTACCTCCCGAGGACACAACTCCTATTGACTGAGATGGCGTAGCCCCGGACACAGAGCCTCAAGTGGACGACATTGGGAAGGTAAGAAAGGAAAGGAAAAAAGGATATATATTTAACCGGATTGTCGGTTAGTCAATTTTGATAACCGTAACCGGTTCATTTAGAAGCGGTTAACCGGGACCGGTTAACCGTCGGTTTCAGTGCGGTTTTATCGGTTTAACGGTTAACCGATATGATATAGATTTATGTGTTTTTTCTTATACTTAGTAAACAATGTACGGTTTTTCCGGTTTTGGTACGATATTAAACCGGTTAACCGCCGATTTTGATAAGATTTTATTGGTTTTGGTATAATTCTAACCATTAACTATATAATTGTATATTTATTTTTCACAATTCTAATAATTAACCATATAGTCTTATACTTATACTCAAAAAATTTTAAAAAAATTAATAAACTAAATGCTTAAACGGTTTTTTCGGTTAACCGGATTTGTCAAAATCAATAACCGTAACCGGAACCGGAACCGGCAAACTAAACGGTTCGGTTAACCGAACCGGCAAACGACTTCGGTTAACCGGGTTTCCGGTTTCGTTTTCACCGGTTCCGGTTCCGGTTTGGCGCTTCCGGTTTTCCATGAACACCCCTAGGGGCTGGTAGGTGTTTAGCCCCCCAATAAAAAAAATTCAACAAGAATATATATTGGTTTTTATGGTGCCCCCAATATATATAAACCTTTCAATTGTATATATTTTTTTTTCTTTTTGTATTTTTTTAGAGATTAATGATGAGTGGAAAGTGGGAAGTAACAAAAAAAAGAGTATTTTTTTAGCTTTATGGAGAATTTAGGGTGTTTAATTAATAAAACTAAAACTAGAAACAAGGATTCAGTTTTGATTTCTTCTATTTGGTTAATTTTGGGATGTTTAATTAAATAAAAGTGAAACTAGCATATCAAGCCCAACATCAGTTAATTGATAATTGAAGATTTTTTTATATTAAGATTAAGTTTTAGATTTCTTTTATTTGTTTTCTTATAATTGTTCAATAAACCAAATTGACAAAATGAAACTACAATAATTAAACCAATATGATAATTAGATTCCATTTCTGATTAGTGATTCTCTTGTTATTATTTATGATTAGAGAGAGAAAAAGGAGCAAAGTGTTGTTAAACAACAATTAACGTTTAAAAGGAGAGATAAGTGAGTTTCTTCTCAAATTGACACAAGCTTTCCCAAGACTTCTTTCTTATCACGTTCAAATTCAATTCGACTGCAGTACCTTCCTGAAGACAACTATCTTGAAATTCAATTCGACTGCGGTATCTTCCCGAAAATAACTATCTTGAAATTCAATTCGACTGTAGTACCTTCGTGTAGACTACTTTATTTTATCGAAAGTTGAAATGGATAAAAGCTTTGATTTGGAGTCTCCAACTCTACAAAGAATAAAGGTATCACATTTAAAGATAATTACTTTTGTTAGTCCCCAACTTTGATTTGAGTGACCAAAATACTTTTGATTTAGTTTTTTATCATAAATTTACATTTAAATTATTTGTTATTCAAGTTTTCCATGTAAATAATTTTTATTATGATTTTTTGGAATTTAGAAGTTAATTTTGAGTTAATTTTTTTTAAATTTAGGGAAGGAATTTAAATATTTATAAGAGAATATTATAACAGTTTTTAAAATTGATTATATTATCCTTGTGAAAGTTACATATTTCCTTATTGTGAACTAACATTGTTCATGTTTATGTGTTTTTCAGATTCACTATGAAGAAAGTAAGAAAAATATATTCATTTTTTAAGCCAAAGCGAAGTCTTGAAAGTGACACACAACAATTACGATGTGATTATGAGCCGATTGAAACATCTAATCCTCCTAGCCAATCTTTACATGAGGGAGAGCCACCTTTCAAATCGGCTTGATGTGAAAATATTGAACTTTTAGAGCTTGAAAATTTCAACATTGGTTCCTTGATTCGTGATCCTGGCTTACGTCCTCCAATTTATGATTATCCTATTAACCAAAGGGATGAGATAAGACGAGCTTACATGAAACTTGGGCCCTATCAACTTTAAAAATCAAACTATCCATTTTCTGGTCCTGTTGGTCGTCAACGCAAGTTTCAGGCAGCTTGGTTTAAAAGTTTCTTTTGGTTGTAGTATTCTAAGGAAAAAGATGCTGCATTTTTCTTTCTGTGTTATTTTCCCTAAAAATCCCACTGAAGGAAGTGGGTCGGATACATTTATTACAAAAGGATGCAACAACTAGAAGAAAGTTAATAGTGGCAAAGATTGTCCTTTTGTCAACCATGAAGGTAAGAATTATGGGTCCGCATATAAATATTCTGTGAGATGCTATGAAGATTTGAAGAATGTCTCAGGTCATATAGAGAATGTTATACACAAGCAAACTTCTCAGCAAGTCATTAGTAACAGATTACGGCTGAAGACATCAATTGAGGTAGTTAAGTGCCTCACATTTCAAGCTTGTGCATTTAGAGGTCATGATGAAAGACTTGATTCAAGAAATCAAGGTAATTTTCTTGAGTTGATCAAACTTCTTGCATCCTATAACAAGGATGTTGGTGAAGTAGTATTGGAAAATGCACCAAAAAATGCAAAGTATACATCACCAGACATTCAAAAGGATATCTTACAAGTTTTTTCTAAAAATGTGCAAGAAGCAATACGTGAAGAGATTGGAGAGGCAAAATTCTGCTTGATAGTTGATGAGGCTAGAGATGAGTCTAAAAAGGAACAGATGGCTATTGTTTTAAGGTTTGTTGATCGGAGTGGTTATGTTAGAGAAAGATTTTTGGACTTAGTTCATGTCAAAGACACATCAACCTTAACTTTAAAAATGAGATCATGTCTTGTTTGGCATATCATAGGCTTGATGTTCAAGATATTCAAGGCCAAGGTTACGATGGAGCTAGTAATATGCGTGGAGAGTGGAATGGTTTACAAGCTCTATTTTTGAAGGAATGCCTGTATGCTTATTATATACATTGTTTAGCTCATCAATTGCAGTTGGCTCTAGTTGCAGCATCTAAGGATGTGTCTGAGGTACATACCTTTTTCAAGAACTTGAATTTTATTGTAAATGTCATTGGTTCTTCTTGCAAGCGGAATGATCAACTACAAGCTGTTCAACTAGCTGAAATTTCACACCTAACTAAAATTGAAGAACTTGAAAGTGGAAAGGGTACAAATCTGGTCAGATCTTTGCAAAGGTCTGGAGATACTAGATGGGATTCACATTATAAATCAATTTGTAGCTAGATGGAGTTGCTTGGCCCAGCTAAAGTGGTTTTAGATGACATCATCATTAATGGTTCAACATCTTCTCAAAAAGGTGATACAATTTATGCTTTGAGACAATTATTATCATTTGATTATGTGATTGCAATGCATGTGATGAGAGAAATTATGAAGATAACTGACATGCTTTGTCAAGCTCTTCAATTGAAGTCACAAGATATTGTGAATGCTTTGACTCTTATTTCTACTACGAAGATATTGATTCAGAAATTGAGGGAAAAAAGTGGCAAGCATTGTTAGCAGACGTGGTTACCTTTTGTGAGAGTCATGCCATTCTAGTCCCTAATATGAATGGAACTTATACTGATATCATCCACTCTCGTCATAAGAAAGACAATGTAACTGTTGAGCATCATTATCGAGTTGATGTGTTTATTGCCACTGCTGATTGTCAGTTGCAAGAACTGAACTCTAGGTTTAATGAAAATGTCACAGAGCTTTTATCTTTGAGTGTTGCATTGGACCCGAGAAATGCATACAAGTCTTTTGATGCTAATGCCATATGTAGATTGGCCACAAAGTTTTACCCTTCTGATTTCACTGCACAAGAAAGAATTCATCAAAGACAGGAGTTGGAACACTATGAGGTAGATGTTCTTAGCCACAAAGACTTGAAGAATGCAAGTTCAATTTCCGACTTGTGTAAGGGATTGTGTGAAACTGGAAAGTCAGAAATATATCCTTTAATTGATAAATTACTCTGTCTTGTCCTAACTCTTCCTGTTTCAACTGCAACAAGTGAACGAGCCTTTTCAGCAATGAAAATTATGAAGACTAGACTTCGTAGTAGTATGTCAGATGAGTTTCTACGGAGCTACTTGATTGTTAATATTGAAAGAGAGATTGCTGAGACATTTTCTATTGATAAAATAATAGATGACTTCATCTTTATGAAAGAAAGACGTTCACAATTCAAAATTCATAAGGTACATTTTTTTAATTCATTTATGAAATACCCCTAAATTAATTCAAATTAATTTAGGGGATTTCTTCTGTTAAGTCTTAAATAATACTATTAAATATTAAATTATTATATGGAATTATAAAATTTATTTAGGGGATTTCTCCTATTTAACCCTAAAGAATACAATAAAACATTTAATTATTATATATTATTATATAGTATTATGAATTTAATAATAAGATTTATAAGTCAATAAATCTTAGGAAAATTTATAAACACTCCAACTATATTAAAGATTTTAGGAAGTGTTGGAACATTGTTTTGAAACATAAAAGTCAATATAAAATTCTAGAAACCCTAAAGCCTTTTAAGCCTTGCTAGGGTTGACTTTTTGAGAATGGTCAAACCAGACCATGAAACCTATACCAATAAATAGGTTATGGAAAACCATGAAGATCGATAAAAGAACGTCAAAAACATGTGGAAAGATTAGAGAATGATTAGGTGTGGATTAAAGGTTGAATTAGAGTTGAAAATTTTCATAAGTAGCAGGTTTTAGCAGGGTCCAGGACTTGGTCCTTGGACAAAGTCCCGGACCACACCTAAATTATTGTCGAGAGTTGGTCAGCACACCTGGTCCGGGACTTAGGCCAGGTACAAGGTCCCGGACCACCCCTATTTTTGTTATGAAACTTGATTCTTGTATTGGTCCGGGACTTAGGGTGTGGACCAAGTCCCAGACCACCCCCAGAAATGCCCCGTGAGTGTTTTAAAGGCTTCTAATGATGAGGGATTGATTGGTATTGGTTTTAGATGGTGTTTAAGAGTTGTTTGGTGACTTGTAAAAGGTCCTAAGAAGTTTAAACAAGATTGAGAAGTGAATGAGGAAGTTGTGAGTTTAAGAACACATGAGCAAAACTAAGGAATAACGGGATAACGGGGCTAATTACAGGAGTATTAGTTTTACATACCGTAGTACCTTAATGTAATAGAAACATTTGAATGTTATTAGTGGATCAAGAATGAAGCAAGGAACGTAAGGTGATGTGGTAAAGTAATCCATGGTGAAAGGTATGATTTTCTCATGCCCTGTATGCTAACGCGGTTACTCTGATTTGTGTGCTTGAATGTTATGTGTTATTGTTGGGACATCGGAGTGTTGCAGAGATAGCCTTTCACCGCGACAGAGTCAATCATCACTTGACAGACACAAAGAGTGAGCCTCTTCAATAGAGTCCGCGCAACAAAGAAGACTTCATAGACTCTCTCGTGCTGTTGCGGAAAATCAAGAGTCAACTCGGAACACCTTAAGTGCCACAATGGTCATGAAGTTCTCCCTCAACATCCGAAGATCGCGGCCCAAGTAAGAAGACCACTTAAGAGCCGTTGGAAGTTGCCCACTAAATTAGTTCCGGTATTTTCGGAACTAACTCCTTTGGCCTGCTGTTGTACTTAGAGTATAAATAAGATGTGTAATAGTCAATTTTAAGTGTGCTTTCATTGAGGATTATTTCAGAGCTTAGAGAGAGAAAGAGAATCGCATTGTAAGCCAGAAAGAAAGAGAGAATACGTACCAAGTTAGTTAGCGCCTTTAGATAGACTCTACCTAGGAAGATCCTAGTTTCACTACGCTTATCATTGTTCTGATTAGAAAGTGTGTTGGGTGAGTGAGTGAAAAACCGCAAAGTAGATCCTTTCTACTTAGTGGGCATTTGTAAGTTATTTTATTTGACCAGGAAATGAAATAGCTTATTTGTGTATCTTGCTGAGTTCCACAGAGTCCTTCTCTCTTTTCATCGTTTCGCTACAATTACCGCAAAAGTCTTCCGCACCCTCAGTTTAGTTAATTCGATTGAGTGCCTCTACATCACAGAGTGGTTCTCATTTACGAAGGCTGATTGAGTTAAACCAATCCTTAGACTCACACCTTTGATTGGTTTGAGTTAGCCACCCGATCCTACAGTTATCACCTAAATAAGATAAATGCACGAATCGGATTGATTGCACCTTCTTGTGCTTGCAATGTATCGTTCCTTGTTGGACTGTGTTTTGAACTTGAAGTTTATATAATTCATGAAATGTGTGATTGTGGATGAAGTGCTTGGATGTTGAATGTGCACTATAGATCGAATCATAGTTGAGTCTTGTTTGATTAGTGACTCGTAGATAGGGTCGTTTCGTAAAATAACGAAAACGTGGAAACACACGAAAACTATCGAATTAAGAATAACGATAATGCAAACCTATGAACTCACTAGAACGTGAGAGAGTTGTACGGGATTAGTTAACTCCTGATAATGGTTAGAGAACCGACTTGAATTAATCCACGGAACAAATAATAGTGGAAAGATACAATGAACCTCTACTTAGAGGATGAGGATAGTTCTAAGGAAAGAACTCAAGAGAAAAGTAAATTATACATAAAGGACCATCAAACTCCTTTAGAGATAGTCGATCCACAACATGAGGATCCGACCTAATTTGAGAAAATGTCCCGAACATAAAAGTATTTGATAAGTTGGGTAAAACCTTAAATCTGAGAATAATAAACATTGAGAAATTCCCTAAGCTAATAGATGATATCGAGAGAGATACTTCTAGGCTAATCTATGAGATTATGAAATAACTCCGAGAGAGGAGTTTTGGGAATTTGAGTAGTCCGGTAGAGAAACGGACCTTTGAGAATTTGAGGAACTAGGAGAATAGTTCTATTTGATAGTCGAACCTTCTAACTATGCTAGACCCAGAGTAGGGTCGAAACCGGGGAAGTAAGACTTGTATTTGAAAGCCCGGTGGTGAGTCTTGTGTATGACTCTGCCCGGAGGTCATGGGTAATGACTTAAAAGATATCCCTTAAGAATTTGATTGAGATTTGAGAATTTGATATTGAGACTTGAGAATTTGAGTATTGAGAATTGAGTCAAAACTTGAGAGATTTGAGAAATTGAGTTTGAGTAGAGAATTGAGTTTGAGTATTGTAGAACTTGAATTGAATTTGGGAATAAGAGGGCTTGAGTAAGAGTAACCCAAGAGAGTGGGTAAGACAAGGTATAAGTGACTAAGGCATGGTGAGGTAGAAACCCTCAAGGCCTAAGAGCTAGGTGAAATAAACTAACTATCTTGATGTGTTGGTTAGTGTATGTATCCTATGTTGAATAATGCTTGGAATATTGTACATGTATAATGTATTGATATCTTGCATGATGATTGAATTAAAATGAATCTCATGCTCTCGACAAAGTAGTCGGCGTACCCCCGTTAGCACGCGGGGTATGCGAATTTCATATGCAGCTTTTGCTGAGCCCCTTGGGGCGCTGTTTTTACCTTACAGGTACTTTGAAGCCGATCACCGTCCGAGAGTGTAGGACGGGGTTTCTGTATAAGCATGGGTAGTTGGTTAAGAATGTTGTATTTATTTGTAATGTTGAATTGTGAGTTCGAATGGTTATCGGCAGACTTGAGAACTGTAGATACTCGGTATAGAACGGAATTGAGGTCATATTTGTATAATATGGAATTGAAGTTTGTATTTGGATTGAGATTTGATTAAGGAATGGAATGTATCGTTTGTATAGAATACTCGGTATATTAATTCATCAGACCGGTACAGTTTTGTTTGGTTTTGGCCTTGTTAGTCACGTGGGTGACTAATGGCATTGTATCACCCACCGTTGGTAGTTTGATTTCCGCTGCTTTGATGTTGGTAATTGAGACGGTTTAAGAGATAATGATTAGATTAGCGGTAGGGGTGTTACACTTATATTCTTCTCACTACTCTATTTTTGTTACAACTTTACTCATATTTATTTAAGTTTTATATTCAAAACTTATATTCTTTTTAAAGTGCATATTGGTTATATTTTAGATACAATCACCAAATTATAAAATTATCAATACCTACTTCATTAAAATTCTTTTTCGTATTTAAAAGGTTATATTAGTTTATAAAATAGAAAAAAAAATCTTGCAAATAAAATACGTCTTATACTATGACATGCAACGTTATGTAATTATACAAATTATTATTTAATTTTCTAAAGTAAAACATTACTAAATCTACAAATATGTTATAATATAATCATGGTCATCATTATCCCATTATATTATATCAGCAAATGTAACACACTAAATTAATTTATTTAAAAAGAATTAAACAACATGTTCAGTCCTCTCACTCTTAATACTAGAGTAAAAAATATTAAAGATATAAAACTATCTTTATTTCCCTGTATGTGAACCATAAATAAGTAGTGGAAAAAATAACCCACGAAGATCGTGAGATTAGAATATTGTAAAAGTTATGGGTGGTGGAGATCGATTCCGTCAACGACGGAAAAAGAGGGTCCGTCACAAAATCCCTCGACATTTTAGGGTACTGTACGTTTTTAAGCATAGAGATAGTTTAGTTACAAATGTACCCCTGTAGTTAAGAGTAAATAATATTTATCTGTAAACATATACTCCCTCCGTCCCATGGACAGATTCCTATTTGCTTTTGCACGCGAATTAAGAAGAGGAGATAAAGTAGAGATGAGGAAGAAAATTTATACACTGGGTGGGACACTATTTTGGGACAAATGAAAAATGATAAGTGGACACCGCTTGTGGGATGGAGGGAGTACTTATTTGATTAGTTTGGGCCTGAGCCCACTTCTTGTTATGGATTATCATTTTTTATGTTCTCGTATCAGAAGCCTCGTCCGAGTACTTATTATCTCTGTGCATAAGCAGCAACATATCTCGGTTGTTATGTATATTCTATACTCTTCCACTACGTGTCCATCTTTTGTTTGTTTTGTTAAGTCTGTATAGCTAGTTCTATTGTACATCAGTTTCTTGTATCAATCAATAGGGCATATTCTTCTTCAGTGTAATCTCTATGAATTGCACTTTTCACAGATGACACAATTGAGTTTGTTTGTGTTGAGCTTTTAAAAGCAACTATCAGAATAAAGCAGAGGGGAAATTGGGAACGATATTGAAATTGATGTTAGTTGTCAAAACAATTTTCAAAAATAGCTTTAAATAAACCAAAAAAGAAATTGTGGAATCGACACAGAAAAAACCGGCAAAAGCTAACAAGGTTCAAAAACGGACCCAATAGCAAATAATGGCTTCTACGGCTACCACTAGACAACTTGTCAAAAAGGGTGTTCCGAGAGGGCGAGGGAGATGAGAAAAGTTCTCTCCTCTTTATTCCCCTTCATTTTTCTCTTTTATTTTGTGGGTTCCTATAGTATGTAATTCCATAGTCACTCTCTTCCTCAAGCTCACCCTTTTTTAAATCTCACTTAGTGTTTACTTCTAGAAATAGGGTATAGTTAATCCTTTGTTTGGCCCTGTCATCGTTGGGTTATGCTCTACCACCACCTCACCACCTCCTCACCTCCGCCATCGCCGCTCCGCTCCAACCCGCCGACACCAGTTTTACCTCTCAAAAAGCTTATGGCGTCAACTGCTCTGGGATCCAGCCTCTCATCTATTGTGTCCAGATCTGGTGCAGATCCTGGTGTTGCATGTCAGTTTTGGACGGCTTGGAAACCGAGGTTGGGCTCCTGGTTGGCCTCCATTATGTTATTATGTTGTTTTTTATTTTTGCAATAAATGCAGATCTGTTATAGATATATGATATTTTATTATTGGGTTTCAGGTTTTAAGCACCCGTATCTTGTTTTACTATCACAAACTTATCCATATTACTCTAGCCTTAGCAGGTATTGATTTCAAAGAGCGTGTTACACACATTAAGCTCTTCCCTTGTTTATTCAGTTTAGATTACATCAAGCTCGGATTATTGACTTAGCCAAAATAATCATTATATACTGTTTAATTTCCGGACTTCTTTTAGTTCGTCTTTGTACTGCTGTTTGAATAATGAAGAGTGGATCTTATTTTTGAAAAAATATACTAGCAAATAATGTTTTATCATTTACTTACAGCGAATCTTTCCCCTATACATAGGGCGGTACCACAACACAATGAACGGCAAGAATTCAACACTGATCGATACACATATTCCAAACCATAATAATATGTCCTGACACTGCACTATGAGTTAAATTAATGCATCTTGTTTTCACCTAGTCGACTTTTTCTTAAATAACACTGCATTAATCGATTGACCTTAATTAACTGCTTTATGTAATTAATTATTAGAAAGCTTCTTTTTATCCCTGGCCATCTTCTCAAACAGACTTCCATCATAAACAGCTCTTATAGTCTCTTTATGCAGACGTCCTTCCTTATCCTTGCACAAACTATACAGAATGTTCCATTCAGCCAACGCTGCAATCCTGCAGGTATATCAATGTCATATATATCTGTTGATATCTAAATCAGCTGGGAATAATAACTAATTATGTTGATAAATCAAGTCCAATAATATAATTGGAAACATGATATGATACTATCAGTGTTTGTTTAGTGTAAGTGGGTACCTTCCGAACCAATCTTTTGGTTCTCGGTTTGCTTTAAGCAACTGTTTAAGCTCCTCCCCTGTTAAAACATCTGGATGGGTGTGTGCATAAAGGCGGAATATATCTTCAAATTTTTGAGGTACAAATCTTCCTTGGTTATCGTAAACGCCAGTATCGCTTCCGTGCTTTGCAAAAGTGATGTTCTTGATCTCTATTGGGAATAACAGTGATGGAAATTTACCCTGAAATTAAATACCCCTTTTTTTTTTTTATGAACAAGTCTTTAACATACCATTAAGATCGATGTGAAAGAATTGTATAAAAAGAAACAGTACCGGGCGAGTCTTCTGGCTAAGAGCAACGTTGATAAGGATAGCGCCAATAGATAACGGAATGCTAGCTCCTATTGCTCGAAAACCTGGATGTTACGATGATAAATTAATTAATATGGCTAGTTATCTCATGGAACGTACCCAGAACATGAGTAATATATACCTAAACAATGATTAAAAGGGGGGTTGCTACAAGAGAATGACATAAAACCCAAATAAGCAAGACCTAAAACAACTAACATAAAGCAGCAACTTAAGACCTTAATTACTTGCCCAAATTGTAAGAAGATTGTCAATCGAATGAAGTTTCATTCTTTGGTGGTTAATTGATGGATAAAATGAATGTCGACGAATATGCATAACCATATTGTTCATTTTTTAAGGATAAATGAAATCAAATCTTACAATAAAAGAAGGATACATGAAATGAATATATAGATAAACCTTTGTAGGTCTCAGACGGATAAACTATGCCATCGTTGTTAAAATCGAAGAAAGCCGCGTGCTTAGCCATGACGTTTTGATCTCCAGTAGCCTCAACCGCCGCTGCACCACATAAATCCGGTGTTTTAACCGTTAAAATTATAGATCAACAGAGTACGTTATGAATCGAAGGTGACAGTTATACCATTGTACGGAACAGTTTGCTGCTGGTTATCTTCATTAGAAATCGCCATGAATCTACTCAACAATGTCGACTTGTCGACCCTTCTTCGATCTTCCTCTTGTAAGTACTGCAACTTAGGCTAGATTCCCCAAACTGTGGAAAGACTTGAGGATCGATATTGATTGAACAGTTGTAGTATTGAAAAGTAAAATTGTCACCGTACTGTGTATGTCTAATCAGATGGATGACCTATATATAAGGAAATCAGAAAGAGAGGTTAAACAACTTTAAAGGAAGGGTAGTTTTCATGGTTTTGTGAAGTGTGGTTGTACTACGCCGTAGTGTATAACTGCACGCTATATAACTTTAAATGTACGCGGCAATTAAAAGGAATTAGACGCATCTATCCCCCTGGACGGTAGCTTAATTTCTTTGCGTGAAAGAATTCTGAATGTGGAACTCAATTTTGTACTACTATTTTCGCTTAAACGACAATTTTCGTAGTTCTAGCTTGGTTTGATGAAACTGAAAGGGTAAAGGAACATCAGTTTAAAATTAGATTTGACACGACTTTAAACAAGACACATGCTTGTCACAACCTAATGAATTGCTTAATTTGACTTTAAATTGATTCCTCGTCCACTTACGAATTTGGTCGACATAACAATGTGTATTTGTACTTATGTGTGGTGTGGGTACGATATGGATGATGATTTGTTCTCTCCTACCGTCCTACTACGTAAACGTAATGGGGGTGGATTGATGGGGTCACTTAACGGATTAACGTGTATGAATCGTGAGTTGTGGTGGTGTGGGACCCAAACGTGGTCACTCAGCTATGTGAGTCCATCGAGGCCAATCAATATATATGGTAAAGAACATGCGGCTATATCCGTATCTAGTCATTTGTATAATAAATAAAAAAACTTATATAATAAACAGTTATACTTTCTTAATATTTGTTATATAATTAATATATAAGTTTATAGATAAAATATACAGTTTTCTTACACACGTATATTCAATATATATAAGTATTTTTAAAGATTTATTATTCATTAATACCAGCCAAGGTTACAAAAATCATTAATAGTAGCCGTTATCCATTTCTCCATTGTCCACTCGCCAAATCATTATTATCCGCCGTGATTCACCTCTCCAATTTCCTCTAGCCCTCTCAGACAAAAATCAAACTCCACACGTCACTTGTCACCATCTTCACCGCCCACTAATTCCCACCCGTCACCATCTTCACCTCCCTCCTCCTCTCCCTCTTCTCTCCATATATCTTCAAGCCTTACTGTCTCCTTCAAATTTCATACAATGTTGTTCTTTGTGAGTACTTACTCATGACAAATTATGTAACAATTTTATAACTAACAGGATCTTGTGTAGAAATAGATCGAAAGATGATACGAGAGTTTTTACATGAATTCTCACTTTTGTTAGCACGTAGTTCACTCAGTACATTCACTTTCTCAAACAGAACATCCTCTCAATCAGTATACACATAATTCACTAAAGATCTCCCTTAAACCCTAAATTGAAGTACAACTATAAGAAAACTCTCTCTATAAGGTCCTCTATGATAATAATGCTCTCAAAATCCCCCAAACTAATCATAACCTTCTCTCTGCTATATATAATCATTGTAGAATAATATCTAAGATTTTTATCTTTAAAACAAAATATTCTCTAATTATAAAATCCTAAAAGACGATTTATATATCAACTAAAACGAATTTTACTTTAAATATTAATCTAAGCAGTCTAAAGATAAAAATCCAGATTTACTAGGATAAAATACATGATCAGCAAGGCATCTCTTTTGGTAAGGTCAAGACTCAATCTTCTGTGTCTGTGACTCAGTCAGAGTTTGATCAATCAAAACCTCAACATTGACATTTTCTCCTTTTTGATTGGGCAAACTCTGAGTCTTTGAACTTATGAGTGTTTCCCCTTAGTCACTGCTCAAAAGCTTGTGTTTGGAACTGAGAAAGTTCCCCCTGAATTGTTGTTATGTTTGGAACTGAGAAAGTTCCCCCTGAATTGTTGCTATGTTTGGAACTGAGAAAGTTCCCCCTGAATTGTTGCATCTTTCTTCATAGCCAGATAGATTTAGACACACACTCATACATATATGTTCAAGACATCTTTCCCCTTTTACCAAATCAAAAAGAAACTAAGTCATGAACCTCATAAGTAGGGGCAATGGTGTGTCATGAACTAATCACTGGGAAGAAGATGCAAATCTGAAAGAGGTGAGACACGTTTTTGACGAGTTTGATAGAGCTAATTAGACTTTGGTACCCAGACTTGTTTGGGCTCAGTTGTAGACACAAACTTAGACTGGTTTATAGGAACCCATCTTTTAGTGTATAATCTATTGACTCTATATAAGCTCCGTCTTGATGATTCTTCACACAATTGTTCCTCCACAATTTGGGACACCATCTTAATTATCTTATGCTAGTTGATGGCAGTACCGACATGAGTTTCATTCTTGACATTGAATGATCGGGTTGAGTCTTCAACTTTCTCATGTTAGACTGAGTGGCTTTCTCTGGTTTATATCCCAAGCTGCACTTATCTGAGTTGTTCTTTAACAACATCTAATTCAGATTTACCTTTCCAGTATACCAAGTGGGATTAGTTTGTGTCTGAAGCTCTAACTTCCGATTTGCATAAGGTAACATGCCCGAGAGAGTTTCAAATTCCCTTTTTAGTGATTTGTTACGATCTATAAGGGAATTCACTTATCTTTGTGCCCAACATGGAAGAGTAAGAATTCTATTCTTTAAAGAACTAAAAAAGTTGATTCTTGGCTTATCCACTCTCTTTGACGCAATTTTTGTTTTCAGTCAAAGAGTTACTCAAATCTTCCACTTTAATCACCATCATCATCAAAACTAAAAGTGAAATTAATATAATCATCATAAGTACGAAATCCGGAACCCGAATGAACAGATTTTGGTCTTTTCAAAATATAGAAATCAAAGAACTGCTTTTGCTACCAGGGCGTGGTGGTTTAGAAGAGGAGCCACTACTACCACTAGCAAAAAAAAGCTCATACGGATGAAACTTTGAAGTATACTCATCATGTAGCTTTTTCAAGGCTTCATTAACCTTTTCTACATGTTCCTTAACTTAACCATCATAGAGTGGACCTCCTGGAACAATACTATAATAATAATCAAGCAATTTTGTTAGACCATCCAATTTGATTTATGGATCAAGAACAGTTGCAGTATAATAAATCAAAGGAAATTCATTGTAGTTAAACCATTTAGACATCATATCAAAAATAATCTTACTATCCCATCAACATTCCTATTCTCATGCAAACATGGAAAAAACTAATGCATTCATTTAGGACAAGATGCACATTAGGTTCATAAACTAATGAAAATACCTTAGTTGCACTATCAAAATATTTTAAAACATTGCACACAACATTAGTCTTTTCCAAAAATACCTGACTCATTAATTCAATAGTGTTATACAAACTAGTTAATATGGGTTGATGTTTCTTAGTTTTAACTAACAATTCATATGTGGAGTTCCATCTAGTGGGGGTGTCGGGAGCAAAATAACGAGGACGTATACCAGATTGCTCACACATCTTTTTGTATTCATTTTAACATGTGATTTCCTAATTTTTCTCATAATATGTCTAAGTGTTCTAGTGTAGATGAACCATCTTGTACACACAAATTTACAACATGTGCACAACATCGAACATGGAAGTAATCTCCATAATGTAAGAGTGTGAGCTTCTTATTAGCTTTTAGATAATCTACACACTTAACATTGTTTGAAGCATAATCTAAAGAAATGGAGAATACCTTGTCTAACGAATTCCACTCAGATAATACTTCAATAAGTTTCTCAGAAATATTATGACCGGTACGTGCATCATCAAAAATATCAAAAGCAATAATACACTTTTGAAGCATTGAAGAACTATCAATCCAATGAAGTGTAGCACAAATAAATGCCTCATTAGTAGTAGATGTCCACATGTTAAGGAAACACGACCATCAAATGTATTCATCATTTCCATTAGTTGCTTTATAGTTTTATTATGTGTGCAAAAGCTCTATGTTTAAGCGTATTCCTAGGCACTCTACCATATTGTGGTTGCAGTGTGGTGCAATTTTTTTTCAAAATAAGAGTTTTCACCAAAATTAAAAGGTAATTGTTCAGCAATAAAAATCTAGCCATGTCATCTATTATTCTTTCTCTGTAATAATGAAAAAAACATGGACCGGGTTGTCGTTCGGTAAACCCGGTAAGCGTAGTTTGACTGCTAGTAGCACCCGCCATTGCCGCCGTACCTTTATAGATTTTGTGCGTTTTCAAGTGCTTTGCAAAGGATCCAGTTCCGATGCCCGCCCATGCAAGTCTTTTACTGCAAATATTGCAATATTGCTTGTATGTCTTGGCCTTCTTCGGATCTCTTTCCTTGTGAAGTATGCCCACACTCAAGAAGTTGGTTTCGTTCTTGATGAAATGGTGTTGTCGGCATCATCATCTTGATCATCTTCTTCTTTGATCAAGATTGTGGGCATCGGATGGGGTAGAGGATGTACCTTTAATTGTAAAAAAATGATTTAGACTATAATTAAGATAAAAATGTAATTAAAATTAAAGTTTGTATATAATAAATTATAACTAATATTAAAACTTACCAAATACGGACGTTGATATTTGTGTTGGCCCCATGTTAGTAGATCTGTGCTAACAAATTGTATAACTTCCACCTTACAGTATTGATGAAAGTGAATAGTGAGGTTGTTGATGATACCCGAATTCCATCTCATCAATTTGGTCTTGATCATCAACTTTGAAATTTGGATTGATTGGGAGGTTGGAAGAAGGCATCACTTTGTTTCCGGCTCTCCTAAATATTTTGCTAGAATGTAGGAAATTGGAATTGAGAGTAGGGATGGCAATGGGTCGGGTTTGGGTCGGGTGGACCATCACCCGCACCCGTCACCCGTCTTCACCCGCTCCACCCGTACCTGACCCGTCACCCGTTATGTATCACCCATCACCCGTTTCACCCGTCACCCGCGGGTGAAGCGGGTGAACCCGTTTACCCGTTTACCCGTTTGTTTTTCTTTTTCCTTGATCGCCAGTTAGGTTTGTAAATTACTGTGAGTGCAGAGAAAATAGAGGCAGAGCATATATGTTCTATGTACAGCAGTTAGGGTTGCAAAATTTACTTCAGAGAAAAGAATGAAATATTGCACAGATCATGTACGTTCCATGTTCGCCAAGTATGGTTGCAAAATTATCATGATGAAGAGAGAAAATAGAGGTGCTGAGCATGTATGTTCAATGTTCGCCGGTTAGGATTGCGAAATTACCTTTAGTGAAGAGCGTGAAAAAACTTCGCAGAGCATGTAAGTTATTTATTTTTCAGTTAGGGTTTCAAAAGTACCGAGAGTGAAGAAAGAAAATAGAGGCACAGAGCATCTATGTTCCATGTTTTCCAGTTAGGGTTGCAATTACCTTCAGTAAAGAGAATTAAAAACTAGGCACAACAAGTATGTTAGGGTAGTAAAATTACCGAGAGTGGTGAGAATAAAGAATGGCGCAGTCACCTAGAGCATGAATGTTCCTTGTTCACTAGTAGGGTTAAAAAATCGTGAGTGAAGGAGAATGAATAATAAGTAACAATTTAACATATAATATATATATAAAATCTATGCGGGTGAACGGGTCGGGTGATGGGTGAAAAATGTTCACCCATCACCCGACCCGCACCCGTACCCATTCCACCCGTCACCCGTTTTTCACCCGTTTTATGCGGGTTTTTCACCCGGTTTAGCGGGTCGGGTGACCGGGTGAAATGGGTACCCACGAACCCATTTCCATCCCTAATTGAGAGCTAATGTGGAAATGAGTATTTTAGTAGCTAAAATGCTTAATAGCTCTTAATTGCACAAGAAAATAGTAGTAATAAGAGGGAAGAAGACTATAATGAGTTATGTGGTGAAAATGATCATAAAATGGTGTAATTATAAAGGTTTTGGGACAAACTAGCCGTTTATAGCCAATAAAGACAAGAAAAAAAAAGAGTTGTTGGACATTTCTAGTCGGTTCCAACGGCTCTTTTCTCTAAAGAGCGTGCACGCCCTGGCCAAAACGACGTTGTTTTGATGTTTGACCAACGGCTAGTTTAACCGGTTCCAGGGTTGTTCCATCGGTTCCGGTTCCGACGGTTTCGAATCCAATGCCGTTCTGGGCGGTTCCTCGCGGTTCCAGGCCCTGTTCGGTCCCGAATTCCAAAACCTATATCATATTCACTTCATTTGACCACAATTACGGTTCCACACCAGTTCCAACTGGTTCCGATTCCAATCGGTTCCAGTTCAAACCACCGGTTCCGGTTCTATTCGGAATCGATGGCCAACATTACTTCGGTTGTTGTAGAATTAATAAAACTTAACTTGATATAAAAAATATATATATATATATAAAAGTAGCCACTACTTTCCACCGAAATGCTGAGTTCAAGTGATTAACAGGTCAAATAGACTTGTAATAACTTGTTAGTTGTATACCCTTAGACAATGGGAGAAGACTACTCTTCTGTTCCTAGAGGTTCAAAGTAATCAATCAAATTATCGCGTATCTCTGGAATTCATTCGTCCTATGGTTGCGTTCCTTCCCAGGTGTGGTGACCATATTATGTATCTTCAATGGACCTAAAAGAACAAACGATGCCTCTTAACCTGAAGCATAACAGGCATTCTCTGGTCTGGGTTACCTAAATCAAATCGAAAATGATCATATGAGTACTCTAAAAGCAAAACACAAACGCACAGCAAATGATTGATCCAACCTCCACCTCCCAACCCCTAAAAATCACAAGACACAAACCCTCCTAGAGATATTTTACTTTACACATTAACATACAGCAGAACAAATCTCAGTAACTCTCCTCTATTTCAGCTACTTGAGCAGCATCCTCCTCGCTTTACAGCCGAGACTTCCTTCCCAACATCAATCTTCTCTCCCGCGGGAACTGTGGACCCATTTGCGCTGTCACCCGCCTCCACAGCCTTCTTGCTCACGATGTGATATATCTGAGTGAGGACCTCAGTAAAAGCATCATCTACGTTGGTGGATTCAAGTGCAGAAGTCTCCATGAAAAACAGGGATTCCTTTTCTGCGAATGTCTTGCCATCTTCTGTAGGAACAGCCACCAAGTGACGCAGGTCAGATTTGTTGCCTAGCAGCATCACTACTATGTTAGGGTCAGTATGGTCCCTGAGTTCCTTCAGCCACCTCTCGATGTTTTCGAATGTGGGGTGTCTTGTGACATCATAGACAAGAAGGGCTCCGACTGCTCCACGGTAGTATGCACTTGTTATTGCCCGGTACCTAAAGTTTTTGATAAGTATAGATAGTAAGCAACGGGAAGGACTCTAATAAAACCAAGCAGTCGAAACATATGTCATGAATTTCAGAAGGTCAGACCTCACTCGTGAAGAAAAAGACAAGACAAGACCAGATAGCTCAAACAGTATTTCTATTCCATGTCCTAGTTATTGTGTACATGAGGTCTCATAATATACCATGAAGAAAAACCTCAGAACAAAGCTGAAAACCTTATGCAATAGACATTGATCATCTAATAGTAAAATTGACTACTAGATGTCATGTACCAGTCCAATTACTTGAAGCAAAGGCAGAGCAGAATTTGCTCGCTTCACGTTTTAATCATGAGGGATCATCAGAAAAATCTCAAGAAGTGTATTGCGTCTGGGGAAATTTTTAACAATATCTGGAAGTAACTTGCCAGCAAAAAAAAAAAAGCATAAGTCGGACCGCAGATTGAGTTCAGATATCGGTACAAATGCTTACATCAACATCTTTTGAAACCAGGAAAGTGACAAGCAGTACTAACAACTAGAAGAGACAGATTTGCTGAAGTACACTAATTATTGACTCAAATTGACCGAATGTTTGTCACTTGCACTCTTCAAAGACTAGTCATTTTGTCTACCATAAAATCCACATGTTCTAGATTACATGCCACTTGACCTAATCATTCAATATCTAAGAAACATCTTCCTCAGTGCCTGCCTGCTATATAATCATCAGCCTATAAAGAATCCAGCATGTTGAGATTAGTATTCACATAACAAAAATTTGCAGGATTGATAAAACATTTCACACTCTGGAAAAGATGAAGATCCAGCATCTTGATAGATAACAGTAGCAACAATTACAAAGCAGCAATAAGTTCAGAAACCCAACAATGCCTTTCCATTCCTGAAGAAAATAAAAATCTCAATTCCCCCACAACGCTCCAAAATCAAAGTTCAGAGAGAAACCAAATCTTGCTCTCAGCTAGAGACCCATCAATAAAACCAATAGATCTATGGAAGGATCACCAACATCAGCCTGCTAAAACCTAGATGAAATTCGGATCTAGTAAATTGCTTATTGTACTTATGCAGAATGCCCGACTGAAATGCTCAGCTCATAGGAACACTTAAGAGCACCAATTAGTAGAGTGTTTATTAAACCAATACGATGTAGCAACCAATAAATTTAGAGAAAAATAACCTTTCTTGGCCCGCAGTATCCCAAATCTGGGCTTTAATGACTTTACCCTCGACACTCAAGCTCCGAGTAGCGAACTCAACGCCAATCGTAGACTTGGACTCTAGGCTGAATTCGTTCCTTGTAAACCTCGACAGCAAATTCGACTTCCCCACACCGGAATCTCCTATCAGAACCACCTTGAATAAGTAATCGTAGTCGTCTTCTGCTCTATACCCAGACATTTTTTTTATCTTTATTCCTCTTTTTCTACTGTCTCTCCACCAGAACCGCTGCAGCACAATAACTTACTGCCTCCTTTTCAAAAAGAACTTAAATATGAGGACGCAGGAAAATCTAGGAAGCTATATATGAAATGGAAGGTTAGCTTCACCTGTAAATATCCCTTTCGTTTTATAAAAAAAATCGGAGCACTGGAACCAGTAAAGGAGAGTGTGAACGGTCTCGGAAGGTCAGATTTGTGAGACGAGAGACAGAGAAAGAAGTGAAAATAATATTATAATATAGTGTGTGTGATGTGTGAATCCAAACTGGTAAAAAGGGACGTGGAGACGAGCTTGAATCATTTCATGACTAAACAGTGAAAATCATTTTGGTTATGCTGGTTTCCAAGATAGGGTGCTCAAGTTGACGGGTTTCAAAGGAGTTTCTGGGTCCTATATTTGGTCTCATGTAGAAGTTTGGACTTTGGAGTTTGGCCTTCAGGCTGGTTTGGCTTCTGATGCTCATTCGGTCCGCCTATATACTGATTGCAAACAATTTACTAACTACCTGGATCAAAGCCCTTCCACGACCCTCCTTCCCTCTGTCCGGGATTTTACATCGCTTTCTAGGATCACTACGCGTGTATCCGACTATAACTTGGTTTCACATACCAAGATCTGACAATTTGTCAACCCATTGCTTAGCCAATTTAGGCCGATGTACTCAGTCGACTCAGTAATGGTCCTCTGGTGCTATACCAGAGTATGTATCTAGGCTATGTAACTCTTAATACAACCTTGCATTTTCACAAAAAAAAAATAGTGAAAGTGACAATATCACATACAGCCAGGCTTGGTGTTGATATCCCTCTATATAATTGGGTGATAGATGAAAAGAAATTTTTGAATAAATGACATTTAGATCTAAAGAGTTATTATAAATTAATAATTGTATTTAAATATTTTTATAAATTATAAAAATATTTTAAAACAGTGATAATTTAGATTTATTTTAGTATTACATGTATGTGCTATCTTATTTTAAGTGGGATTATGTTATTTTAAGGTTGTTTTTATTGTAAGAAAGGCTGGAGGAGAAAGTTGGTAATTAAGTCTCCTCACCTTTTAATTAGTAAGACTAGCAGTTTTACATCACCGTTCTACGTTCTTCTTAGTGTCTCTCTTCTCCTCCCTAATCAACTTCTGTCTTTACCTCGTGATTAGTCTGTTGTTACAGATTTATGTGTGTGGATTCTCGACCTACGTGAAGTGAAGGGTTCAAATCGGCCAGAGTTTGTGGCTGGTATTCTCATTGTCAGGATATGGAATTTTTCGGTTTCTAGTTAGGTTTTTGAGTTCTCTATTTATTCTGGTTAGATTGGTTGCGTGTATTATCGATGGAGGATTGGTGGTGTGGATCGAGCTTTCGGATTCAGTGGTTTCTTCAGATTGTCGTATTCAAGGTAGGTGGTAGACGGATTTGATTGAGTGTGTTCATCCATGGGGTCGAATTTAGGGATTTTGTTTCAATTTTTGGTTATTGATTTCTCTAAAAAATTTACAGTTTCCGGATTGGTTTTGCTGTTTTTGCAATTTGCACTATCAAACCCCATGGTAATTGTATTCTCAAATTGATTTGCTGAGGTGAGTTTTTGTTTCCAAATATGGTATTTTCTGCTTCTGAATTCGATAGTATTCTTTCGACATGTTTAGACACCCTTCCGGATGGGAGGACGCCTTCTAGTTTTCGCATTCTACACCGTGTCCGGACATCCTTCCGGATCTGCATGTTCGGATGGCATGCGCGGACGTGTTCTGGGATTTGAGTCTCGGACTTCGTTCGGACTTCAAAGCCCAGACACAAGTCCATACCATGTAAAGTTTTTTTCTTTTAGACTTTTATCCGAACTTCCACACCCGGACACAAGTCCAGACATCTCTAGTTTTCAAGTCTCGACTTGGCTTGCGACCAGACCTCCAGGCCCGGACACAAGTCCAAAAAAATCTTTGAATTTGGATAAATGTTCTTCTGATCTATGTTTTGCCCTTCGTTTGCGGAGTTGTGATCCCTAAGGCTATATAAGTTGTTTTGCTATGATAAGTATGCGCAAACACGTGTTTCCGGTTCTGAAAGTGTACTTCTGTTTTGGGACCTAGTTTCTTTGCCTTCTGAGCTGTGGATGGATAGGCCGAGCTATCATGTAGCATGTTACGTAAGACGTCTTTCTATTTTGTGATACGGGCACTCTCCCCGTTTCTGTTCTGGGACCGATGGTCCATTGGTCTTTGGACCATTTCTACGTTGTCGAGAATCTTTTATCTATATTGGTCTTTGACCTTTTTGTGTGTGCTTTGAGCTTGTGTCTGAAATACCCCATAAATTAATCAATATTGATTTAGGGGATTTATTTTATTAAACCCTAAATAATACTATTAAAGACTAAATTATATTATGGTATTATGAATTTAATAATAAGATTTATAAGTCAATAAATAGTGGAAAATTTTTGAGACACTCCAATTATATTATAAAGATTTTAGAAATATTTGGAGCATTTATTTGAATCATAAAAGTCAATATAAAATCATGGAAACCTTAAAACTCCTTAAGCCTTGTTAGGGTTGACTTTTTTTAGAATGGTCAAACCAGCCCATGAAACCTATGTCAATAAAAATATTATGGAAAACCAAGAAGATTGATAGTAAGAACGTTAAAAATTGATCATCCTAGCTCAAGATATGATCTAGGGAAGTTTAGAGCCAAAATTTTGAAGCTTGCTGACGTGGCTAAGGTTTTCTAACTCAGCCGCCGTCTCGGGAGTCACGCCCAAGCCATAACTTTCTTGTGCCCATCTTTAGACAACCATAACTTTCGCTCTGTTTATCTAATTGCCGTCAAACCTGCACCATTCTCTTCTCCTTTTAACCTAGTTTTTAACTATCTATCCAGCTAAACCTAATTCGCCTCACACAAAAAGTTATGTCATCTCAAAATTTCCTCCCCAGCTTGATGAACCCAGAAATCCAGATTGTCAGGTGAAATGTCCGATTTTGCTCTAGCTATAACTCTCTCGTTCTTGAGCCAAACTCGTTTTTCCATAGCTCATTTTAAAGCTCTTTGATTCCTATTTAACTTCTCTTTAGACATCAAAGGCAGATTCTTGATCATATGGAAGATCGAAGCGTCTAAAGTCCCCAACTCGTTCTAGCAGTGTTCTTGCCTATAATTTTTCCAGAAACAAAATGGTAAACTCAGATCTTTCGAGATCTATAACTTTCTCCCGTTCATTGTTTTCAATGATTCTTCCACTCGTGTTTAGAGTTACATGCCTAGTTTAAAATGTGGTAGGCTTCGTGGATCGAATCCCTCTCAGTTGGAATGAGTTGATCCGTGAAGTAGCCTACTTGGTCTGCACATAAAATATCAAAATTTCCAGAAAAACTCAAGGTATAGACTCGAATCTTTTGACTCATATTTCTCTGTGTGTATAACGAATTAGATCAAAACCTTTCTATCATCTTATAGAGCTACATGTCATCTATTGATTAAGCCCAAAACCATAGCCTAACTTGATCTACACTGTATTTTATAGATTCACAAAGTTCGACCCTCATTCACTCATAAAGTCGAGAGTTTTCCAGAAATCGAATCAGGTTTTCCTTGCCGGTGCTATTCCGGTATGTTTCCGACCAAATTACACCAATAATGTCACTCGTTTTTGCATTCCCGAACATACCCACCTATTAATTTGACCTATAATGCATTATATAGAGAGAATTTGTCGAATTCGAACAAAACTGTTATGAACCCTAGTTTCGAATTGCCAAGATCCGATTTCCTAGTGTCTTGCACCATAGATCATGAAACTGGTACCGTTGGAGTCGTCATTAAATTTCGAGTCGATCAAAACAAGAATCACCAAATTTGGTTTTGTAGATTGAGAGGAATCGATCAATTCCCATTCGGTAGAGGGTTAAGTTTATCTGATGAACTCGCGCGATATGGACTGTCCGATCGTGGTTAATAAAATGGACGGTCGAGATTATAACGTGAAGTTTAGTAATGTTTAAGTTAGTATAAATTACTGAATAATACTCTAACTTGCTAGATTTATTTAATGACCCTCCCTAATGTATTTTGACACGAAATTTTAACCATATATTCCTTATTAAATCTAGTTTAATTTCATGTAAATTAATATGGCTTTTGAGTTTTTAAACGTAAGTTATAATTTTTGTAAGTTCTGAGTATTAGATAATTAATAAAGATATTTTATGAAATAAAATTTTTATAATATGTCTAAAATATTATAGTTACTATATATTTAATTTGAGACTTTTTTAGGAAAGAGGAAATAGATTTAATAATTGTATTTCTGAATTTTTCATAAGATATCTTATAATCTATGGTTTTAATGTAATAAAAAAAATTAAAGTATAGTTGGAGAATAAACTTTATAGATTGAAAATAATATTAGGAGGTTACAATAACATTTAATACAGTATGTTGATAATTACATTAGGTTATAAACTTTTATGAAGAAATAAAAGGATTAAAATGTTACTTTAAGGTAATAGAGAAATATAATCAACTCATTTATATTATTAACTCTAAGTTATGGAAATTAATGTAGGAAGTTTAGAATAAGGGAAATACTCTACTTTATAAGTTGTATACCGATAAAGATTTAATTACAACATAGTAGGATAATTAAATGGGTTACATGAAGGGTTACTTAAATATATATGTATACATATATATATATATATATATATATATATTATTACATGATTAATAATAAAATAAGAGAAATATTTTTTATTAATAAAATGTGGGAATATTAGTAATTTTAAATGTAATCCTTACATGATATTCACAGTACTAAACGATAGTTCAACATCTTAAGATTATACTATTAAAAGAATATTATATGAGGTGGTATTAAATTATGGTTATGAAATTAAGCTTAAAGAGTTACCTTTGAATTTCTAAGATTTATATAAAACCATATTCAAATACATGCATAACATTATTTGTCAATGACCAGAATGTCAATCTATAATTTGGTTAAGTAATTAATATGTTAAGATTTAGGAAAATTTGTAATTAGATTACATAAAATGTTACACAAAGAGATCTTATTATATAATCAATAATAAAATAAATGAAATAATTTTACATCTAAATGTGAAGTGGGTTGATAAGTCTAGATTTAATCATTTCATAACATTTATAGTATTGAATAATAACTTAATGTTTTGAGATAAAATCATTAAAAGAATTATGATATAAAACGATATTAAACTATAATTATGAAATTAATTTAAATAATAATCCTTAAGTTCTTAGAATTAGATAAGCCATAATACATTTATAACATTAATTACCAACATTCAGAATGTGGGTTTATAATTAAGTGATGTATCTAGTAGTTAGAACTAAAAAAAAGTTTGAAAATAGGAATTAGATACTTAAAACCTTTGAACCTTTAATTAGATGAAACTAAGTTACATAAGAGATTATATTAATCTACTTTACGACACTGAAAATATTAATATGTCATTTGAATATAAGGTATGAAGATTTTTCAGAATAGATGATCTTATTAAATAATTGACAATTTCACTTATGAATGAAAATTTAAATCTTAGATAAATTTTACCTTATGTTAAGATATAATGTTTATCCTAAAACATAATAAAGGGAATTAATTTATTAAGTTATTCCTTTGAAACCTTAGGTTTTGTAAACAATCTAAAGTGTACTTAAGACATAAGTTTACTAAAATTTAGTATAAAAGGATTATACATCGTCTATAGAGAGAATGTGTGTAAAAGTAAAACATTTAGGAAATTAAATGTAAGTAAGGATACAAAAAAGGTTATCTTAAAACACCTTATTTTATAAGTAATAATAAAGAAAATAACATACCTTGTAAATACTAAATGTAAGAGTTCGATAAGTCTAAGTTAATTAGGATATAGTTATTTCAGGATGAAAAGTAATTTAACATCTTATGACAACATTATTAAATGGTTGTAATAAAAAGTCATTCTGAACTAAAGATAAACTAATTGAGTTTAGTAGTTGTCTATGAATTCTAAGATCAATTAAGTTATAATAAAATGCATGCACAACACTATGATTCCAATATACAGGATGTAGATTTTAATTAAGTTAAGGGGAAGATTTAATCATAATGGATTATCTAGTAGATATTGATAAAAATACATAATCATTACGTTGTGAAATTTATAGTATAGTACTCTAAGATAAACCCATCATAAGTCATAATACGATATTTTCCTAAAGTAAAAATAAAGGTATAGAGCTTAAGAATTATTATTGAAATTCTAAGATTAACTGAATTATATAAAATGCACTTATGATAAAAAGGTCTCAAAAGTCTTGAATGTGAGAATCATGGTTAAGTACTAGTAAAGTGGATAAGAGTGGAATAATTAACAAGTGTTAGTAAAATACATTCCTTGGTCTTACAACCTTGGGCTATACAACATTCTAAAATAAGTCAAAGGTTATACATAACATTTAAGCGAGGGCTTACAAGATAATTGAGGTTTAGAAATAAGAGTGAGGAATTTATTTAAGTTTCACTTAGGATATAAGTTATTGATAGTAGACTATCTTTAATATTCCTCAAAGTATGGTTGAATATCTGCACGAGTCTATTAGAACTGCTACAACATTAATCAGGTACGATTTCTCGTTCTCAGATACTTTTGCTAATAGACTTAAAGAGACGTTTTTGAAAAACGCTAACTGAGCTTAAATGAATTTCAAAAGGAAAACTGCTTGTGTGACTAACTCAGCTTGATGTGACTAACTAAGCCTTGAATGTATAACTTACATGGTTACTGTTTCTTCCTATCTAGTTGTTTCACTAGATATTACCTGCAAAGGGTTTACGTCTCTGCACTCTGTATGACTGAGTGTTTTGGTATTGCACTTGTGCAGTTAATCTAGTGGGATAACTAGGAATATGAGAAAATGACAAATATTGGTAATTTATTCCTTGACTTTGGATATCATTTCATCCATGAGCCGAGTCTTTGGTCAGCCTTCTTGAGTATGGAGTCTTTTATTAAGGCATGCGCGCGTCTTCATCAATGAATGAGAACTGGTCGGTAACAGCGGGGGACTGTATATTCCTCATCCTAAAAGGATGTGTATGACAGCGGAGGACTGTATATTCCTCGTCCATGTGGACAACTGACTAGCGGTGGGGGCCATCTCTCCCAATTGATTTAATTCCACTCTTGAGTATGTTTGTCTATGGAAATCAACTTTCTGGAATGGTGGTGACATGAACTGTCTACCACGGGTTATGGGTATTCTTATCGTTCCTAGTCCTTGTGACTACCTGAGTCTTTCTTCTCTTAACTGGAACTGGATCTAACATTACATATGGGTGCTTATTAACTTTATGGTGTGACTTCCTAAGTAATCGTTTTGGTTTTAAAGTTATCTATCTCTATCTTTACCTTGTTCTCTTTTCTCTATGATTGGTTGTTTTGAAGTGCCTCATTTCTCTGTTTTATTTTCAAGAGTTTAATTTCAAGTTACTGTTTTATTTTAAGAGTTATGTTTTAAATTATTGTTTTGGAGAATTGTACCAGTTCCATTCCAGGGAACTGACTCACCCCTCCCGGGGCGGGCTGCTTGGTTTCATCTTGTAGGTACGAAATTGTTTATATAGGTGGCCACAAAGAGTATGAGTGATTGGGATGAGAATTAGGAATTGTGAAGAGTTATTCTATTATACTTGCAGTTATGTTTATGTTGTATTTCTCGAGTTCAGACCGTAACATTTGTAATTTAAAGGTTGTAGATGGTGAGGATGATTTCAGGTGTTGGTTGCCCGATGATTTGTAAACACAAGTAGATGTTTTATATTCCGCTGTATTTATTTTAAATAGGGGTGTTACAGTGTCCCACTCTATTTTGAATTCTCTGAATTGGTCTGTTAAGTGTGACTTCAGCTTCCGCTCTGCTTTTTGTGTTTTTGACAGCTTTGGTATATGATTTTCCGTTTTGCAAAGACTATGGTTTCAGTATGTAGATATACTCTATTATATTATGTTGCTTGTAATGTTTTAAGCATGCTTCATTGATGAAGTTTACTACCTACTGAGTTGTGGTTGTTCATCCCCTTCCCACTAATCATTTTGCAGATTGACCAGCGAAGACTATCTGGTGGTTTCTGTTTTGGAAATTTGATTAGTTTAGCATTTGACGTACTTTGACATTTAGCCTTCAAGCCTTTTCCTCACTTTGGTTATGACATTATGTTTTGGGGCTTTGTAAACCTTTTATATTTATGATTAATATAAGTATTTCCTTGGCCTAATTCGGAATTCGATTAGTGGTCTTGCACGCTCCTGACTAGTATAGCGTGCGGCATATTTCGGCCGTAAAACTACCCAGTTTTGGGGTCGTTACTTTTAGCTGTATCAGAGCCAAGTTTGCTTTTACTGGGTGTGTTGGGTTATGGATGCTTGTATGCGCTTCAATGATTGTTGTTATTTGGTGGGCTTGTTGTGGCTAATGTTTTGGATCTTAGGTTTCTTATAAAGCCACAACGCAGAGAGGTTAGGACCCCTCAGGGCGAAGCACCACAGGGAGACATCGCCAGCATTGTGCAGCAGGTCACTACCCAGGTGCTGCAGAATGTGGGGACTGTTGGTGCAGTAGCGTCTGGAGCTGCTAGTGTTGATTTCATGAAGTTGAAGCCTCCCTCCTTCGACAGCAGTGGTGATCCTCAGGAGGCTAGCCACTAGATTACGGTTATTAAGGATCTATTGAGGGTCATGGGTTGTGAGGAGGAGTAGAAGGTGACTTCGCTACCTTCATGTTCTAGGCTTAAGCCAAGGAAGGTTTCAGTGGTGAACAAGTTACCTGAAATACCCCAAACCTTGATATGTTTTCTAAATATTAAACTAGGGTATATTAAGGCTAAAAAGTGCCTTAGAAACATTAGTGAACAATTTAAACCATAGAAAACACAATAAAGTACCATAAAGACAATTAGAGCAAAAACATGTTCTAAGCTTGAGATAACCTTGGTTAAGACTCAAAGAGCTTACCAAGACTTTATTTACATGATAATGAACATGTTAAACCAATTACTAAAGAAAACAAAGCTTGAAAACAAGTTAAAACACAATTTATTCTTTAAGGAGTCTTAAAGCACATTTTTGAAAAATTGTCTTATAAATGGGTTTTGAGTGGCTAAATGCCCATCATTACACCTTAATCAATATGTGTACTACTTAGTATCACATTAGGAAGTCTAAATCAATGGGAAATCAAAAATTTCATAATTATGTACACTAATTTGTGAATAGTGCTAAAATAGTGATTAATTTAGCATTAAGTCAACATAAATAAATTAAATGGTCAAACTAGCTCCTTAACATCCTAGTAGTAAAGGGGGCCGGTTTTTCCATGTGGTGAGTCATCACCATTTGCTAGCTTATTAGGAAAGAAAGAAGGGAAAAGTAAAAACACTATTTGCCTTATTAGACAAATATCTCACAAGTCATCCCTCTCTCCTCACTTTCTTCATTTCCCACCTTCCTCCACCATTTTCTTCATCTTCTCCCAGCTCCAAAATGGTAATGCTACAGCGCCTCTACCATTTCCAACTTCATTTGCTTGTAACTTCTAGCTCCATGCTCTAAATTTAATTCCAAGACTACCTTTCTTCTAGTTAGAGCAAGCTCTACAACCTTGTATTTTCAAATCTTCAAGAACTCCATTTTGATGCCATGAAGAATCTCCATTGAAGAAGGAAAAACTCATCTCTTTTCACCTTGTCAATCCCCTTTGCTTCAAGGTAAGAAAAACCAAAGAAAGTTCATGTTTCCTCTCATTTTTGTTCATGACCGAGAATCACCTCTTGATGGTGCCTTCTCTTGCTCTTTTATTAGCTTCATTTCAAACTTCAAAGGACTAGGAGGAGTCCTCTCTTGCTACTTAATCAAGCTCTCTTTCAATTCCAAGGTAAACATCCATTTTAGTGTTTTAAAACACTTATGTTAATCTAGGGTCTAGTCATGAGTTTAAGTATAAAGCTTAATGATCATTACCCTTATATGTGTGTTGGTTAGAAGGTTGACAAGTGATCAAAGCTCCTTGCTGATTTTCAATCAAGAAAGAATAAGAGAAAACAAGTGAGAAAATCTTGAAGAGGAAGAGGTAAATAACCTAACCTAATGTAGTTTTGTGTACTAGGAAATTGAGCTATATTTGCTTAATAAACAACTTAAAGAGCCCATGGGAAATGAGCTAGAAAACTATCCACAAAGTGGAATATAAGGACATGGGAGCATTGTTGTGTGTATTTGCATGTTGAAGGCAAATATATGTGGAAATTCAGTGTTTGAGATTATTGCAATTTAAGGGCCTAAGAGCCATGTTATTTAAGGGCCTAAGTGCCAAACAATTTAAGTTTATGCACTATATTGTGATGTAGTGTAGTTTAAGGTGTAGTTGTGTGTAAAGAACATTCCTTGTATGGATGAATGTCCTTGATCGTTTAAAGGTGAAAAGCTATGTGTTTTGGTGTAAGGAAGTGCTAGTGAAGCTATGTCAAAGTTTGGTGAGTAAATAAGGAGTTTTAGGTGTTTAAATGAAGTTTGGTGACCTAGCTTGTACTAGGAAATTCTTAAGGGTTAACTTGGTGAAAGAAAGGGAATAAAGGTGTTCTTAAGTGTTAGAATGACTTAGACATTGTCTTGGAGGTTTAGAGATCAAATGGGTGATTTGTGATACACCAAAGTCATGGTAGGAGTGTGGTTAAGCTTTGTGCAAATTTTGGTTAACAAGAGAGGTATGATGCCTTGTGAAGGTTCAAGTATGAACTTGTGGAAAAACCTTAAGGAGTTTGTGTAAAGGAGGTGTTGGTGAGAAATATTCTTTTGGAGTAGTTGTAATGGTGGTGAGACAATACTTTGGTTAGTTGAAGCCTTAGGCAAAATTACAAGTTGAATGTGTAAGGAAAGATGTTCTAAGTGTAAAGGATTTAGTAAGAATTTGAGTAAAGGTTAAGGACTTTGATGGTGGGTGAATAAATGAGGTTGGAGGTTGGTTCAAGAGTGGGTTAAAGTGCCAAAATGAAGTTAGAACATACTAGGACATGTATGGTGAGGTTGGAGTGAAATAAGCAAGTTAAAACAAGTTTCTGACATCGACCTACCTTAGGACCAACCTTAGCAAGGTCAGTCAGGCCTAAACTACCCATCCAGGAAACTCTCTGGAATGGACCGACCTTAGGACCGACCTTAGCAAGGTCGGTTCGGGCTTGAATTTTGCAAACGGAAATGTTTCTGAAATGGACCGACCTTGGCAAGGTCGGTCGGGGTAAAATTTTCAAACGGCAAAGTGTTCTAGTTTCGACCGACCTTGGGACCTACCTTGCAAGGTTGGTCGACCTTATAAAAAAACATAAAAGAAAATGTGGCTTAAGTAGTAAACCCTAGTGGGTACAATAAGGATAATTAAGTGGAAGTTAAAGTGTGAAAACATGTCATATAATCATGTAAAACACTTAGTTAATTGGAAGTTAAATAAGGTAATTAACCGACATTATTAATTATGTATAGGAGTTGCATTCGGTGAAACTCAAACACAGCAAGGATCAAGGTATGGTTTTCTTGCAGTCTGTTTGCTACCGGTTTACACCGGCTTGTGTGTTTGTTGTTTTCTGAATGTTTATGACTTTGTAAGACTTAAATCATGAAATGAGTTTACAGTCATTGTTATTATTGTGGCGTGTGAGTACCGGTACCGTTTACCTCGAATACGTGCTAACCCGTTAGTTAACCAAACTAGGATACGTAAGAGAGCGGTACTCGGATTTAACGTTTCAACTAAGGGAACGTTCTAACCACGACTATGTATGAGTTGGTTGTGGTTTGTGTTATTAAAGTGTATCCCACCTCCCTTGTGTGCCTAACTGGACCTAAACACCTATCACTAGTACAAAAAACGCCTATTTCGGCGCCCCTATTTCGGCGGTTGTAGATAAAACCGCCGAAATAGGTGTCTTTTTCCAGACTACAAAAATCTCGGAGCCCTATTTCGGCGGTTTTATCCACAACCGCCGAAATAGGTTCATTTCCCGGGATTTTTTTCCGAAATTTTCAAAAGGCCGCTTAAATTTTAGTCTATTTCGGCGGTTGTTAGTAACAACCGCCGAAATAGACTTTCTTTTATTATATATTTGCTCACCGACTGGCGAACTTGCTCTGCGCCTCTAATTTTGTATCCCTAACTGGCGAACTTGCTCTGCGCCTCTAATCTCTTCATCTTCTTCTCTCTAATTTCGTATCCCTAACTGGCGAACATGGTCTGCGCCTCTCTTCTTCACTGGCGAACTTGCTCTCATGGCGAACATGGTCTGCGCCTCTCTTCTTCACTTGCTCTCACTTCATCCCGTTCTCTCACGGTAAATTCGCAACCCTAACTGGCAAATAAACATGCTCTGCACACCTTTCTTCATCCTCTAATCTCACGGTAATTTTTAGGCGAACTTACATGTCTGCGCCTGTGTTCTTCTTCCTTGTGGTAATATACTCGAACTTATCTTATTCTCTCCGGGAACCGGTAATATACTCGAACTTACATGCTCTGCGCCTGTACGTGTTCATTTTCTTCTCTCGTGGCGAACTTACATGGTCTGTGCCTTCATTCTCGGGGTTGCGCCTCTTGAAAATCGCCGGAACTGCTGCTGTGAGGTTGAAGACGACGCGAAAATCATTTTTTTTAAAAAAAGGACCTATTTCGGCGGTTGTTAGCTAGGAACCGCCGAAATAGGTCCTTTTTTTTTTATTTTAAAACGCGCCTATCTCGGCGGTTTTTAGCTAACAACCGCCGAAATAGATGACCTATTTCGGCGGTTGTACAACCGTCGAGATAGGATTGTACACCTATCTCGGCGCACTCCATTTCGGCGGTTCACAACCGCCGAAATAGGCTATTTGGAACCGCCGAAATAGACTGTTTTTGTACTAGTGTATGGTGTGAAATGATGTGTTAAGTTCCAACAATGGAACTACTAAAAAGAGTATAACCGGGGGGTGAGGAATCCGGTAGTTCCGGTCACGCGTGTATGTACGGGAGTCGATATCTGAATCAGATTCGACCCTCATTAGGTTATGGTTGTCTTTCCTTCTTGGATTACAATCACCCGCAAGCCTAACCAAGGCTTACCTACCTGACTGTTGATCGGGCTAGGGGGATTATATGTACGGTGTGCTTGGATCACTATATCCGACACATCTTTGGGTTAAGTTATTCGTTCGACAAACAGAACGGTAACGAGTTATATAACAAGCTTAATATGAGATTGAAATCATTCTCTAGGCTACCAAATTGACTAACTACTGTTTGGTTCGTTTCCTAAAGTGAAACGTTCCCGTAATGTTGTATATTGTTATTGCTATGCAATGCTCATTGCTATGCTTACGTATGTTGTATGTTAAATTAATGCCATGATATCATGACAATTAGTTGCGTGTATCCTGGTAGCCGACGGGTTGCACGTTAATCATACCAGCCAAGGGTTGCTGAGCCTCTTTGGGGCACCATATTTCATTTTACAGGATGAGGATCAAAGAAGCGGAGTGGCTTTAGTTCCTAAGTGTAATGAAATACTGTTGTTAGCTTAGACCCGGGATGCGCTGTGCTCCCGTGGTCGTTTATTTTGGTAGCGTCGGAATTACAGTGATGGTTTGTATGTGTACACTCGGTATTGTTGGTTTATATGCATGTGTATGTTATAAACTAATGCTCAGGATTCAGTGTCCATCAGACCAATACATATGTACATATTCAGCCTTGTTAGCCACGTGGGTGGCTAGCGGCGTGTAACATTGTCCCGTTTGAGTAATGTTTAAGTTGTCAGTTTCCGCTGTCGTTATTGTTTATCGTTAAGTTTACAGTTGGGGTGTTACATTACCTCATCCTTGGATGTGGGAACTGTTCACATAGAGCATCAACAAGTAGTTATATCCGGATGTGTATAGAGACCAAAAGATTGTGGAGTGTGGGAGACTTTGTTAGGGTCGTGATATGTCTGTAAAGAGTACGTCCAAAAGATTATATCTCAGTCAAAGTATGTGCCATCCTATAAGCTTTCTCTCTCCTCTGAAAATGACTCAAATCAACTCGTAATGATTTAAAATTTTAACGCAATATAGAGAATGACATTTAGAGCATAATGATCTTGGAATTTTGAATGTTTGATTTTCCAATAATTTCCTAGTAATTTCTGAAAAAATCTGACAAGAAATTGAATTTAAAAATATTTCGACATTCAAAAATTCTAATTTCTCCATAGAAAAATTATAAATATCTTCCTCTACATGTAGTTAAAATTTCATGGTCAAATTCCATTGGGAAGTCACCTAACCAAAATCCCAGTAAACTTCAGTTTTTACCGAGTTACTCTATCTTTAGTGATGTCTATATAAGGGACCTTATCTCTTGATAAGAGACAAACACGAAGAAACCTATAAATCTCAAAAACCCAGCCGTATATACTCTCTCACGTTTTTCAACTCCCGGACACCGAAATCCCATCAAAAGTCTTCCAAAATCATCACATAAACGCATTTTTCAACTCCCACAACTTCAACAATCATCAAACCCCTACCAAATCATCTTACAAACATGAAGAACACCTTCAATCACCACTAGTCAGAAGCTCAGGTTGAACTCAATATGGAACCGGCATCAACGAAGCTTCCTAATATTCCCAACATGAAGAACCCTATCAATTCTAAAGGTAAAACAGGTTGGAATCTTATTTTTCTAACTCCCCTTGATTTCATTAGTCTTTTGTCAAATTTGAGCGTAAACCGACCCTTTTCGGCTTCTAAACCGTTATTTGTTTTTGTTTCCACCCTCTTACTTTTCATTAAGTTTCGACCTCAATTCGTGATCAAACTGGATTCTTTAAGTACTAACATGTTCATAATCTGGTATGCTACACACCCACAAAATTTGAGCCGAAAACACCATCGGGAACAGCCCAAACGTCGTTGTCTGAGGGCGGTCCACACGCACAGACGCTACGTCCGGGGTCCCGGCCACCCTATCTGTAAGCCCGGACGCTCTCAGACGGTGGCGGGTTATTTTTATTTTCAAAATTTAGGGTTTTTCAACTTATGTCCGGGCCCACGGATGTCCTATCCGTGGCCCTAGACTTTTCAAATTTTCGTTTTCTTGTACTTTTGACGTTTCTGTTTATTTAGGTTAATTTGGGTTTGTGGGTTGGACATTAGGTCCGTGGCCGCGAACAGTAATTAAAATTTGACCTAATTCGACTTCCGAAACCCTATTTTAAGTAATTTTAATTTCACTTTAATTTTCAGTAAAAATTGTCAAATATAAAAAAATCATAAACTTGCACACTTTAGTTTAACCGGACTGGTAATATGTCGTAAATAACATAAGTAGAGGAAAAATGACTTAGAAGGGTAGTGAAAGTAATTTGAACCAAGAAAGTCGAATACCAAGCCCCCGAACCCGAACTCTACCTATCCTAATTTACCATAGGTTAAAATTAGGTGGCGACTAATAAATAGGTTCCACTGAGCTAACTTAGGATTTAATAATTAATGTTATATGACTTAGTTATTAATCTTAGGTTTTAAGTGGACCTAGAACCCGACCAGATCCTAATCAATCCGAATCAACATAGGATAGTGGTTCATAAATCAAGGCTCACAACCCTTATAGAGGGTGAGAGATTGAAACTCTAGTCTATTATGAAGTTTTAGGCCACACCCAGCACAACCATTACAAACCCTTCTAATACATCACTATGTTGACTATACAAAAGATTCACCAAATTTTGCCTCTTCATGTATTTCAATCATTAAGATTGATTTGAAATGTAGGACTAAACTTTGTCTTTGGACACAAGGAAAACTCTTTTCTCTCACTAGTTGAGAGGGCCTAGTGAATTCTCTATTTGGTGGAATTTTGCATGACGACAACTCCAAAGTAGAAACATCATCATTACACTGAAGCTATCATCATTTTGCTTTACATGTAGGTATTTGACTTACCTTTCTACCCTAAAACTTGCTTCTTCTCTCTTGCTCGTGTAACAATCCCTATACCTGCACTTTCCTTTTCCTTCTTCTCTTGTTGCCAACAATGGAAGCAACTAGCAACCAGGGAAGTGTTAAGGAAATTGCACACGTTGTGCGAACTTGTCCCTAACAAAAGAATAAAGCACCTTCTAAACTATTGACGATTTATTAGACCAATCAGCCGTCCCGAACCTTGATCGCAGTATCATTGGAAAACTCTTCTCGGTGAGAAGTACTAACATTCGAGCCTTGAAGGAAACTTTGACAAGGCGTGGCAATTTCAAGACCAAATAAAGGTGAGATCGATTGGAAGAGACTTGTTTGTCTTCGTGCTAGGTAGCGTCACGAACCTCGAAGAAATTTTCAACCAAGGTCCCTGCATTTTCGACAATGCTTTGCTAGTTCTCCAGAGATTATGCCCAAAGAAAACACCAAAGGATCACGACTTTTGCTTCATCACTATCTGAGTTCATATCCATAATGTTCCTTTTGCCCTTAGGCATAAGACGTTTGTGGAGCGTACGACAAATAAGTTGGGTACCTTCATTGAATTTGACAACGAAGATAGCCAATTCAGTGGTGAATTCTTGAGAGTCAAAATTAGATACGACATTTCATGGCCTATCCTATGTTGTATATCTTTCATGCTATAAGGCTGCCCGCTGATTCTTCGGCTCTCCTATGAAAAGATGCCTTTTATTTGTCAACAATGTGAAATTCTAACGCACCCCACTAAAAATTACCTGGATTTTCAGCACTTCAAGAAGCATGCACCTAACTGTGGCCATGGCTAAGAGCTTCAAGCTTTAGGATAGGGCAAAAGAATATGTTAGAGGATGATGAATGCTTTTGGAATGCTATAAAGATGGCAGGTAAGGGATCAAGAGTCAATGCATGTACTGCTGAGAACCACTTTTCCTCTCAGAAGGTCGGCTCAACGCCTACGGACTATCGAAATGATAAGGGTAGATAATTTGTAAAAGACTGAGACATCTCTCCAACTTGTGAGGAAGCTCCTGGATGAAGATGAGGATTGTAAGCCCATGAAGTAGTCTCTGTCTCCACAGGATCAAGGTTTGGTCGATGAAGCTTCCCTGGTGAATTACTCGATTAGAATCCAGAGTGTGACTCTCTAAAGATGGTGGGGGGAAGAGAATTTAAAGAAGGTGATGGATGGTGGCTCACTAAGGGATGTCTGGAGGCAACAAGGATAAGCCACTAGGTAAGAAGGGGGAAATCTCAAACAGTAGTCTATATTTTACAAGAGGGTCGTTGGTGATTGACCTAACCGCATGTAAGGATAATGAGGAATGTGTGTCGCAACTTCCGGTTGGCGTGAGGGATGAACAAATCCTGGGTCGACTGCAGCAAGATAAGAGCACTTCTAGCAGCCACTCCTCGACCCCTTGCTCTTGTTCATTTGGGTTTTGTTCATCTTCTCGTTATGGTAATGTTAGTGGTCTTTTATTTTATTTTCTTAGTTAATATGTTGAGCTATGTTAATCTTAAGCACTTAGTTAATGTCCTGCTGGTTGAATGGGTATGGTCCATGACCATGTTGAAAAGTCATTTGGGCTCTTTTGGGTTAGGTTGGATGTTAGTGTGCCTTATGGTTGTACTCCTCGTCTGGGATTTGGATTGTGCTCTGACTCTACACTCGAGCTGCCCTAACCTTGTAAATTAAAGGAAAGGGACTCCCCCAAATTTAGAAGTTTGTTTGGTTCTACCTCACAAACGGAATGGAATTCCTAATTATTCACTTTGTTGTTGTTTGGTTTTGATATATATTTTATTAAATTGTATATAGTATTTATTTAAATAGTATATAATATATATTTATATAAATAATATATGTTAAGATTTATTTAAATGATATAGTATCTATATTATAAATTATGTATATTTATAATTATATAAACTAATATTTAAATTATAAATTTACATAAATTAATTATAATGTATATTAACATTTATAAAATGATATAGTATATATTAATTAATATTTACTTAAATTATAAATGATATATATAAATATTTATATAAATTATACATAATATTTATTAATACATATTTAAAAATAAAAAAGTATTTATTAATAGTTACATACATTATGCAATATTAATATTATATAATATAATTTATATTAGTAATTATTTAAAATAAATTGTAAACTATAATATATATATTCATATTTATATAGATTATATATAAATATATTCATATATACAATATATAGTATACAAATATATATATATATTAATATTTATTTAAATTAACTGATATTTTAATATTTATATAATATATATTAAAATTTTAAAATTATAAAAAATATATATCAATATAGCATATATCAATATTACATATATATTAGAAATAACATATATTAGTATTTGTCTAAACTAAGGACGAATAGGGGTAAGAGGGAGGAAAGGGAATCCCATTCCCTAGGATAGTACTGTAGAGGAGTCTGTCGGTTTTTAAAATTGAAAGTGGGAGAAAAGGAATCATTCAAAATGTAAAACAAACAACCACAATGGGAATGAATCTGTTTCCCTTTGTTGACTAGCTCAAGTAAAGCCCCCCTAAGAGTTTAAAGTTTTTGAAAAAAAAAAGATTCTCTAAAATAAAAGAATGTAAAGTATAATTTACCGCTATGTTAAAAAGTTAAATGATTGAATACACCATCATGAGATAATATACTTTGATTTTTGGCGAACTATTACTATGTTATATGGTGACAAAATCCATCAAAGAACATGTGAAGTTTTCATTATATCTCGAGGAGGAAGACAACCTCTGTGTGTTTACAAGAAGAGGGTCAAACCCTTGACTATCACTATGCTCTATATCAATAAAATAAAGAAAAGGAATGGGCATTTTATATGTGCCAGAGACTTATGTAACAAAGTAAAGAAAAATACAGTAAAAGGATCCTAAGATACAATACTAGAAAAGTACATATATACCCTAGAATACATACACTCTACTTATCCATGTCTAACACCCCCCCCCCCCCAAAAAAAAAGTGCATTCTTCAAGTAACCGGAGATGTGCTCTTTGCTGCATGAATCAAGTGGAGTGTCTCGTCTGTAGGTATCTGCAAGAAAAAACAACAAAAAATAGAGATAAGCTATCCGTTTTCTTGGTGTTTCAAACCTAGAGTGTGAAAGGAGGTATGATACTGTTTACCTGTGAGTGTTTTGGTCATGACATCAACCAATTGTTGCGTGGTAGGAACATACTGTATCTGGATTAGACCTACTTGCAATTTTTCACGCACGAAATGACAATCTAACTCGATGTGTTTCGTGCGTCGGTGATATAGGGTTCCTAGCTATATGTATAGCTGCTAAATTATCACACTTTAGAGGAACTGGTGTGATGTTCTTGACGCCTATCTCATTCAAAAGTCTGCTTAACCAACTGAGCTCTTCCGTAACTTGTCGCATTGCCTTGTATTCCGCTTCGGTGGAGGATAAGGTGACGGTTGTTTGTTTCTTAGACTTTCAACTTAGGGGGGAACTACCTAAAAGGATGTAGTATCTGGATATTGATTTTCGTGTGTTAGGGCAAAAGGCTCAATCTGAATTGCAATAGGCCTCCATCTTAAAGTTTGGTTCTTTGTTGAAGTGTAGGCCAAAACCGGATGTTCATTTAACGCAGGAAAGAGTGTGAAGAGCGACCTTTAGGTGATCTGAAGTGGGTTCTTGAAGAAACTGGCTAAGAAACTGAACAACGTAGCATATATCGGGTCCGGAGTTAGTAAGAAAATTTAGTTTTCCCACGAGACATCTGTAAGTTGTGGGGTTCTCTAGTTTGGATCCACTATTTGTGTAAAACTTGATGTTGATTGGAAGTGGGGAGACAGAAGGTTTGATGTTTTACGCATCAAAATCATGTAGGATTTGGTTTATGTATCGTTATTGTGACATGATGACGCCGTTTTTGGTTTCCAAGAATTCCATACCAAGGAAGAAGTTTAGTCTTCCTAGGTCTTTTATTTTGAATTCCTTGTCGAGTTTCCTCTTTAGGAATTTTACCTCCTTGATGTTGTTTCCTACCACTAGGATGTCATCCACGTAAACTCTAATAAGGTTATGTTGTTTTTGTTCCTTTTGACGAAAAGGGAGTAATCGTTTTGGGAGTGGTGGAATCCTAGTTCTTTTAGGAAATTAGCAAGTCTCTCGTACCATTGGCGGGAGGCTTGCTTTAATCCATAAAGGGATTTATGTAGCTTGCACACCTTGTTCTCTCCATTAACTTCTAGACCTTCGGGTATGTTCATATAAATGTCTTCGTGGAGATCTCCATGGAAGTAGGCATTATTGACATCTAGTTGGTCTAGAATTCATCCGTTTTTGATGGCGGTTATAATTAGAGCCCGAATTGTGGTTAGTTTGACTACTGGGGAAAAAGTTTCCTCATAGTCAAGACTGTGTTTTTGGGTGAAACCTCTCACGACTAACCGAGCCTTGTATCTCTCAATGTCCTCGTTGGCTTTGAGCTTTATTTTGTAGACCCATTTGCAGCTAATGGGGCGCTTACCCTTAGGGAGGTCTACAATGGTCCAAGTTTTTGTGTGCCTTAAAGCGTTGAATTCTTCAGCCATAGCCTTGACCCAGTTCGGGTCCTTGATGGCTTGCTTGTAGCTTGTGGTCTCTTTCAGGTTGTGGAGGTGGGCCAAAAGTTTATTTGTGCTTTGCTGGAGGTAACATGAGAGAATGGTGCTGTTTGGTATATGGTCGGTGAGAGTGTTCAAAATAGGCTGTTGGAGAGAGTTGGAATTGGTGTTGTCAAGTCTTTGGGCAAGTATGGTAGAAAAGGGGTCTTGCTCATTCATGTTGGAGGCCATGATGTAATTGTCATATCTTGAGGGAATGTTATGTGTTTGTGTGGATCTTTTAAGTTCCTCAGGCTGTGCAATGATGTTATCTATGGTTGTGATTGGTTATAGAGTGGCATTGTGAGGATGACACTCTTCTCTTGCCTCAGAGAGCTGCGACGTACAAGAGTCATCCTCAACTATAACGTTGGGAGGAGGAAGGAATAGGTCTGTGTCATGTTGATTTGGTTCTACGGTATCGGTCCAATTTCTATCTGTCAGAGGATAAATGTCCTCAAAGAAGGTCAAGTCATGGGTGACTTTGAGTTCCTTAGTTTCAGGGATGAGAACCTTATGGCCTTTGGTATCTTTAGGTATACTAATATAGACGCAAGTTGAGGATATGGGGTCAAGCTTACCTCTGGTGGGATTGATATTAGTCATGTAGCATAGACAGCCAAAACTCCTAATCTCGTTGTAGTTGGGTGTAGTGCCGTATAGCTTTTCAAAAGGAGTTAAGTTCTGAATAGCCTTGCTAGGCAAAATTTATTAGGTAGGCTGCGTGTTGAAGACAATGACCCCAAAAATGATTGCTTAGGCCTGATTGGAAGAGGGGGGCCCTGGTTATTTCCATGAGGTTCCCCGTGTTTTCTCTCGACGACCCCGTTTTGTTGAGGGGTGTGAGGGCAACTCGTTTGGTGAATTATCCCCTTTTGGGTAAAAATTCGATTCCCTCCCGTGATTTTCCCAATTCATGTGCATTATCGCTTCGAATTATCTTAATGTGTTTGTTCATCTCTCTTTCAATTAACTTAACAAATTTTTTAATTTTCTCCATGGCCTCAGATTTAGACTTCGAGAGAACTATCCAGGTAGCTCTATTGTAGTCCTCAACTAGAGTCAAGAAGTATTTGTGTCCCTCAAGAGTTTACGTCCTTAAGGGGCCACAAACATCTACGTAGATTAGTTCGAATGGCTGAGTAGTCTTAATCTCAGAAAGGGTGAATTTGTGTCATTTAGGTACATGAAGATTCATTATATTTCCCATTCTCTTCAAAGACAAATGGCCTAACCTATTGTGCCACAATAATAGTTCATCTTTGTCATTCACTTTAAGAGATCTTACACAAGTGTTTATGCAACCAGTAAGCAATAGCTTTCTGTACAAAATGAAATCACGTAGATATTCTATATCTATAACATATAAACCACGAATTTGCTTTCCTATTTCTCTCGAAAAATCACTCTTACAATCCTGCAAAAAACAAGCATTGTCTATGAACATTACTATCACATTCAATTCTTCAACCAATCTGAATACTGATATAATGTTAAACTAGAAGGAGGGAACAAACATAACATTTCTCAGGCAAGTTTCATTACGCATCAAAAGGTCTACAACAGAGATAACATTTCTTTTGTTTCCGTCTGGTAATGTGATTTCTCTTTTCTCTTAAAGATTGGCATATTTTGAAAGTAAAAGTTTACTTCCACTGACATGTTCAGTGGCACTAGAATCTAAAATCCATATGTTTCAAAGATCATGCAGAACAGAATTAGTATTGGAAATTAAGCATGGTAGAGCAGACTCACCAAAATTCGCCTGTTTGGATGTTACAGTACCATCTTTCAGTAGTTGAAGGTATGCAACAAGCTGCCCTAATTGATCTGGACTGAATACTTTAACAGGAGATTCTTGGACCGCTTTCTCATTGTTCGAAACTCCTTTGATTGTTCTGAAACTATTAGATCATATTCTAGTTTCTCTTGTCTTCTTTGAATCATCGGTTGGAAAACCAATTAGCCACCAACAATCGTTTCGAGTGTGTCCTAATTTCCCGCAATTCGAACATTTCTGCGGGTCCTTCTTGATGCCAGTAACTAGCTTCATCTGGTTTCTCTTGTTCAAATTTTTAGGGTTTGGAGATGAATTTATGTTTCTCTGTCTGTTGAAGCTCGAATTTCCGCCCCCTTTGCGATTAGGGCAACGGACTACTGTTGTTCATCTCGCAGGTCGAGATTTTCTCTTGTCTGTTCTTCTTGCACGATGAGGGCAAATATTTCGTCGAGGGCTGGAATCTCACTCATCGCCAAGATCTGGCCTCGCAATTGGGCGTACGATCGACTTAATCCCATCAGAAAATGAATAATCTCCTCCTCAGCCTGTCGCTTGGTCTGATTGTCCTTGGATTTGCAAGATGAGTGATAAGTCTCAGACTTATCATATATTATAGCCTAGAATTATAAGAATACTAGTCAAAATAAGATTAGAATAGTTAGTATTTATGTTATATTATATATAAAGTTTATTATTTATGTTCAAACTTATGTTTGGTGTATTTCTCGTGTTAGGAATGAAACTTCTAACCAAAGGACAGTGTTGCCGGGCTTGAAGCTGGATGCACCACTCATGGCATCAATGTGTAGCAGAAAAGAGCTATTGCTGGGCACAGTGCCGGGTAAAACCTAGCCGGCACCAGTGAAAATTCGCCACTGTTCGCCAAGAGTTAGCGGTTAATTACCGTTAACAAACTGACTGATTCCGGGTATGGTGCCGGATATATCCTGTCCGGCACAAGCAACTTTTCGCTCAGATTTGGCGGTTTCAACCATTACAGTTACGAACGTGTTGTATAAGGTGCCAGATCACATTGACCCGGCATGACTCCCGACACATGAGGATTTTGAAGTCTATAAATAAGCCGATCTTCTCCTCATTTCACCACACTTCAACATATCCCTACACTCCACTCATATTCTCTAATTCTGCATTCATCCAAGTGTTGGTGTCCAAGGAAGTTCTGAGCAACTGTCTACGCGAAGAGAAGGAAATCCTTGTCGGGTTAAGGCTATGACCAATTCCCTTATCTCCTCTTGTATTCTCTTCTTGTAATTTGTGTGGATGGTGGAGTAGAATTCTTTGTCATCTTTGGTTAGGAATGATACTCTTTGTAATACCTTTATGATCATTTAATAAAGTTATGAGTTTCCAACTTAGATTTCGATCTTTATGCAAGGAGTGGAATGAGTTCGCTACTTGTTCTTCTTTACTTCAAAATTCTAACAGAATGGGTTGAAGGAATCTAAGTGATCTTTGCCTTTGTCTTCTATAAATTAGGGGATGAAAATTAAGGTTTGGAGTTAACCACTTTATTCTCCTCTTTCTTGTTCGTTTATTGTCAATAGATTTGCTGGATTCAATAATAGATTGAGAGTGTTTGTTTCGACCAGAAACATGGAAAGCAATGTTGACATTTTGGCACTGCCGGATGCAATGTCGGGTGTCAGGTGTCTGGCACATTCAAAGTTCTTGAATGTGTCGTGCATTTTATGCCCAGCATCACATACGGCGTGTTCAAGAGTTGGTTAATTCGAAACTTGTCAATTTGACTTAGTGATCATACTTGTTATTAGATTGATTATTGTCCCAAATCAGGGGTAATCCATTGTAAATATCATTTAGTTAGATCATTAGATAGTTTCTTTAGTCTAAATTATTATCCATCTTTTCCCCCCTTTTTATTAGAATAGGTAGTTACCGAGGATTAGGACTAATTTTCTAGTAAGTCCCTTGGGTTCGATACTCTTGGTCGAATTTACTTACAATTTATTCCTACCGGGATTTTTGCTACCCGTAATAGAGTTGTAGGATTCTTTTATTCTTTTATTCATTTTGTATATTCTTTCCTCCTACAAAAATCTTGTTAGCAATGAGCAACCAGAACAGTTGTCGATTGGCCTCGCCAAATCATACAGAGCCCAGACTTCCCTTGACCTCATGAAATAGTCAGTTATTGATTCATCTCCTTGTCGTAGGTTTACGATTTGTGTCTTGATGTTGTGGAGAGTCGCAAGATTCTTTTTCTTGAATCGCTTGCACAGCTAATCCCAGATTTGCTTTGGGTTGCTGGTGTACATCACACTTTGAGCGATGTTGGGGGCTAGGGACGAAATTAACCAGGTAACCACAAGCGAATTCGCTCGCTTCCAAGCTGCGGTCCAAATCGCATCTTTGCCGTCGGGTTGTGTGACGCTCTCATCTATAAAACCAATCTTGTTTTTGGCTGTGAGTGCTTCTTGCATCGACCATTTCCAGGCTAGGAAGCCTTCACCGGTGAATTTGGGAGCCAGGGTTGCCCAGTTTGTTCGGTGGATGCTACGTACAATGGATCATTTTGATCGATCGTAGTACACTTGCCTTCCCCATACTACTCTCAGTATTTTTTCCAGTGTCACTCATCTTTCTTTCTTAGTGGATCGTAGATTGCTCTGGTACCATGACAAAATCTATCAAAGAACATGTGAAGTTTTCATATTTCTCGAGAGGAAGACGACCTCCTTGTGTTTACAAGAAGAGGGTCAAACCCTTGACTATCACTATGTTCTATATCAATAAAAGAAAGAAAAGGAATGGGCCTTTTATATGTGGCCGAGACTTATGTAACAAAGTAAAGAAAAATACAGTAAAAGGATCCTAAGATACAATACTAGAAAAGTACATATATACCCTAGAATACATACACTCTACTTATCCATGTCTAACATATGGCGTATTATTTTGTGTTTAATGATGTGATTTTATTATGATGAATCAAATGCGTTGACATATGAATTATTTTGGAACTCATCAAATCTCCCTTGCATATATTTTGGTATTTGTAGAATATACGTATTTGAAAGGCCAGACCCGTATAACCAACTGATATTTTTCCTGAATTATACTCTTCTAGAGAAATCAAATTGAGGCAATAGACAATAAATCATACCAAAAAAAATGCAGGAAGCAGGGGGAATCGATTTTAGTAGAAAATGGAAAGTTACCGTTAAATGATTCCATATTACAGAGGAAAAAACATGTATCGGATATGAATGGAGGGATTAATTTCAGTCAGCTTCGATTCTAGAACACCAGATCGAATCGATCAAAAGGAGTTTTTTTTTTTTTTTTGAGAAAAGAAATCGGAGAAATTTTTAAGCGCAAAAGAAGCGATGGAGCCATTAATACGAGAGAAAAAAAAAAGGAATCAATTTGTGTATATATATATATTGTGTCAATTTGGTATGTATGAATTCATATTAATTATATCATGTATAGAAACACAAAAATCCAATAAAAGAATGGAACTGATGCAAGATCACAACAAGCATCTAATTTTACTTGGGATCGAATCAGAAAGACAACAACGCGGAAGCCAGCTCATACTATTAAAATCTGAAACATCCCAGCTGGTGGTGGTTCGATGATGTGTTTCTTCTAATTCTTGGTCTTCTTTCAGACGATGGACTTGTTGTGGTCTTCTCCATAGCTTTCCATACCTTCGCCATCATCTCATCCTGCTGATAGTAGTCCAGTAATGCGGTTCCGATTAGGACCGGTGGAGACCAGAGCCCACTCTTCTCGTAATCAAAATCAAACTCAAACGCGTCGTAGAACTTATGTAGGAGCTTGTCACTCTTCGTTTGGGAGACGAGTTGGACACGGTGAATGAGAGGGCAGAAGAAGAAGATGAAGATGATTCTGAAACTGCTGGTAACTGATCATGAGGTGAAGATAATGAGTTGCAAGAGGAGGTGGAGGAGGAGGAGGACGATGAGGTCATTTCAGCAGATACGGCTGGCTGGCATATAGGACTGTTATAGCGTATTGAGGGGGTTTCTGATAGCTATGACTGCTAGCTGCTGAAGGGATTGTAGGGAGAGAACAGAGAAGTTTTGAGAGTGAAGAAAGGTAGGGGAGGTCTGGATCTAGAGGGAATAAGTGGGGTTAAAGTCCACTTGGAAAAAGATGATGATTAGGACGTGTATTGGTATTGGCTGTATTCAATAATTGAGTGTGCCGAAACGTGGGATGTTATATACCCCATCAGCTTTTGCATGAGAGATTATAGTAATTATTATATGATTGGTGTCAAGTAGAAAGAAAAGATTTGATAAAGTAACAGACATATATCAAATGACTAATTGTAAACAGAGGGTCTCGTAGGTGTAGCCATGTTTGGCTGTACGGCATTCTCTCTTTTTTTTTAAGCGACCAAGCAACTCTCCTTCTTTTTTTTGTTTTTTGTTTTTTTATTTTTTTTCTTTATTACTCCCTCTATCCCACGGGCAGTGTCCTCTTTAACTTTGTACACAGATTAATGAAATGTGAAAAAGTAGAGTAGTGATAGAAATGTCTTATACGGTAAGAGACACCATTTTGGGACAAATAAAAAATAGACAGAAGACTCTGACAATGGGACGGAGGGAGTATAAAAACTTTAAATTATTATAACTTTCGATATATAAGTCTAAGATGAAAAAAAATTATATCATTGTTCACTTAAATTCAAGCTCTTCAAAACAAGACCAGTTATGAATATATTTTGACAACTTTTTTAAAAAATTATTTTTACATGTATGGAGCATAGAACGTAAAAGAAAACTTGTACAGATGGTCATACAAACCTGTACAAATGTTCACTAAAACATGTACACCCTCACGTAAAGACATGTACATCCTCGCATTAAAAACATATAAACCTGTACGAATAATTAAATATGTACATCCTTAGATTAAAACCTGTACATATAAGGAAGAACACTTGTATAGACGATCATACAAACATGTACATATGACCATACAAACATGTACAAATGTTCATTAAAGAACATGTACATTCTCACATTTGAACATGTACATCGTCACATTAAAACATGTACATTCTCACATTAAAATATGTACATACATCCTAACATTAAAATATCATGGAATACATGTAAAAATAAATTTTTTTAAAAGTTGTCAAAATATATCCATGACTGATCTTGTTTTGAAGAGCTCGAATTTAGATAAACAATGACATAATTTTTTTTCATTTTGAATTTATATATTAAAAGTTATAATAATTTAAAATTTTTGTGATAAAGGAAAAAAAATCAAAACAATAAAAGAAAAAAATGGAAGTACAAACATGATGCTAGCGCTACTCTCCCCTCCCATTTCTTTTATTTTTGTTTGACTAAAATGCCCCATCTGTGGCCATCATAGCTACACCCACTCGTAGGTAAGAATTTGGCATTGTAAAACATCAAAATATTGAACAGCATGTGCAGGGGCGGACCCAAGCGGGTGCATCCGGGGTCACGTGACCCCATGACTTTTGTAAAAAAATTTAATTATAATAAGTTCTAATGTAGTTTTTTTATTATATGGTAGATGTTTTATGTGTCAGTGACCCCATAAATTTTAGGAAAAAATAATTGTAGTAAATTTTATTTGTCAATGACCCCATAACTTTCAATCTCTGGGTCCGCCCCTGAGCATGTGTGGTGATACGGCACATTCTTCCAGTGTCTTTTGGATTCTTTGATAGAAGTAATGAAGATGCTGCAAAAAACCTCTTGGTCTCTCCAGTGAGGTTTTAATGCTCTCTCTAGCTCATACGTGATATGGGAAATTACTTAATTCCCATAGTTCCGGGAAATTACAAGAGGACAAGATGATCAACCGTTATGGCGTTTCAGAGCACTTGCTGGTTATGCGTCTGTTGCTGTTCAGCATTATAAATTGGAGTGGCTTTTTGACATTGGATATGAAGGGAATTGAGTTTAGATTGTAAAAAAGCACCTCTGTCGAAGTAGAGAGAGTGATTATGAAAGCATATGCAACTTTACTAAGAAAATTTATATATTGATGAGTAAATAATAAATTATTATTGAGAGAGTTGTCAGCTTTTATTTCGCTTTTCATTTTAACTAAAAGCTATATACAAGTTATACTATGATTAATGAGTAAGGATTCATATTGTCTTGCAATATTAAACTCATATATATATTATACTCCCTCCAGTTCAAAATAAATGACATTTTAGACAATTTCACACATTTTATGGAGGAGTTTTAAATGACTATTGTATCCTTACTTTTTGTATGGGAAGAATAAAAAAGTAAGTATACTTTATTGGTAAGACAAAAAAGTAGAGTTCAATGACATTAATAATTAAAAAAGTGAAAAGGGCAAAAGTAGAAAGTAAGATACAAAAAGTTTAAAATGACAAATAATTTAAACATAAGTCTCAAGCCTAAAACGACATTTATTTTGAACAGGAGGGAGTATCTTTTAAGCGCAAATTCAAACTCTTGATTACATATGCTTTACGTACGTGTCTTATAAATGCAACTGAACCATCCAAGGACGGACAAATTAATATAGGTTATTAATGACATTTGGATTTGGAAGTTTATCAGTGCAATTGGGATTGGTGTGGATTTGAGAAGTGGAAGTGGCTCCACCGCAGATACATTTTCTCTCTCCTTGTTATCCTAACATTTACATTAATTCGACTTATATATATTTATACATATCATCACCATTTAAAAAAAAACACAAAAACAATGCAGGCCAAAAAACATGCACATAAACCAAATCCAACCACTAACACCACCACACTTTTCCTAGTTGAACAGATGTTACACCCACACATATATATACTATAGAAGCCCTCTCTACAACATACTTTTCAACATTGTAAACAGAATGACAAACTTCAAAATATTGCTCTCATTCCTCTTTCTTTTTTGATGTAGTTTGCGCTCTATCACCTTGATATGGTATCAGAGCGATCTTAGTCACAAGCTGGATTAAGCTTCCCGCATCAGTGGTTGACGACAACGATAATCAAATCAAACAAGAAAACATCAAGAATGAAAAAGATGCAGAATCGATTCTTCATAAAACACTATTTAGCGCAAATCAAGATTTCAATGATCCATTGTATCTCACCCCGCTGATAATCCTCCCTTAGCTTTGGGGCGATTTTTTAAGGGTATGGGTTTTGATCAACGGAAGAGAGCAACGATGATAATCCTCAAGGCAAAGAATAAGTTCTATCTCGTCAATTGACAAATTGCGGAACTAGAGGAATCTTCTTAACGACACCCAATGTGGGAGCGGAGTAATAACACAATCATGGCCTGGACACTCAATTCGATGGAGAAAGAAATTAGAGAAAACGTTGTGTATTGTGACTACACTCACCAGTTGTGGAAAAACTAGACGCTCAATTGGTTGATTTGTCTCTTGGATTTAGTATGTTGTATAGGTGGTATCTCGTTATCACTACAGAGTTTTATTTATTATCCTTGTTTAGTTACCGTATTTCGTTTTGCTTCATTACTCGCATGGGCGAGTGATGGCATGTGACACCCGAGTGAGTTTATTTACCATTGTATCTTCCGCTGTGAGACATGCTTAATTATGATACATGAGAGATTATTACGTGATTACTGAGAGGGATGTTACAAAAAGATTCGACATAATCAAAATACTGAAAATCTTTGCTATCCAAAAAGAAATAGAGCAATTGCAACAACAACAAGATTCAGTAAGTACCTACTTTACAAAGTTGCAAAATTTGTGGGATCGTCAGAGCAGTGCACAAAAGATCTTGAAGTGTACCTACGGTGCCACAAAGGAAATTAAGCAACGGGAGAATCAGGATAGACTGATGAAGTTCTTAGATGACTTGAGTGATAAATTCAAGTACGCATAGGGAGCAATCTTACTCATGAATCCTTTTCCCAATGTCGAACAAGCTTACTCACTAATAGCGTAGGATGAAAAACAAAGGAGCATGTCAGATAATCGAAATGAAAGCAACAACGTGAATAGCCTCATTTTGACAAACAAAACCTTCTTCTCCAATAAGAAGAGTTTTGTCAAACCCGCAACTAAGAGATCTCCCATCACCTTCACATCATTTGGGAAGAACCTGTACCTAAATTCACAAATTATGCAAAATTATGTCACACTCGAGCCCAATGCTGGTGGATTATCGACTTTCCGGAAGATGGAACTTAAGTTGGCACACAACAGGGCACAGTTGGTCCTATTCTTTAGCAAGATCATAAGAAGAAAGATACTACTCAGATGGAACAATAGAACTCACCAGTCGTTGGATCTGCCATAGAGCAAGTCAACCAATTGGCTAAATACATTCAACAGAAGAATACAAACTCATCAAGTGAAACCATGAGTAGCTTTGGGAGTTTTGTAGGTAACTATACTGAACCTTACTCTTTATATCTATAATTTGGCAACATTCTTTTCCCGATGAACTGTGCAAATTATGGATTGTGGATTTTGGAGCCTCTTAGCATGTTACGAGAAACAAAATTGTTTTTGATGACATTACATATCTTCCTACTAATAAGAAATTGACCTAGCCTAATGGAAAAAAGTGTTTGTGGATGTTCTGGTGTGGTTTTAATCCGTGAAAGTTTAAATTACCCTAATTTCCTTTATTTACCTAGTTTCACATTTAATCTGATTTTAGTAAGTAAATTAACATTACATTTGAATGTGGAAGTCATTTGTTCCAATGATTATTGTCTCTTGCAGGATCGTAGAACCAACTATCAAGGTAGTGTTGGTTATCAATGGTGTAGATTCTTCTTTCTTGATATTGTAGCTTTAGAAAATTTTCTACAACAGGCTAGGAAAATACCTTCTACCGTCTTTGTATCCAGAAAGGAAATAGGAAATAATGAATTACTAGAGATTTACTCGTGTGGCCTAATAAACTAGGTCATATACCCTCACAAAAAATTCCGGAGATGGAAATTGGAAAAAGTTTCCCTTCTATTAATCCTTTTCCTGGTAGTGTTTGCTTCAAGGCTAAAGGAAAAAAATGCCAAAATTTGGCAATTTTGAAATAAAGGGTAAACAAACGTCCCTTTATATGATACATACTGATGCATGTGGTCTTATGAGGACACTAACTTCTGAGAGATGTTGCTATTTTCTTACAATAGTTGATTATTACACTCGAGGCACTTGGATTAAACTTCTTTAACGAAAATCAGAAGGAACAAAATTCATAATTGAGTTTATATTACTTGATGAGAGACATTTGAGCATAAAGTCAAGGTGGTTAAATGTGATAATGCTAAAGAACTAGATGGTTCTCAAGAGGGAATTGGTTTTTTTTAACCATAAAGGTTTATTCATCAAACTAGTTGCCCCCACGCACCCTAACAAAATGGGGTGGTGGAAAAAATAGGGCCATCTAATGGAAATCACCTGATCTTTTCATTTCCAATCAGGTTTGGGAGCCCCAATTTTTTAGGACACACTTAAAACAAGTTGTTTTTATAATTAATAGAATACCTACTAAAACCATAAGAAATGTCACTTCTTTTCAGAAATTTTATGGTACTCTACCTGATTATAATAGAATAACTTTGGATGTCTTTGTTTTGTGACCAATATAAGTCCTAATAGAAGCAAGTTAGAACCTAGATCAGCTGCTTGCCTCTAGCTATTTTGGAAGTAGTAAAAACAAAAAGGGTCATAAAATCTTAAACATAGACACAGATGACATCAATATTAGCAAGGAAGTTATTTTCTTTAAATTCATTTATCCTATAGGTGATAAAAATGGTATGCAATATGGATTGATAAGGATCTTAAAACTCAAGCAGAAGAAATTACACACATTTTCTCTCTTCACCCTAGTGCCTCTGATTATGACCCCCTGCCTCTAGTCATTTAAACACTTCCTTTAGGCAGTCACACACACAACATCTAAAATAACTACAATGATCTTTCTATAAGTCATGAAATTCACTCACCAATTACACAAAAGAGTAACTACCCATTAATAACACCTTCTCTCAAATCTGACACATAGACTCCATGACAAAAACTATAGCCTGCTATCTCCTACTCCCCTTCTCCTAGACAATCTCTCCTACATGATTCCCAACCAAACTATCACCCTTTATCTCTATTATCTATGACTCTAACAGAATGCTAGATCATGTTTTATCCTTGAAAGAACCTTCAAGCTATGAAGAAGATGGAAAATATCCTAGATGGATTGAAGCCATGAAACATAAGTTTCAAGCCTTGAATGATAATAAAATCTAAATTGTGGTTGATTTACCTCATAGGAAAAGACCTATCTCTTGAAAATCGGTCTATAAAACAAAACTTAAAGCTAATGGTACATACTCTTGAGCGTTTTAAGGCAAGGTTGGTTGTTATGGGTTTTACACAAAGTTACGACCTAGATTATGAAGAAACCTTTTCACCCATAGTGAAACTTACCACCACTGTTACAGCCCTCATCATTCTTGGGGTTAAAAGATGAGTGATTATTGACCAGCTAGATGTTAATATTGCATTTCTCCACAGTAATCTCAATGAAGATGTATATGCAAATCCCTTAGGGCTTGATTGTAGATCAAACTAATAACGTTTGTCGGGTTCATAAATCATTGTATGGGCTGAAACAAGCCTCTAGACAATGGTATGATAAGCTAGGAAACATTCTCAAAGGTCTAGGTTACAAACAATCACAAAATGACTACTCACTCTTCTTGAAGAAACAAAATGGTCAGAATACCTTCCTTGGCATATACGTTGACGACATTCTCATAAGGGGGAATAACGGAAAGAAACATAAAATCTGAAACATAAACTACATGAAGAATTCATACTTAAATATTAGGGCATATTAAACTATTTCCTTGGTATGGAATTTAAAGAAACTAATGACAGGTTGGTGATGTCTCAAAGCAAGTATGCCTCACAAGTTCTACCTAACTATAACATGCAGGATTTCCATGCCTCTATTGCACCATTACAGCTCAATCAGAAGTTGTACAAAGATTTAGCTGAACTTCTCTAGGATTTAACCACTTACAGGAGTCTAAGAGGGAAGTTAAATTTTTTCTTACTAACACTTGTCCAAATTTGGCATATACATAATACAGTTCAGTACGTGAGTCAACTTTTGCAACAACCCATAGATGCACACAAGAATGCGGGTTATCATATCCTGTCATACATAAAGAACTTTTGGTTTTCATTTCTTTTAATAAGAAGTACGACTTTGATTTATTGGCTTTTTGTGATTCTGATTGGACATCTTGCCCTATAACTAGACAATCTATTTCACGATACTATGTGTTAGGCAGTTCTCCTTCTTAGAAATCAAAGAGGCAAGTCTACATAGCTCTTTCCTCGATTGAAGTAGAGTATAGGGAGATGCGACAAGTCACAAAGTGAGTTAAGCTGGATGACCAAACTCTTACATGAGCTCAAAGTCACTGACATAGAACATGTTCCTCTGAAGTGCTATAATTTATCAGTAACCCACATTGCCAAGAATCTGGTTTCAAGTGAAAAAACAAAAATATTGAACTGGATTATGATTTTGTGAGAAAGCACCTTCAAACTGGACTAATTCAAGTTGAATACATTCCAGGATCAAGATGGCTAGCAAATATATTAACAAAACTATAACGACATTAAAACCACCCTGGTTCTGAGACCGTCACACGTCGCACACTTACTACCTCAGACACGCAAGGCTGCTCTCAGGATTCCCAAAACAGATACAAAAATACTCTTTTATTAACTGATTATAAATATAAAGCTTAAGCATTTATAACAAAGCGGAAACAAAACTTAAGTAGATAACGGAAGCCGAATACACAAATGGGCCTCAAAGCCAACATACAGAAGCACAAAACTGTAAGATAAAATTAAAGACGAAGCATAAGAGGAAGCCTTCAACAAAAGCTTAAACTTGCAAATAGTTAAACGAATAGGAGTGAGAAAATCACAGCTCAATAAACAGTCACTTCATTAGTTGGGCATGTTCAAAACATTTACATAGAACATATACATATACACATAATCTTAACAACATAGAATCTGAAATCAAGGCGGAAGATAGAAGACATAAGCTTTATCAAAATAGAAGTTAGTAGACCAGAAACAGAAGCTAACAGATTAGAGTATGAAACCACATTCATAAACGGAACGGAGTACAGACAGAATGGTTTAGATAACAGAGGAGGGAGCATAGAAACCAGCTAACTCATCAAAAGGGCAATGTCATGGCCCTATGGATCGTAGATCCCACATAGAAGCATTAGCGAGCGCTATGGATCCGTCGGTCACTAATACATCCAAGGGACCCAGAGGAACAGCACAGAAGGGTAACCCAAGGAACAATACAGAAGGAATTCCTATGCAGCATGCTACGGACAGCCAGACTAGACTATCCAAGGCTCAGAAGCTAAATATCTAGGTCCCTAAAACAGAAGCTTTATAAACGGAACAAAATTTTTTACCAAAACAGAAGTCGTATACCGACTAGCAAAACACGAAAGCCAAACAGAATATAGAGGCTCAAACACACTTTCAGAGTAAATCAAAGGTCAGAAACATAATGGAGACTTTCAAAATGAAAACACACATAAACATATGTCAAAACATATCAAAACTGATCATACACACAGAGGGGAACACAACGTCGCAAACGAAAGTCAAAACGGAGCTCAAACAAATAAGTAAGGTGAAATAAGACATGTGTCCGACCTTGGATGTCCGGACACATGCCAATAGCAAAATAAAGAAGTGTTCGGACATCTTTCTGAACTTACATGTCCATACAAAGTCCAAGAAATCTTTATCCGGTGTGTCTAGACTTATGTTCGGGCTTACATGTCCAGACACAAGTCGAACAGTAAACCCAGAGCCTGTCCTCACTTCACGTCCGGATTTACATGTCCGGACGGAAGTCTAGACTTACATATCCGGATGGAAGTCCGAACAACACACAAAACAAAGGGAAACAGAGGCTTCCAAAGCCACGTCCAGACGCTGTGAAAACAGACCAGAACTTAAGCACAAATCCTTCACCAATTATACATATCTTATCATAGCAAAATAGTCAATCGAAAACACACTTCCACGGGGTTTTGACAGAACAAAACACAAATCAAAACAAGTCAGAAACATCACAATCAGAGAATTAAATAAACATATAAGGAAACGAAACAAAACCGGAAACCCTGGTGGGTGAACACACACAACGGAATCCATGTACCACCCACCTCACATCCGAAGCAAAGCACACCACTATGAACTTCAACGCGCTCACTCCTTGAATCTCCACTCGAATTGACGAAGAACAAACTGAACAGTTCCATAATCGAAATCAAAATCAGAAAGGAGAGAGAGAACTCTACAAAAACGAAACCAAAATCTGCAAATCAAACCTAAAGATGTAACAATTGACGAATGGAAATCCACAACGAATAACTCCAGCCACAACATTGGAAGCGGAGATTGAAGGAGAGAAGGAGCAAAGGGATGGAGGAGGTTACCAAAGAAGAGCAGAGCGAGAGTTTGAGAGAGCGTAGAAAGAATGAACATGAAATGAGAGTAATTAAGGAATGAGGGAAGTGAAATGAGAATATGAAATTAGAAAATCCTTAATTAATAACAATTGAAAAGTCATTCCTAACCTTCCTTCCATAAAAGGACCAGAATAATATTATAGGCTTACTAATATAATACCAAATGTATTGAGCTCCCTTAGTGAATCAGGATAAAAATCTGGGTCACTACAAAAACCTCTCATGAGAAAAGCTTACAAAGATGCACTGCCACGGCTGGGAATGCACTCCACTAAAAGACAAGACTTAGGGCATTCACAATGGTGTGGAATCCACTTCAAATTAGTAAAATAAAAAGATAAATAAGACATAGAGGAGAGAAGTTGTGTAAGAGTTTTGTTAACTAAGAACCCCAAAAGTGGGTGTCTAAGCAAAATAAAGAGAGATTGCGAGGAGAAGAATAAAACTATTATTTTGAGATTGGAATCCACTCTTGTTATTGTGGATGCCCTTATATTTCCACAATTTAAGTCTTGAGGGGTATTGGGATTATATATGGCTACGTTTGGTGTTGTCTCTTTTGTGGTATAAATGTGGTATTTTTAAAACAACAATTTTCAAAACAACCACAAATATACAGCATAAAACAACACAAAACAACCACAAAACAGCCAGCAGTTTTTGTTGCAAAGTCAATGAATACCGTAAACAGAGGCGGACCAGAAAACTGTAATTAGAGGTGAGAATATTTTAATTAATATAATTAATTTTTAATAAATTAATTTGAATTTTCAATAGTTAAAATTATTTTAAAAAATGATATTATATATTAAATTTGACACAAATTAAATTCAAATTGAAATATATAAATTAATATATAAAAAAGTTTGTTTTCACTTTTTTAGTTTTAGTTTATTTATAAAGATTGGTATACTAAATTATAAGTTAATGATAGTAATATAGAACAATAGTTTTAAATTAGTAATGTTTTTCTAAAAACTTATACTAAAAATTATTTTGAGTAATTCTAATATTTTTTTAATTTATAGAATATGTAATTAAAAAACTAAAAAAATATTTGTCTTATGGATAGAAGGGGTACATGATTAGTAAGAATGACATAATAATCCATTTTACTTTTGACTATATTGCTAAAATAAGGTATAAAATCTGAATATTTAATTATATGTATATATAGTAATATATAGGTCATATTTTTAACAACTAATTGTTTATTTTTTTGTATGATGTAAGCATTAATAAAGTTCACTAATTAATTATTATATTTTCCTTTTATTCAAATGTGAACAAGTAGTCTGGTATGTTAAAACCATGTATAGTTACAATTGTTGTTATCCACTGATAGAATTGTGGTTGATAATAGTGAAGTTATTTGTATAGACATTAATATAAATGTTAACAAAAATTGATTCTAAATAAAAATTTGTTGTTTTCGTAATTAATAATTTTTTAAAACCCTATATTTGCTAGTAGTTTCTTTATTTTCTGAAATACCCAAACCTTAATATGTTAGTTAATTACATAATTATTATATTTTAAGGCTTATTTTAGTCACTAAGAACATGTGGGAGAAATTTCCGAAGTAAACGGATCCAAATAATGGATTGAAGGCACAAACGAGGCTTTAAAACACGTTTTTTCGAGAAAACCGAAAAACGTGACTTTAAACGTTAAAACGGACTGGTATAAATTATAGTTGATTTTATAACTATAATTATATACTAATTTAAGTCTAAGAATTTTTAGAATCAATAAAATATATATACACATATATTCCGGAAACTGGACCCGGACTGTTAGAACTGACAGTTCGGGAATTAACGAGTGTTATCTGCTAATGACCAAGTGCCACTCTCTCACATTGTAAAAAAATAAAAATCAGACTTCCCTCTCTCTTGTGTCTCACGTGAAGGAAGCCCCCTCTCCATCCTATTAATTCTATTTACTCACTAAAATACAAAACAATAAAATACACTTTATTTCCTCTCACACACTATACTCTCTGACACTCCCTCTCTCCCCTCATTCTCTTCCTCACCGATTTCCTCCTCTCCCAGCTCTCTCTCTCTGTTCTTTGTGCCCAACCATGGCGATTTGCAAGCCAAAGAACAACCCCAACTTCAGCTCTTTGTAACTTCATCATCCTAGCTCCAAATCAAATAATTTTTACACCATAATACGCCTCTCATCTTGGGGATTATTTTGCACCTTTTAGAATCTCAAAACTCCATACTTCATCTCCATGGGTGTACCACATTTTAAGGAGAAAACTTCATATTCTTGAAGCCAATCATCTTCTTGTTGTTCTAAGGTAAGAAATAACTCAAAAATCTATTCATTCCCCCATTTTCAGGGTGACCGATTTTAATGTGTGCTAAGCACCATTGTTTCTCTTCATTCAAGCTTGTTAAATCTTCAAGAGGTGTTGGAGCTAGCCCTAAGCCCATTGCCAAACACTTCACTTTGAAGTAGAAGGTAATTCCCTCCAATGTGTTGCAAGTAATTTCTAAATTCTAGGGTTAAGGAAATGGTGTTCATAAACCCTCCGCACTCATTGTGTTTATCTTGGCATGGTCATTAGTGTAGCAATAAATCCCGTTGATAACCGGCTGTGGAACAAGAAGTAAAGAGAAGGGGAAAGTTTGGAAAGAAAACCCAAGGTAATTAACTTGCCTTTAACTAATGTGTAAGTTATGAATGTGTTTGGTTTTGGTGCAAATAAATGTTGAGTGCAATGCAGGTGTTGCTAATAATATGAGGAAATTCAGTGTTTAGTTTGATGTTGTTAAGAGCCAAATTTTAAGGGTTATGTGCATTGTGGTGTTGTCAAAATGATGGGATTTGTGTACAAATTAGTGTTTTGGAATGAGTTGATGTCAAATGTTTTGGTGGGTTAAATAATGTGGGGGGAAACATGTAATAACCATGGGGAGATCGTGCCAAAAATTGTATATGGTTTGGGGGTGTTTCTGTGTTGAAATCCCCACTGTTAAATGAACTTTCAGGCACGTTCGAACTTCCGTCCGGACTTGGAAGTTCGGACATGCCTCGTTGCGTAAAAATTTTTCAGAGTTTTAAGTGTGTCCGGACTTCCGTCCGACCTTTGAAGTCCGGACGCTTGAAAGAATTTTCTCAGATTTTCGCTTCGGCTTGTGTCCGACCTTTGATGTCTGGACACAAGTCCGGGCGCTTGAAAGAATTTTCCCAGATTTGCCTCGACTTGTGTCCGACCTTTGATGTCCGGACACAAGTTCGGACGCATGAAAATTTTTTCCCAGATTTCGCTTCGACTTGTGTCCGAACTTTAATGTCCGGACACAAGTTCGGACAATCGCCTGTTTTCATCTTCTAAGTCTCGGCTTGTGTCCGAACGTTGATGTCCGGACACAAGTTCGGACATGTCACTGTTTTGGTCATAATTTGCTCGTTTGAGCCCCGTTTTGACTTCCGTTTGCGGGAGTTGTTTAGGACATGTTAGGTGGGTTATAATGACAACTAAAAGGATGGAAAGTCATAACAAAATGCGAAAGTAAGATAAATTAGATAATGCAACGTAGCAAATTAGTGAAGGTCTAGTACATTAATTAACCGACGTTACTAAATGTGTATAGGATTCTCCAACGGTGGAAACCAATCACAGCAAGGACCAAGTATGGTTTTCTTGCAGTCTGTTGCCTACCGGTTTACACCGGCTTGTGTGTTGTTTGTTTTTCTGTGTGTTTACAACCTTGTAAGATTAAATCATGAAACAAGTTTACAGTTCTTATTATTAATGTGACGTGTGCGTACCGATACCGGTAACCTCGAATGCGTGCTAACTGTTAATTAGCCAAAGCTAGGAACGTAAGAGAACGGTATCCGGTAATAACGTTCCCAACCTAAGGAACGTTCTAACCCGGCTATGTGTGTTTGGTTGTGGTTTGTGTTGCTGATTTATGTCTTGCTTCCCTTGTATGTTAACTGGACTTAAACACTTACTTGTGAGAGATTGTGTTAAGTTCCCACTGTGGGACTTCTAACAAGTGCTAACCGGGGAGTGAGAATCCGGTCATTCCGGTCACGCGTGTATGTATGGGGGTCGATATCTGAATCAGATTCGGCTCTCTCCCTATGTTAGGGTTGTTTTCCTTTTTGGACTTCAACCTCCCACTAGCTTAGCCAAAGCTTACCTACCTGACTTCCACTCGGGCTAGGGGGAAATTATGTGTTTGATGTGCTCGGGTCACTATACCCGTCCCATCTTTTAAGTTAAGTTATTCATTTGACTAACAAAACAGTAATGTGATATGTGTTAAGCTTAACATGAGGATGAAGTCATTCTCTAGGCTTACAAGTTGACTAACTATGTTGGTTGGTTCCTAAAGTGAATTGTCTTCACCATGTATGTGTTGTTATTGTTCTACAATAATTCTTGTCAAGTGTATGCATGATGCATGTTAAAATCAACGCCATGTTATTATGACAAATAGTTGCGTGTATCCCGGTAGTCAGCGGGCTGCACGTTAACCATGCCAGCAAAAGGTTGCTGACCCCCTTTGGGGGCTATGTTTATTTGCAGGATGAGGATCGAGGAAGCAGAATGGCTTTAGATCCTAGGTTGTTGATACTTGGTTATTTTTTTGGGATGTTGAACCCGAGTAGTGCCTGTACACTCGAGGTTGTATATTTTTGGTGGGTGTAGGGATAGTTGGTGATTTTTGCACAGTTACACTCGGTATATGGTGATTCTTTTGGATAGGTGATTTTTGGAAGGTTGTAATTATGCTCGGGATTCTGTAATCAGACCGATACATTGTATGTAACAGCCTTGTTGGCCACGTGGGTGGCTAACGGCGTGTAACACCACCCTTTTTGGTATATGGTTAAGTTATTATTTCCGCTGCGATTATTGATTAAGTGTGAAGGTTACGGTTGGGGTGTTACAAAAAGTGGTATCAGAGCGAAGTGTCGCTCTGATTACCGATTACCGAGCTTAGGGATATACCGAGTTAGGAAATTTGAACCTTGTCACCCAAATGACGTTATAAACATGTGATAAGATAAGTTTGTAAGCACCATACTAATGTGCTCTCATATATGTTCAGATGGCAGGGCAACCACATGGACGAGGCCGCGGAGGGCCTGGTCCAGGAGACAGGGGATAGCCCTACCGCATAGATGATGGCCGAAGCCGTGGCGGCCGCCCTGGCCCAAGTGGTACCTCAAATAGTAGCTGCAGTGCAGCAAGGGCAGCAACAGCCCGTTGGTCAGGATCAGCCAGAACCACCACCACCACCACAGCCACGCGAGACCAATTGGGTGAAAGCGTTGGCCGATTTAAGACCCCCGTCCTTCAAAGGGGAGACCGACCCTTCCAAACTAGAGGCGTATATCTCGGAGCTCGAGACCGCCTACGAGACCTTGGCTGTTCCTGCTGACGCCAAGGTCCGACTTGCTGCTTTTTATTTGAAGGGTTCGGCTAGGAATTGGTGGAAACTTGTACGGGCCGAGAAAGTGGCCGACCCAAATTTTGGATGGGAGCAGTACACGGCGTTACTGCGAGCCAAGTACTACCCAGTACATGTGCAAGAGGCAAAGCGCCTGGAACTTGACAGTTTGAAGCAAGGGGACAAAATGACGGTGGACGACTACTACACCGCCTTACCGACCTTGTTCATCTTCTACCCGACCTAGGTTACTCGAACCGGTCTTAGTGAATCGTTTCTACAGTGGGTTGAGCCACCGCCTACGCTATGGCATGGGGCCAGCCGAGTATAATACCTTGCAGGAGTGCTATCATGCCGCTGCTAAGGTGGAGATCACCGTCCGTCTAAGGGACGAGGAGAATGCGCATAAGCGCAAGGTCTCGAGCGAGGGCCAAGGCTCGCAAGGGTACCAAGGAGGGAAGAAGAGGAAACCTTACCCTCAGCCCCAGAAGGGCCAGCAACAGGATGGCAAGGGCCAAGCCCAGCCCACTACCACTGAGGAGCCGCTGAAGCTCACCTATGCTTATGCGGCTAAGCCCTTACGCTCTCACCCGCCCAAGGGTAATTAATAAATTCCAAATACTGAATTCAAGTATGTATTGCTACATTGTAGAGTGTGTACTGATTGTGTGTTGTGATAGCAGCCAGTACGGGCTCTGGACCGGAGCGCCACTACTTCTGTAAGTGGTGCAAAGGTGACCATCCCGGCAAGGATTGCAAAGGGAATGATGTGCAGTGTCACTACTGCAAGAAGCTGGGGCACCGTGACTTCGAGTGCTACCAGAACCCCGATGGCAGAAACTATAGGCCTAGGGGCAGTGGAAGGGTAAGACCGCCGCGACCACAGAAGGCCCGAAAGCTACCTATCAGCCATCCTCAGGGCAAGGGAATACTGATTCCCAGAAGGGGAAGGGGCCGGGAGCAGGCAAGGCTGCCCTGAATGTGGTGGACCGGTCAGAGGCACCAGGATCCTCTTCTAGACCAGGTACCACCTAAACCGTTAAGTGAAATAAGTGATTGCTTACCGCATTTTATGCATGTGTATTAGTGAGTCTAAACATACAACCATGTGAGTAATGAGTTAAAGTATAATGGGAAACCACCTAAATTAGGAAATTCTAAACCTTAGGAACCTTCAATATTTGTTATCCAATCCCACCCACACGAACCCCGGGGATACCACCATCGACATCGCCGACTATCCGACAGAATAGTGTCAGGTTATCCAACCAGGTATGATATTATTACGGGGATACCTGACACCCGAAGCACAAAATCCATATCATTCGACGATGCAACGAGCTTGGAGCAGCACCTGGAGGTTTCTACACACCCGAATACCCAAGTGGAGCGAAAATGAATTTGAAGATGATGTGCATGGGTAAGGATTGGAACCCTTACACCAAGACATATCAGGACACACGAGCTGAAGATGGAACGACCATACCGAGTATACCTGAGGAGTTCCTTGCGGTTGTTAACCACACCGTGGGAATTGCTCAGCAAGTTGAATCGGAACCACTTCCGAGTATCAAGGCAGATTTGTGTATTGTCAATTTCTACCAAAAAGGTGGAAGATTGGGTTTACACCAAGATAAAGACGAAACACCCGAGTCTCTAAGTAAGGGAGTACCCGTGGTGTCTTGGTCCATTGGTGATCCCGCAGTATTTATGTATAGCGAGCAGAAGCGTGCGGACCTCACAAGGAAGCTAGTGTTGGAGTCTGGTGATGTGTTAATCATGGGTGGGTAGTCGAGGATGCTGTATCATGGTATCAAGAAGATCAAGTTGAATACAGCGCCTCCGACAATAATCAATGCCACACACATGAAACCTGGACGTTTGAACTTAACCTTTAGACAGTTTTGAAGTTATGTGTAATCATGTAAAGTGTGAAGTCAGTTGTATGTTGAGTATGTGATGCATTGAGTATGCTAAGTATTAGGTGATGTAGCCAAATGTAATACCACCATGGTGTAAGGATGAGTTTTATGAATAAAGCAGTGTTGATTTCTTGAGTATTCTACCCGTGTTGTTACTGTATACTTATCAAGTTATGAAACGAATTAGGCGCTACACTCAGGACGGAAGGTACATTGAGTGTGTGTACAGAGGCGGAGGCCGGCAGAAGCGGCACTATTCTCACCGGTACCTTCCCTGTGAATGGCGTGGATGCGTTGATCCTGTTTGACTCTGGAGCCTCACATACATTTGTCTCACTCTCATTTGCGAGGAGACTGGGGTTTACGGGGAGGAGATGCCTGACTTCCTAGTCACTCTCCCGTCTAAGGAGCGGATCAGATGCACCCGTTATTACCGAGATGCCATCGTTCGAATTAAGAATGAAGAGTTCCCGATCGACATGATAGAGTTCGAGGGACTCGGATTTGATGTGATTGTGGGGATGAACTGGATGGAGCGGCACAAGGGCCGAATCATATGTGCCGAGCATCGTCTGCTTCTTCGGAGTAAGTCTGGGGTTGCCATTTCATACCGCCAGAGGCCTAGGGAGCCTTCGACACAGATCATCTCCGCCATGGCCATGTATCATGAGATCAGAAGAAAGAATGATGTATACCTCTGCTATGTCCAGGACATAGAGAGAGACCCTGAGTTCAGCCCAGATGTGCCGGTTGTGTCGGAGTTTCCTGATGTCTTTCCTAAGGAGCTCCCAGGCATGCCGCCTACACGGGCAGTGGAGTTTGAGATTGACTTGGTACCGGGCACCGGACCTATAGCGAAGGCGCCCTACCGTATGGCTCCAGCTGAGATGACAGAGCTCAAAGAGCAGCTGCGAGACCTACTCGACATGGGATTTATCCGCCCTAGTGTTTCACCATGGGGAGCACCAGTCCTTTTTGTGAAGAAAAAGGATGGTAGTCTCCACCTCTGCATCGATTACAGAGAGCTGAATGCTGCGACGGTGAAGAACCGTTACCCATTGCCACGTATCGATGATTTGTTTGATCAGCTGAGAGGTGCATCTGTGTTCTCTAAGGTCGATCTGCGATCGGGTTACCATCAGATTGCTATCAGGGACAGTGATATTGAGAGAGACCGCATTCCAAACCAGATATGGACACTATGAATTCACGGTCATGCCGTTTGATTTATCTAATGCACCGGCAAAGTTTATGGACTTGATGAATCGTTTGTTTCAAGAGCAGTTGGACAAGTCAGTAGTTGTTTTCATCGATGATATTCTTATTTATTCTAAGTCCAAGGTTGAGCATGAAAATCACCTGAGGAGTGTATTGCAGACATTGAGAGAGAACCAGCTTTATGCGAAGTTCTCGAAGTGTGAATTTTGGATGGACCAAGTCTCTTTTCTTGGTCATGTTATTTCTGAGGTCGGGATCGCTGTGGATCCGGCCAAGATTGATGCTGTGCGCACCTGGCCTAGACCGAAGACGGTTACCGAAATTCGGAGCTTCCTCGGTCTGGCAGGTTATTATCGGAGGTTTGTGAAGAATTTTTCTAGCGTTTCAAAACCGTTGACATCCCTAATGAAGAAGGATGCACCGTTTGAGTGGACAGTTGACTGTGAGAGCTCATTCCAGAGTCTCAAGATGCTTGACTGACTTCTGCACCAGTTCTTACTATACCAGAGGGTACTGATGGTTTTGAGGTGTACTGTGACGCGTCAGGTAAAGGAATGGGTTGTGTTTTGATGCAACACGGGAAGGTCGTGGCCTACGCCTCCCGACAGTTGAAGCGACATGAAGAAAATTATCCAACACATGATTTAGAATTGGGTGCCATTGTCTTCGCCTTGAAGATATGGCGACACCATTTGTATGGAGTGAATGTGACGATTTATTCAGATCACAAGAGTTTGAAATACCTGTTCACTCAGAAGGAGCTGAACATGAGGCAAAGAAGATGGGTTGAATTCCTTACTGATTACGATATCAACCTTCAGTACAAGGAAGGTAAAGCAAACATTGTAGCTGATGCATTGAGTCGCCGAGCACACTCTCTCCATTCGCTAATCTCTCACTCTAGCTTGGTTGATGAGGTGCGGAGTGCTCAGATGTCAGATCAGTACATGCAAGAGATCAGACAGAAGCTGATTGATGGCACATTCGAGAGCCAAAAGTATGATTTCCGACTTCATGATGATGACTTGATCAGGCTGAATGGACGACTTTGTATTCCACGAAGTAGCGCTGAGCTAAAAGAGCGCATACTGAGTGAATCACACTGTTCTTCTACTTCTATTCACCCCGGAGCTTCAAAGATGTACAAGAGTATGAAGAGATATTTCTAGTGGACCGGTATGAAGAAAGATGTGACAGATTATGTTGTTCGGTGTCTCACTTGCCAGAAAGTCAAGTTTGAGCACCGTCGCCCTGGTGGCATGGTACAACCAATGCCCGTTCCTGAGTGGAAGTTCCATGATATTTCCATGGACTTCGTTGTTGGGCTTCCGCCTACTCGGGGAGGCTTGAATATGATATGGGTCGTTGTTGACCGACTGACCAAGGTGGCCCGATTCATTCCGATAAAGGACACCTGGAAGGTGGCGAAGCTAGTAGAGCTCTTCGACCGTGAGATAGTACGACATCATGGAGTACCGAAGACTATCGTGTCTGATAGGGATACCAGATTCCTCTCGAGGTACTGGAGAAGTACACGGGAAGCGCTTGGTACCGAACTGAAGTTGAGTACGGCGTTCCACCCACAGACAGATGGCCAGAGTGAGCGCACCATACAGACGCTTGAGGATATGTTACGTGCATGTACACTTGACTTTCAGACCAGCTGGATTGATAAGTTACATCTGATCGAATTTAGCTACAACAACAGTTACCATGCATCGATCAGATGTCTCCCTTCCAGGCTTTGTACAGTAGACCATGCCGCACGCCATTATGTTGGGATGAGTCGAGTGAGACGGTCATTATAGGACCTGAGTATTTAGAGCAAGTACAAGCAGAAGCACGTCAGATCCGGGCTAACATGAAAGCAGCTCAGGATAGACAGAAATCATACGCGATGTGCGCAGACGTGACCTGGAGTTCTCCGTGGGCGATCAGGTATTTCTTAGAGTATCTCCCATGAAGGGTGTGTTCCGTTTTGGCCAGAAAGGCAAGTTGAGCCCGAAATATGTGGGGCCTTACGTTGTGACGGAGCGGATAGGCCCGGTAGCTTACAGGCTTGATTTACCTGCTGAGCTAGGCAAGGTACATGATGTATTTCATGTGTCCCAGTTGAAGAAATATATGTCTCATCCGTCTCATGTACTTCAGCCCGAGAGGCTAACACTAGAGCCGACCATGCGATCAGTGGAGACTCCCGTGCGGATCCTGGACACCAAGACTCGAGACACTCGCCATAAGTCTGTGAGATTGGTGAAGGTTCTCTGGTCTAACCAGGAAGTTGAGGAGGCCACTGGGAGCTGGAAGAGAAAATGAGGGCGAAGTACCCGTCGCTATTTACTTCTTAGTATTTGTATGTATAGGGTACGGGGCGTACCCCTATTTAAGGGGGGTAGAGCCGTTTCGGTAATGTATGTACGACATGTATTGAAATACATGTCTACGTTGTTATGTTATAGACCTTTGAGTCTAAGTGATGTTATGTTACCGGGACCTTGAGTCCGATGTGATGTAAAGAATGTTTGTGCGTTGTTATTGTTGGGATAAAACCTAACGACAAGTGTACGGTCAATTCTAGCAAGTTTTAATAGAGAGAATTCCCTAAGTATCGAACCAAAGGAGGTGATGTGTCTAGTTTAAATCTTTATTAATGACAAATTAAAACAGGAAAGGGGTTTGATTTGATGATAATTAGAAACTGTAAACAGAATGCAAACAATAACAAGCAGGAAAATAAATGTTGTGAAACTGTTTTGGAAAGGAGATCCCGGTTTACTACTGCACCCTAAATCTGTGATTCCTATCTAAGTGATTTATAAGACAATTCTGAGTAAACCCTAGAACAAAGATAATTTACCCCCGGTCTCCCGCTTAGCAAATACTAGTTAGCAAAGACTGAATTTTAACTCTCGTTACAAACCCACTGTTACTAACCGCCTTAAGAACAATCTAGTTAATTGGTCAATTAGCAATTTAGAGGAATTACCATCTCTAAACTAACCGGTTATTTCCTGTATTCAATTGAAAGCCGCAGTCGTCACATATAAGCTAACAAAAAATACTAATCCTTATAATTGGCCAAATTGTAAAGATTAAAGAAATTAAGCAAGGAAAATAACTTTACTCAATCAAATTGCATTAAATCACAAAGGAACAGGAATAGTCAATTTAGGGATACATAGCAAACCGAAATCTAAAGGAACTACTCAGCCATTGACATGTTTACAATAATCAAAACTGTTTGAGTAATTATAGAGAACAAGAAGGAACTCTGGTGAGATTTCTGGAGAAGTCTCCGTGGTGACTTCCTACTCTGCTATGCTCTGCTCCAAACTCCAAACCAGACTCAACTCCAACTCCAACTAAACTCTCTGTATTGTGGGGATTTTTGTGCGCTGTCGAAGTGTATCCTCACGTTGGCTAGCCTCCTCTCTTTATAACCACAAAAATCTATCTTTTAATCTATCTCTAATCTCTCTAATTAAGCGTCTGGATACAAGATATAATAAGAGATATTAAAGATAAACACGAATTCCGTTATTTCCGAAACTGATTAAGTCGCTCCGCCTGTATTGGTCCGGGTTTGCAAAGTAGGATGCAAACCCGGACGACGTCTAAAAAGAGGCAGAAGGTTTCATCTTGGGATGGTCCGGGTTTGCAAAGTAGGATGCAAACCCGGACGACGTCTAAAAAGAGGCAGAAGGCCTCGTCCTGGGATGGTCCGGGTTTGCAAAGTAGGACACAAACCCGGACCGCATCTGAAATTGGGCAGAAAGTTCTGCGACAAGGTGGTCCGGGTTTATAAACCCAGCTGCAAACCCGGACCCTCTATAAAGCATAGCAGTGGTCAATGAAAATCTGTATTTGACTCTGGTTTGACTTCCCATGTTTGCTCTATCCTCTAAAATCTTCATTTAAGCACTTTATTGAGTATTTATCCTGAAAACATATGAAATCGATCATTGGAGATAAATATAACAATGAAGAGTAATTAAAGCATTAAAGAGGAAAGTTAATGTCATAAAGTAGAAAATTAAGCATGAATTAGTCTAGTAAACTTAGACAAATTCCTGACTTATCAACTTCCTCACACTTAATCTTTGCTTGCCCTCAAGCAAATAGAAACATACTGAAGTCTCACAGAAGGGAGTCGTCAGTTTAGAACTGTGCACAAGGAGATCTAAAAATGAGAAGCAGTCATAGAGAACAATGATCCACACTCGCAGGTTTTCATAAACAGTGACTGAGAAATATTTTACAAGAGCTTAAGACACATAGTAAAACCACTGACTCCAATTTCACTCAGGGACTACTTTCCAATTAACTTTTCCACAATCCATGGACGACAAGGGGTGAGAAGTAATATCTTATTCCATATTACCTTTCATCACCACGTACTCATAATCAAGAAAGACTTTGCACTTTGCATTTGAAATTAACAAATTTCTTCAACTTCTAAACCAGCATTAACTTTCTCTTTTATATCCCTCAGACTTTTCTCTCATTCATGTAGCGGTGTTGGGTCTTCTATCCCAGATCAGATGACCTTAGGTAGATGGGTGATGAGGCACCCCGAGGACTTAATTTCCAAATGGGCGAGGCCTGTTTTCTGGGTTAAAAGTTCGATTAGAGGAGTACCTTGCCTTTGTCCTTCCTTCCTTTCATTCAATAATCATTCCCAAAGTCCCCAAGTGAAATCAAAATCAAATAGTTTCACTAATAGGCTTAACTTTTTAAAGAAGAAATAGACAAGCATTAATCAAAACTGTACATACAAGCAGTGCAACCAGAATTCCCACAACTATTTTCCAGCTTCGATCTCATAAGAACTAGTGCTACTCGTGCAGTGTTCCAAACCAACTTATCCAACCACTGAATAAGACTCAGGTATGTTATGCAACCAAAAATTTTTGAGGGCCAACAAAAATACTGTGAAAATGGAGTGATAGCCTTAAAAATGTTCAAAATTAGCACATTCGAATGAAATTGAGCAAGAGCATGAGCATGTGTAATTTCCCTTCCTCACACTTAAAAATTAGCAATGCCCTCATTGCTTCATGTAAATGATTAAGACGGAAGGAAAACACAAAGTCGCAGAAAACAACGTTGAAAAATAAAAGAAGTTAGAAAATCACGCCCCTGGAGTATTTTGAGGATAACATCCTCACACTTAGCCAAAAGCATCGGGGGTGTTGAAGTCTGCAGAAAATTCGACAGAGTTTCCTTGGATACCTCAATACCTCACACTTAGCAAAAGCAGACCTGTAGCTCAAGTAAAGAAAACCAAAAGCCAATAATAACTTGCAAAATAGTAAGCGTGCGAGTAAACATCATAGCTAATAAAACAAACCGAAAATAAACGACAACATCCGAATCTAAAACAAAAAGAAGAAAACCTAAGGAAAACTAAGAGAATAAAAAAAACACAAAATAGCCGAAAGGGTAGAAAATGAAGTAACCCAATCTCAGGAGCCTAGGGCTGTGGTGGGGGGGGTGTGACTGTGACCCATGCGAAAGATGCCATGCCTCCATACGGGCGAAGCGTGTATCATACTCAGCCATCCTCGCTCTTGGCGAACCTCAGCAGCATGGCGACGCGCCTCCAAAGATGTCAGGCGAACTCCATAGTTCTGAACCTGAGTGGACAGATCGTCAAGGCGCGAGCCAAACTCATCAAAGCGGGTAGTACACACCCCTGCCAATCTCTAAACTCTGTCATCAGCTCCTCAAAACCTGGCATCGGACCCGCAAAATTAGACAGTAGGTATCTCGCCCTCACGATCCGGGTTTGCAAACCAGCGCGCAAACCCGGACGACCTCCAAAAACTTGCAGTCAGTAGCGTCGCCCAGCTATAGGTCCGGGTTTGCAAACCCAGCTCCAAACCTAGACAACCCTTAAAGTGGCCAGAAACTCATATTGATAACAGAGATCCCTCCAAACTCCTGAATTCACCTTCTTAAACCATGTGAAACTAAACAAAACATGTCTAATAAACACGTAGCCCAAAAATAAAGAATCAAAAACAATAAAACTTACGAGAAATAAATAAAACGAAAATAATAAAACTCACAAAACTGGGTTGTCTCCCAGCCAGCCGCCCGTCTTTTCGGTCTTTGGCTAGACCATGCATTGGATAATCAGTATGGAGGATCAAAGACCGTGATCACCGAATGGACTTCAGCGATATCACCACTGAGATAATGCTTCAGCTGAGACCCGTTGACTTTGAATGTTTCCCCTTCTGTATTGATTAAATCGATGGCTCCATAGGGCGAGACATTTGTCACTGTAAACGGTCCAGACCAACGAGACTTTAGCTTCCCTGGAAACAATTTCAGACAGGAATTGAATAACAGAACCTTGTCTCCAACGTGAAACTCACGCTTGACCAATAACTTATCGTGCCACCTCTTTGTTTCTCCTTATAAATCTTGGCATTCTCATAAGCTTCCTCTCTAAAACTCCTCGAGATCACACAGCTGTAACTTACGCTTCTCACCGACCTTTTTCAGATCAAAATTCAATGCCTTGAGTGCCCAAAAAGACTTGTGCTCCAGCTCCACAGGTAAGTGACACGCCTTACCAAAAACCAACTTGTACGGGGACATACCTAAAGGTGTTTTAAATGCAGTGCGGTATGCCCACAAGGCGTCATCCAACTTAAGAAACCAATCTCGCCTCGAGGATGTGACTGATTTCTGCAGTATCCACTTAATTCCCTGTTGGTGATCTCGGCTTGCCCGTTCGTCTATGGATGATACGGTAAAGACACATTATGTCGCACACCATATTTCTGTAGAAGAGCCTCAAACTGTTTGTTGCAGAAGTGTGTACCTTCGTCACTGATGATCGCTCGTGGAACACCGAAACGGGTAAAGATATTCCTCTTAAGAAACTTAAGCACCACTCTTGCATCATTTGTCGGCGCTGCTATCGCTTCAGCCCACTTGGTAATGTAATCCACAGCTACCAGGATGAAGAGGTTACCTTGGGAGGATGGGAACGGTCCCATGAAATCAATACCCCATAAATCGAACGGCTCAACCTCCAGGATCGAATTCAATGGCATCTCATGACGTCTGGATAAATTCCCCTGCCTCTGACATTGGTCGCACGTGGAAACAAACTGATAACAGTCCTTATTCAGATTCTTCCAGAAGAAGCCAGCCTCCAAAACTTTCGCGGCCGTCCTAGCCGGTCCAAAATGACCCCTGCTTCTCTAGAATGGCAGTGTGTCAGGATGTCTCTAGCTTCATCCTCAGATACACAACGACGAATCATACCATCAGCACACACCTTGAATAGAAACGGGTCATCCCAAAGGTAGTGCTTGACCGTGGAGAAGAACTTCTTCTTCTGCTGATATGACAACTCTGGAGGAACAATACCCTTGGCTAGGTAGTTTGCAATATCAGCGTACATGGGTCCGTGGAATGGCCGATCATGAAGACATACTCATCAGGGAAATCATTGATTGGCCGGCCATCGTCAGGAACTTCCATACGGGATAAGTGATCCGCCACTCCATTCTGCGCTCCAGGTTTATCTCTAATCTCAATGTCAAATTCCTGCAAAAGCAAAATCCATCGGATCAAACAGGTTTAGCATCAATCTTTCCAAAGAGATACCTGAGGGCGGAATGGTCGGTATGCACGATGACTTTGCTGCCAATGATATACGGTCGAAACTTATCACAAGCAAAGACGATCGCCAAAAGCTCCTTCTCCGTTGTGGCGTAGTTCTTCTGTGCCTCATTCATAGTCTTACTCGCGTAATAGACTATCCTCAATACCTTGTCATGCCTCTGACCAAAGCTGCTCCCAAGGCGTAGTCACTAGCATCACACATGATCTCAAAAGGCAGCGACCAATCAGGAGCAACAATAATAGGTGCAGAAATCAATTTAGCTTTGAGCAAATTAAACGCATCTAAGCACTCTTTTGTAAACTCAAATTTAGCATCCTTAAGCAACAAATCACAAAGAGGCTTAGAGATCTTAGAAAAATCCTTGACAAAACGCCTATAAAAACCTGCGTGACGGAGAAAACTTCGAACATCCTTTACCGAAGATGGTGGTGGCAACTGCTCTATGACTTCAACCTTTGCCTTGTCCACCTCGATCCCCTCTTAGAAATCTTGTGTCCGAGCACGATGCCTTCCTGCACCATGAAGTGGCACTTCTCCCAATTGAGCACCAAGTTAGTCTCCCTGCATCTAGCTAAGATTAAATCCAAGTCTCGCAAGCATGCATCAAAAGTTGGTCCAAAAACAGAAAAATCATCCATAAAGACTTCGATGCACTTTTCAATAAAATCAGCAAAGATAGCAGTCATGCAACGTTGAAAGTACCAGGTGCATTACATAAACCAAAGGCATGCGACGATAAGCATAAGTACCATATGGACATGTAAAAGTAGTTTTCTCTTGGTCCTCCTTAGCAATTGGAATTTGAAAATAACCAGAGTAACCATCTAAGAAACAGTAATATTCTTGTCCTGCAAGCCTCTCTAGCATCTGATCAATAAATGGAAGGGGAAAGTGGTCTTTCCTAGTGGCGGCATTTAACTTCTATAATCAATGCAAACTCTATGCCAGTAATAGTACGCTGAGGAATTAATTCGCCTTATCATTAGGAACTATAATTAAGCCCCCTTTCTTGGGTACTACCTGAGTAGGACTTACCCATTCGCTGTCAGAGATCGGATAGATTATACCTGCATCCAGTAGCTGATAACCCCTTCTTGACTACCTCTTCATGTGCGGGTTCAGTCTCCGCTGAGGCTGTCTCAATGGTTTGTAATCCTCCTCAAGATAGATGCGGTGAGTACAGAATGTCGGAGCAATGCCTTTGATATCAGCAATGGACCATCCTAGCGCCTCTTGGTTCCTCCTAAAATCTGCAACAATGCTTCTCCTGTTCATCAGTTAAAGCATTAGATATAATAAAGGTAAATCAGTAGGAGGGAACTAGGAAAGCGTATTTAAGATGATTAGGAAGCGGTTTAAGTTCAAGCGAAGGTGGTGATTCCACAGAAGGAGCTAGGTTCTTTGGAACTCGGTCCAGCGGCTCCTCCTCGATTCTGTGTTTCTCCTATATGGTCTCCCAGCAGAGAGCTGAAACGCTGCAGAGTAGAAACCTCAGAATCATCATGAGTGGTCTCTATAGAATCCACCAAACACTTCTCCAACGCATCAGCTCCGTGGGGCTGTAAGAATAATCCTGCATCAAAGTGTCAATACAGTCTAAACTAAAGCAAGCATGAACATCAGAAGGGTGAGTGGCAACCTTGGTCATATCAAAGACAAGCTGCTCATCATGTAACGCAGTATAATCTTCCCTCCTTCAACATCAATAAGGGTCCTCGCTGTACGCATGAATGGTCGACCTAGAATAAGTGGTACTACCTTGTCTTCTTCCATGTCTAAAAATAACAAAATCAGCAGGAAAAGCAAAAGTACCAACTGAAACAATTTAAATCTCTAACCACACCTCTAGGTAGGATAATCGACCTATCAGCTAATTGCAAGGTAATTCGTGTAGGCTCACATTCTCCTAGACCAAGCTTCAACTACATAGATCATGGCATCAGATTAATACTTGCACCTAAGTCACATAAACACTACCACAATTCACATTATCCTACGCCGCAAGGTATGACCGGAGTACCGGATCATCAAGCTTCTTAGGTGGAAGCTTCTTCGAAAGCACAGCTGAAACGCTCTCAGTGAGCTGCGGTATCCTTCTCCACAAAGACCGTTCTTTATTGCGACAAGATGTCCTTCATAAACTTCGCCATATATTGGCATCTGCTTCAAACGCTTCAGAAACGGAAGGTTAATGGTCAGTTTCTTAAAAATAGTCAAAAACTTACCAAACTGCTCATCCAAGTCTCTCTTCTTCAACCGGTTTGGAAAAGGAACTGGCGCTTCAGCAACTGCGCGTCGTGGAGGTGTGGAAGTCTTAGTAGCCTTGCTAATTGCCACCTCTCTTCAGCTGGTGGCTCCTCCTGGGAACCTGCTGGAGCAGTCTCTTCATTCTGCTCAACATTGGGGAGAGGGACCTCAACTTCAGGGACCACCGGGTCAAGCTGTGTACCACTCCTCAACGTGATAGCCTTGGCATGCTCTCTCGGATTCTGCTCCGACTGACTAGGCAAGGAACCCAAAGGACGCTGAGCTAACTGCTGAGATATCTGAGACAGCGTCTCGATATTCCTATTGAAAGTCCTCTGGTCATTATTAAAGGTTCTCTGCTCCTGATTGAAGGCTTCCAGCTCATTAAACTTCTTCGTATTAACTGAGATGAAGTCATTCATCCTGGCCAGAACTGCATCCATACTAGAAGACGCTCCAGCACCAGAATTTTGTGCTTGCTGATTCTGCAGTGGCTGCTTCTGATAGGAAGGATTGTACTGCTGCTGAGGCCTCTGATTGTAATTGTTGTTACCACCAGCTTGGTAACGGTTTTGCTGCTGAGCTTGATAACCCGGATTTCCTTGATTCCCAAAGTAATTACCCGGTCTGTTACCAACATAGTTCGCTGCCTCTTCTTGTGGTGGAGAACACTGCACATGTTAGAAGCTCTACCACAGTACTCACACGGTGGATAAACTTCAGGAGTAGCTGCACTGGACTGTGGATTCATAACTGCACACATACGCTCAAACTGCTTCGACATTGCTTCTATCTTGGCAGCCAAGAAAGTGTTTGAATCTACTTCATAAACCCCAGCTGGTTTCTTCGGTGCAGCTTCTCCTGCTCTTGTACCTCCCCACTGATTAGCTGCTGTAGTAATAGTCTCTAGCAGCTCTTTAATCCGTGTAATGGGCAGCTCCATCAAACTACCTCCAGCGCAAGTGTCAACCAACAACCGGCTAGACGGATCCAAATCCTTGTAAAAGGACTGCAGTATAACCTCTTCACCTAGTCCGTGATGTGGTACCTTCCTTACTATTCCCTTAAAACGCTCCCAAGCTTCAGACAAGGACTCACCGGCGAACTGTTTGAAGTTTGTAATCTCCTCTCATGGTCAGCATCCGAGAGGGTGGGAAGTACTTTGCCAAGAATGCATTAGCCAGCTCTCCCCAAGTAGTGATACTGTCAGGCGTCAGCGAGTTTAACCATTCAGCGGCTCTATCCCTCAGAGAGAATGGAAACAGAGTGAGCCGGGCCACCTCCTGCGAAGCTGGTGTCGAACACGCTCCTACCAATCTCAGGAATGTAGTGAGATGGACATTCGGATCTTCAGTGACCGTCCCGCTGAACTGAGGCGCGTTCATCACCATGGTCACATAGTGAGTCTTGAACTGCCACTGCACTCCTGCTGGTAGCGCAGGAATCACAATTGGCGACACCAACCCCTCAACACTTGGGCGGGTGTAGTCCCTCATCTGCCTCTCGTTATTCGCCATGTTCACTGCTGGTTGAACTTCTGGACCCTCTTCAATAACAGGTGGCTCGAGCACCTTCTCCTCAACTGGTGGATCCAGGTTCAAGTCTCTTCGAAGCTGTCTTGCGAATCTCTCGATCTCAAGATTGAGCTCGAACTCTGGTTCTCCTGCAGAACGGGTTTTAACCATAAACCGAGAGTTAGTAAACTGAAACTATAATAGCGCAAATTAAAAGGGCAGCAGTAATTAGAATAAAATAACAGAAAATCAGAAAAAGATAAAAAGAAATTAACCCACAAAATATGCAGATAAAATTCCTAACTACTAAACACAGAATATTCAAATAAAGGAATAAAATCAGAAATAAAATCTGGAAGATGAAAGAATATCTAAAACAAAATCAAACGAACAAATTGAACAAAATAAAATAAAACAAGTAAATCTAAACAGAAAATAATTAAAGAACAAAATAAATAAAATAAAGATTAAACTAAATAACCGTGCCTCCCCGGCAACGGCGCCAAAAACTTGTTGGGATAAAACCTAACGGCAAGTGTACCGGTCAATTCTAGCAAGTTTTAATAGAGAGAATTCCCTAAGTATCGAAAAGGAGGCGATGTGTCTAGTTTAAATCTTTATTAATGACAAATTAAAACAGGAAATTGGGGTTTGATTTGATGATAATTAGAAACTGTAAAAAGAATGCAAACAATAACAAGCAGGAAAATAAATGTTGTGAAACTGATTTGGAAAGGAGATCCCGGTTTACTACTGCACCCTAAATCTGTGATTCCTATCCCTAAGTGATTTATAAGACAATTCTGAGTAAAACCCTAGAACAAAGATAATTTACCTCCGGTCTCCCGCTTAGCAAATACTAGTTAGCAAAGACTGAATTTTAACTCTCGTTACAAACCCACTGTTTACTAACCGCCTTAAGAACAACCTAGTTATTGGTCAATTAGCAATTTAGAGGAATTACCGTCTCTAAACTAACCAGTTATTTTCCTGTATTCAATTGAAAGCCGCAGTCGTCACATATAAGCTAACAAAATACTAATCCTTATAATTGGCCAAATTTAAAGATTAAAGAAATTAAGCAAGGAAAATAACTTTACTCAATCAAATTGCATTAAATCACAAAGGAACAGGAATAGTCAATTTAGGGATACATAGCAAACCGAAATCTAAAGGAACTACTCAGCCATTGACATGTTTACAATAATCAGAACTGTATGAGTAATTATAGAGAACAAGAAGGAACTCTGGTGAATTTCTGGAGAAGTCTCCGTGGTGACTTCCTCTCTGCTGCTCTGCTCCAAACTCCAAACCAGACTCAACTCCAACTCCAACTAAACTCTCTGTATTGTGGGATTTTGTGCGCTGAGAAGTGTATCCTCACGTTGGCTAGCCTCCTCTCTTTATAACCACAAAAATCTATCTTTTAATCTATCTCTAATCTCTCTAATTAAGCGTCTGGATACAAGATATAATAAGAGATATTAAAGATAAACACGAATTCCGTTATTTCCGAAACTGATTAAGTCGCTCCGCCTGTATTGGTCCGGGTTTGCAAAGTAGGATGCAAACCCGGACAACGTCTAAAAAGAGGCAGAAGGTTTCGTCTTGAGATGGTCCGGGTTTGCAAAGTAGGATGCAAACCCGGACGACGTCTAAAAAGAGGCAGAAGGTCTCATCCTGGGATGGTCCGGGTTTGCAAAGTAGGACACAAACCCGGACCGCATCTGAAATTGGGCAGAAAGTTCTGCGACAAGGTGGTCCGGGTTTATAAACCCAGCTGCAAACCCGGACCCTCTATAAAGCATAGCAGTGGTCAATGAAAATCTGTATTTGACTCTGGTTTGACTTCCCATGTTTGCTCTAACCTCTAAAATCTTCGTTTAAGCACTTTATTGAGTATTTTATCCTGAAAACATATGAAATCGATCATTGGAGACAAATATAACAATGAAGAGTAATTAAAGCATTAAAGAGGAAAGTTAATGTCATAAAGTAGAAAATTAAGCATGAATTAGTCTAGTAAACTTAGACAAATTCCTGACTTATCAGTTATGGAAGCGTTGTTTCAGAAGTAATCCCCGTGTTCTAATATTTAAGATGCGTGGGAAGTGTGAATTTTGGGGACAAAGTTCTTTTAAGGGGGGTAGATTGAAATACCCCAAACCTTAATATGTTAGTTAATTACATAATTATTATATTTTAAGGCTTATTTTAGTCACTAAGAACATGTGGGAGAAATTTCCGAAGTAAACGGATCCAAATAATGGATTGAAGGCACAAACGAGGCTTTAAAACACGTTTTTCGAGAAAACCGAAAAACGTGACTTTAAATGTTAAAGCGGACTGGTATAAATTATAGTTGATTTTATAACTATAATTATATACTAATTTAAGTCTAAGAATTTTTAGAATCAAAAAAATATATATACACATATATTCCGGAAACCGGACCCGCACTGTTAGAACTGACAGTTCGGGAATTAACGGGTGTTATCTGCTAATGACCAAGTGCCACTCTCTCACATTGTAAAAAAATAAAAATCAGACTTTTCTTCCCTCTCTCTTGTGTCTCACGTGAAGGAAGCCCCCTCTCCATCCTATTAATTCTATTTACTCACTAAAATACAAAACAATAAAATACACTTTATTTCCTCTCACACACTATACTCTCTCACACTCCCTCTCTCCTCTCATGCTCTTCCTCACCGATTTCCCCCTCTCCCAGCTCTCTCTCTCTCTCTGTTCTTTGTGCCCAACCATGGCGATTTGCAAGCCAAAGAACAACCCCAACTTCACCTCTTTGTAACTTCATCATCCTAGCTCCAAATCAAATAATTTTTACACCAAAATACTCCTCTCATCTTGGGGATTATTTTGCACCATTTAGAATCTCAAAACTCCATACTTCATCTCCATGGGTGTACCACATTTTGAGGAGAAAACTTCATATTCTTGAAGCCAATCATCTTCTTGTTGTTCTAAGGTAAGAAATAACTCAAAAATCTATTCATTCCCCCATTTTTAGGGTGACCGATTTTAATGTGTGCTAAGCACCATTGTTTCTCTTCATTCAAGCTTGTTAAATCTTCAAGAGGTGTTGGAGCTAGCCCCAAGCCCATTGCCAAACACTTCACTTTAAAGTAGAAGGTAATTCCCTCCAATGTGTTGCAAGTAATTTCTAAATTCTAGGGTTAAGGAAATGGTGTTCATAAACCCTCCGCACTCATTGTGTTTATCTTGGCATGGTCATTAGTGTAGCAATAAATCCTGTTGATAACCGGTTGTGGAACAAGAAGTAAAGTGAAGGGGAAAGTTTGGAAAGAAAACCCAAGGTAATTAACTTGCCTTTAACTAATGTGTGAGTTATGAATGTGTTTGGTTTTGGTGCAAATAAATGTTGAGTGCAATGCAGGTGTTGCTAATAATATGAGGAAATGCAGTGTTTAGTTTGATGTTGTTAAGAGCCAAATTTTAAGGGTTATGTGCATTGTGGTGTTGTTGTCAAAATGATGGGATTTGTGTACAAATTAGTGTTTTGGAATGAGTTGATGTCAAGTGTTTTGGTGGGTTAAATAATGTGGGGGGAAACATGTAATAACCATGGGGAGATCGTGCCAAAAATTGTATATGGTTTGGGGGCGTTTCTGTGTTGAAATCGCCACTGTTAAATGAACTTTCAGGCACGTCCAAACTTCCGTCCGGACTTGGAAGTTCGGACATGCCTCGTTGCGTAAAAATTTTTCAGAGTTTTAAGTGTGTCCGGACTTCCGTCCGACCTTTGAAGTCCGGACGCTTGAAAGAATTTTCTCAGATTTTCGCTTCGGCTTGTGTCCGACCTTTGATGTCCGGACACAAGTCCGGACGCTTGAAAGAATTTTCCCAGATTTGCCTCGACTTGTGTCCGACCTTTGATGTCCGGACACAAGTTCGGACGCATGAAAATTTTTTCCCAGATTTCGCTTGTGTCCGAACGTTGATGTCCGGACACAAGTTCGGACATGTCACTGTTTTGGTCATAATTTGCTCGTTTGAGCCCCGTTTTGACTTCCGTTTGTGGGAGTTGTTTAGGACATGTTAGGTGGGTTATAATGACAACTAAAAGGATGGAAAGTCAGAACAAAATGCGAAAGTAAGATAAATTAGATAATGCAACGTAGCAAATTAGTGAAGGTCTAGTACACTAATTAACCGACGTTACTAAATGTGTATAGGATTCTCCAACGGTGGAAACCAATCACAGCAAGGACCAAGGTATGGTTTTATTGCAGTCTGTTGCCTACCGGTTTACACCGGCTTGTGTGTTGTTTGTTTTTCTGTGTGTTTACAACCTTGTAAGATTAAATCATGAAACGAGTTTACAGTTCTTATTATTAATGTGACGTGTGCGTACCGATACCGGTAACCTCGAATGCGTGCTAACTGTTAATTAACCAAAGCTAGGAACGTAAGAGAACGGTATCCGGTAATAACGTTCCCAACCTAAGGAACGTTCTAACCCGGCTATGTGTGTTTGGTTGTGGTTTGTGTTGCTGATTTATGTCTTGCTTCCCTTGTATGTTTAACTGGACTTAAACACTTACTTGTGAGAGATTGTGTTAAGTTCCCACTGTGGGACTTCTAACAAGTGCTAACCGGGGAGTGAGGAATCCGGTCGTTCCGGTCACGCGTGTATGTATGGGGGTCGATATCTGAATCAGATTCGGCTCTCTCCCTATGTTAGGGTTGTTTTCCTTTTTGGACTTCAACCTCCCACTAGCTTAGCCAAAGCTTACCTACCTGACTTCCACTCGGGCTAGGGGGAAATTATGTGTTTGATGTGCTCGGGTCACTATACCCGTCCCATCTTTTAAGTTAAGTTATTCATTTGACTAACAAAACAGTAATGTGATATGTGTTAAGCTTAACATGAGGATGAAGTCATTCTCTAGGCTTACAAGTTGACTAACTATGTTGGTTGGTTCCTAAAGTGAATTGTCTTCACCATGTATGTGATGTTATTGTTCTGCAATAATTCTTGTCAAGTGTATGCATGATGCATGTTAAAATCAACGCCATGTTATTATGACAAATAGTTGCGTGTATCCCGGTAGTCAGCGGGCTGCACGTTAACCATGCCAGCAAAAGGTTGCTGACCCCCTTTGGGGGCTATGTTTATTTGCAGGATGAGGATCGAGGAAGCAGAATGGCTTTAGATCCTAGGTTGTTGATACTTGGTTATTTTTTCTGGGATGTTGAACCCGAGTAGTGCCTGTACACTCGAGGTCGTATATTTTTGGTGGGTGTAGGGATAGTTGGTGATTTTTGCACAGTTACACTCGGTATATGGTGATTCTTTTGGATAGGTGATTTTTGGAAGGTTGTAATTATGCTCGGGATTCTCGTAATCAGACCGATACATTGTATGTAACAGCCTTGTTGGCCACGTGGGTGGCTAACGGCGTGTAACACCACCCTTTTTGGTATATGGTTAAGTTATTATTTCCGCTGCGATTATTGATTAAGTGTGAAGGTTACGGTTGGGGTGTTACATTTTCATCTTAATAAAAAGTTGTTTTAAAATGTAATACAAAATTTTCAATTGTAATACAGAAAACGGTAAACGCACTGCACGTAACTAACTTATTCAAATATGCCAGACAAAATCGCCACACTGCCTAACACCAGTTTTCAAAACAACCAGTAAAACACCACAAAACAACCAACCAAAACAATCAGACCAAAACAGCTACAAAACAACCACATGAAAACCATACCAAACAGAGCCTAGATGTATCACTTGTCTGTCACATGTCCATAGTACTCTCAATAGTACAGATGCTACACCCACACATGTATGGCAAATTCTACCGTGCGGCAGCGCCGCGCAAAGATAGGTATGAGCATGCTGATTTAGCAGTCCCAGTCAGCAGTTGACTGGACTGTTTTGTTGATTGGGCTGCCTTTTGACTATAATAACTTTAAATGATTGTAACTTTTACTATATAAGTCCAAAATGTAAAAAGTTATATTATTGTTTATCTAAATTCAAGCTCTTTAAAACAAGACAAGACATGGATATGTTTTGACAACTTTGAAAAAAAATTATTTTTCCATGTAAACGACAATACTCTAAATCATAATATAATTCATTAATTTTGATATTATGATTCATTAAAATTGATATTATGATTCAACTAATAAGTGGTGAATTAGATAACAAACTTTAGAAAAAAAATCATTATTTTTTGTAGTGTATTATTATTGTATAATGTATTTTAAACCTTATATGGTGAATCATGTATTTTTCTTACGTACCAATTATTGTTTTGTATTGTATTATTGTTTAAAATTTTTATTATTACATGTATACGATGATACACTAAAATCATAATATGATTCATTAGTTTTGATATTATAATTCATTAAAATTAATATTATGATTCATTAATTAATAAGTGGTAAATTAGATAACAAACTTTGGAACTGATAAAAATCATTTTGTTTTGTAGTGTATTATTATTATTATTGTATGGTGTATTTTAAACCTTATATAGTGAATCGTATATTTTTCATACATACCAAATATTGTTTTGTATTGTGTTATTGCGTAAAAGTATTTATTTTTATATGTTTGCGATGATACACTAAAATAAAGATATGATTCATTAATTTTGATATTATGATTCATTAAAATTGATATTATGATTTATTAACTAATAAGTGGTGAATTAGATAACAAACTTTGGAACCGATAAAATTATTATTGTTTTGTAATGTATTATTATTGTTTTATGATGTATTATTATTGTTTTGTGGTGTATTATTATCATTATTATTATTTATATGATGTGTTTTAAGTCATGTGGTTGATCATATCTTCTTGACATACCAATTTTAAAACAAGTATGGTTGATATCTACATATATACATGTAAATAATATAAAATTTTAAAGTTGTCAAAATATATCCATGTTTGGTCTTGTTTTAAAGAGCTTGAATTTAGATGAACAATGGTATAATTTTTTTATTTTAGACTTATATTTTAAAAGTTACAATCAATAAAGTTAATATAGTAAAAAGACAGTCCAGTCAGCAGCTGACTGGACTGCCAAGTGGAGAGGAGTGCACCTAGTTGCATGCGGCTTGGTCGTAGCATCCCCTGTCTGCACATGTATATATTGTAGAACATAGTCATCGTAATATTTTACTTATCATAAATTATGTACTCTGGAACCCCTTTGTTTACCCGTGTACAACATACCTTCCTCTAGGGGTGATCATTTGGATAATTCGGTTAACCGAAATCCAAATTGTAAAAACTAAATTGAATTTCGGTTATTTCGGTTAAAACCCTAATTATCTAAATTAAGACCAAAACTGAATTAACCATTATCCAAATTATTCTAAATCCATTTTTTTTAAGTGAAAGTCCAAAATCCAAACTGAAATCCAAAATTTAGCTAGTTTAGATTTCAACTTACCAAAATTTAGGGTTTGTGTTTGACTATTTGTCACTAAAGACTAAAACTAGAAAATAGAATATTCTTTTATAAAGAAAATTTGGATAATTCGGTTAACAGAATTAGACAGTCAAAACCAAATCCAAACCAAATTATAATTAGGATAATTCGGTTAACTGAAATGTTTAATTCGGTTAGAAAATTCGGTTAAAAATCCAAAACAACATAATCAGTTAATTCAATTTTTAGATAAATCCAAAATATCCAAACTGGATCCACACCCTATTTTTTCTCACCGTAAACAGAATGATAAACATGTATATACTGCTCTCGTTCCTGTTTCTTTCTCGATAGCTTTCTTCTGCGCTCTGTCAGCACAAATTTCCTACTGGACGATGAATGAATGAAGGGAAAATTCACTGTTTTCTTTCGTAATTCACAATATACTCCTGTGATTTTAGTAATTCAACTTTAAACATGCTTAAATGTTGTCTAAAATTGATGAAACTTTATATGGACGATGCTAAAGTGTTATATTTTGGTCCAATATCAAATTTGAAGTTTTTTAAGCTCACATGTGACCTGTGGGACCCAAGGAACAATCACATATTCATTGGGTCTCACATGTCACATGTCAGCTTAAAAGCTTCAAATTTGATATTGGACCAAAATATAACACTTTAGCATCGTCCATGTAAAGTTTCATCAATTTTGGACAACATTTAAGCATGTTTAAAGTTAAATTACTAAAATTATAGGGGTATATTGTGAATTACGAAAGAAAACAGGGATATCTCGTGAATTTTACCATGAATAAAAATGCATGTAACAGACAGAAGCATGATGATATTCAGATCGCATCAACCGAAAGTGATATTCTGATTACAGGAGGTTGTTGGGATTCCAAAGCACATATATTCACCTGATTAAAGAAATAAATAAGGCATCGAAGCACAAATATTGCATTATTTGCTTCTTATCATTGTTTATGTCGCGTTGGTCGTTCACATGAAATCCTGGTAATTTGTATGGCGCGACATGACAGAGAACTTCACGTGCATAAAGCCATGCGACTAAAAAAGCTACGTTTGGTGTCTTTAACAATGCATGATCAGAATTGAACCACTAACCAAATTGAAGCATACACAATAATTAGACTTATTAAATGTGTTATTGTTATTTTGGGCCGTATCTGTTAATTAAAAATTTGAATTGTTTGAGGTCCAGTTCATTTGCATAAAATCTAGTTGTTGTAAACTTAAAATAAGTAAAATTAAATTTTGGATATTTGGGGTTAAAATATTTTGTGAATAGTTTCGGGTTTGAACCATTTGAATAAAAATCGAATTCTAGTTTTAAACTTTTGAAGTAATATCTGTGAAATGTGGTTTCATCCCACATCGATGGTGAGGAAAACAAAGGGCACTTCCTTTGTTATAAAAGGAAGTGCTCACCTCACTTCTTAAGCATTCCAACAATTAGTAATTTTTTCTGAATGCTAAATTATAATCTCTTTTCTTTATATCTCTTAAAGTATAGATAAGAGATTTCTGATAGTGTCCGAGGAAGTAGGCAAAATTGGTTGAACCTCGTAAAATTCCGGTGTCCCTTTGCAAACAGGTCAATTGATCTACTAAAACTAAACAAATCAATCTAGAAAATAATAAATCAATAAGTCTGTCGGGTTGCAAAAATCCCGGTCACTATAGTATAGAAAGTTAAGCAACCAAGTATCGAACCGTGAGACTTGAATAAATAAGCCTAAGTCCTATCCTAAATCCTAAGAAAACTGGAAACTCAGGGGGTTGTGAATTGTTTTTGAACTGAATCAAATAAATGCAAATCAGAATTGAATTAAGCAATCGGTAAAAATGAATGATGAGTTTGATAATATGAGTGGAACTCCGGGTTCGGGTTGTTCTTTTCTGGTTGAATCTAGTAACTCCTACAATTTAATTATGAGAAACTGAAAGGCCAATTCTTTATCTCTTCTTCAATGCTAAATCCTAGTTCATTGAAGAGCTCACCTATCAGAACGTGTCAACTCTAATCTAGCAGTTGGCAAAACACATATAGGCGGAATAAGCACAAAGAATTGTTAGCGTTTGTAGAAAGATTATCTATCCGCTAATCCTTCCCCAAATCCCCAGGTTAATTCGAACTCCCTATTAATCACCTTGTCTGATCCTAATAGGTTTCGCAAAACAACTCTATAACTCGCGAAATTAATAGAGAAGAAGATTGATAATCATTAACCTGGAAACAATCCATAGCCTCATAATCAAATTGCAGAATTTTAACTACATTGAATCCATCTTGAACAAACCCTACCCCAGAGTTAAATCCCTACTAGCCAGACATTGCAAGAAACAGATAATACAATCAACATAGAAATCATCAAAGGAAGAAAAACCCTTTGTTGAACGACTATCCAGATCGATGAATGCAGGTGTAAGGTTGAAGATATGGCTTCACTCCCTTCTGACGATGCTCCTCCAGAACGATGGTGATGAGCTTGATGAATGTGAATGAAGGTGAACTGATCAATTGGTGTGGATGAATGGAGAGGACCTCGTTTATCAGCGTGAGAGTGTGTGTTGTAATGATCGATGATGAATGAATACCTTTCTCCTCTGATTAGGTCAGTTAAATAGACTTTTCCTCTCTCTTTTTCCTTTCAAAACGCCGAGTTTATGCTGAATTTTTCGTCCCGTCCGAACATTGGTCCGGACTTCAATGTTCGGACACAGTGTTCTGAGCGCTTCAAGTCAGAAAGTTTCGACTTGTGTCCGAACTTGGATGTTCGGACACAAGTTCGGACATGCTCCGTACATCAGACCTCCGGCTTTTCTTAACTATGTCCGAACTTCGATGCTCGGACTGAATTTCGGACATTCCATCAGGCGCAGCACACGAATCCTCGACTTGCGTCCGAACTTGGAAGTTCGGACACAAGTTCGGACATTCCTTCAAAATCCTCTAAATTCATCGTTCGTACTCCAATTCGACCTCCGTTTGTTGCATCATCTCCCTTGTGAGTTAATCTACTGTTTCCTTGGCTTTTCTCTGCATTTAATCATAGAAAAAGGTATCAAACCTTACCAAACAACAAACCAAAGGAAAACGGAAGATAAGTGTGGAATATTATCGATGTACGTATAAAAATTAGGCATTAAAGATCACTAAAACCATTCATATTTCACACTCATCAAACCTCCTCACACTTAACCTTTTCTTGTCCTCAAGCAAAGCAGGAGCAAAACATCTCAGAATGCCTGAGGGCCAAACCTTGGGATTGCACAAAATAAGGAGTTTAAGACACAATAATCACCCAGGAATCGATCTGCTCTTAACTGCATGTCTCTTAAACAACGAAGCACACTTTTAAAACAAAAGAATATGAAGAAGCCAAATCATGAAGTCAAAACATAGAGTAACTCAGAACCTTCCAACCTTTTCTCTTCTCAAACCCGTGGATGACAAGGGGTGTGAAGTTCTGCCATATTCCGCAGAACCTTTCAACACCACGTACTCATGATCTAATTTAAGGAATTGCCATAAACATAAGACTTTAAAGAACTTCCTCTTTTTTTCTTTTGCATACATATCACTTTTTCGCACAAATAATTCATCCCCCAGACTTTTCTCTCCATCCTTGTAACGGTATTGGGTCTTTTATCCCAGATCAGACGACCTTAGGTAAATGGGTGATGAAGCACCCCTAGGACTTAATAACCGGATGGAAGAGGCCTGTTTCTGGTTCAGAAAATAACTTAGATCAGAGGAGTACCTTGCCTTTATCCTTCATTCCAAACATTCTCACTATTCCCAAGGTTCCAAGCTAACCAGTTCTAACTCCACAACCAACTTGTTCACAGACATTAATAGAATTCAGCCCTTTGAAAATATGATAAGAGAGCATACAGCTTTGAGCAAACCAACTCTAAAGGTCAGTACCGGACTCAACTCCACAACTAAAGATCCACCCAAGTATTCAACACTAAGAAGCACTCTAAGGGAATTACCCCCACATAGCCCAAAACCAAACAAAAATTAGGTCGGGAATAAATGACTGACACATTCAGAAAGATCTCCCCCTTCCTCACACTTAATGAGGAGCAATGTCCGCATTGTTCAGAAATTTATCACAATAAGGAGATCGGTCTAAATGTGTCAGGCTCACAAGGGTGAATTGAACAGTGACAAAGCTATTCACGTTTTAAAGCACGGGCCGAACATTAACCAAAAAGAAAATGAAACTGAAAACTCCCCTGATTTCTTTTGTGATGCTTGAGGAAGTGGTTCTTCCTCACACTTAGTGTCCTCGTAGGGGAGAATGTTTCCTCACATTTGCTTTGAAGCTAGGGTAGGGTCCGGCATGGAGTCAGCCCGATAAAGTACACTTGCACACATTCAACAAACAAAACAGAAAAGTGTGCTAGAAGCATCGATTAGTGACAGCCATATTCAGAGCTAAGATTTCAACAAACGAAAACAAAAGAAAATTTACAACCCAATCGAAATAAAAGTAATCAGTCTAACACAACCAAAAGCAATCCAGAATGAAGTCCAAAAACGGCTCTACACAAAAATAGCAAGCAGCAACATAATCACTGTGAGGCGGATAGTACGCCTGCCACTGCTGGAACTGATCGAGCAGAGCTGATAGTCATCCTGAGAGCGACGGGCCTGCTACTGCAGAGTCTCGATCTCCGCCTGATAGCGCCGATCCATGTCCTCGAAACGAGACTCCAGCTGAGCAAACTCATAGCGAGTGACGTACTCGCTCCCAGGGGCCGGCAGTGCAAGATATGCCTCCTGCTCGTCAGGTGAAGCAGTAGGGGCGGGCTCTGATGGTCCCTCACCCGCCTCTCGCTGGCGCTTCTGTGGTCGCGCGGCAGCCTTCTTCCTCCACTGGCCCTCGCTGAACTCAAACCACATCTTCTTCAGAGCGCCCGCATCAATAGGAGCCCGCGCAGCATGCAGCCCCACAGTAGGAACGGTAACCCTCTGCCGCCTGAGTATGCTACAGATCATGACCGGGAAGCCCAGCTTATGCTTGTCCTTGTGCTCCATGATGTACTGCATATGCAAGAAGATCACCCATGGCAAGTAAGTGAGCTGTGCAGCCTCAGCAAACACCGGATCCAGCACTGTCCGAAGTAGTAAGAAGTCCGTATGGTTCAGGTCCGAGCTCTGACGTGGTACAATGTTCGCAACCAGTAGTGCGAGCAGAACTCTCTCCTGTGGGCTCTGAAGCGCATCAGCAGGGACGACCTGCTTGGATGGTCATCCCTCTGCGTCTTCGTGGTCCCTGAACCCATGAGGGGGTATAGTGTTGGATGGCAGCTGTCTTGAAGTCGTTGGTTAAGATCTCAGGGCGGTCTGGGGTGGGATAAGGAATGTCCATATAAGTGAGCAATCGCCATCGTGGGACCGTCACTCTGTCCCCGTCTACTATGGATTTGATCTGCCCAATTTGGTAGATCGCATTGCATAGAACATGCGCACGGCTTGTTCAGAGTACTGACCTCCCATATCTAGAATCTTGGCCCGCCCAATGGGTCCAAATAAGCCCGTAGTCCTAGCTGCTGCTCCATCTCCCGCACCACACACGCGTCAGCAATTATGTCCATGCCTTTTTCGAACCATTCTTGGCTGCATCATTTCTAAATTCAGGTTCTAGAGCTCTTCGGCTGGAGCTTGCTCCTGCAGCCTCTTACCCGGCCTGTGATTCGGCTAGCATCTGCTCAATAAGGGTGTCCAATGTCATTAAAGGCAGACAAAAAAAAAGTTTCTTAGTGTGCATATAAAACCACCCAAAATCCGATAGAGTCTCCCATAAAAATCATCATTCTCCACAATAAAAATTTATCAGATTTTTTTTTCATTCGCAAAGAGACTACTACCATGACCAGCGAGATCTAACTCACAAAAATTCGTAAATTTCAATCGGGTGTAATAGCATTTCAGTCAAACAAAATCTCAGTCATGCAAAATCCACAGATTCAAAATAAACATCCCAACAATTGGTTCAACCACTTCTTCTAACAGTTCAACCAACCCCGCACAGAGCAAAAACGGATAACTCATTCAGATTTAGTCATCTTCATTGTTTACCAGTTTAGCCATTGCAATCTGGTTAATTGATCTACTAAAACTAAACAATTAATCTAGAAAATAATAAATCAATAAGCCTGTCGGGTTGCAAAAATCCCGGTCACTATAGTATAGGAAATTAAGTAACCAGGTATCGAATCCACGGGACTTGAATAAATAAGCCTAAGTCCTATCCTAAATCCTAAGAAAACTGCAAATTCAGGGGGGTTGTGAATTGTTTTTGAAACTGAATCGAATAAATGCAAATCAGAATTGAAATAAGCAATCAGTAAAAATGAATGATGAGTTTGATTATACGAGTGGAACTCCGGGTTCAGGTTGTTCTTTCTTGATTAAATCTAGTAACTTCTACAACTTAATTATGAGAACGGAAAGGCCAATTCTTTCTATCTCTTCAATGCTAAATCCTAGTTCATTGAAGAGCTCACCTATCAGGACATGCCAACTCTAATCTAGCAGTTGGCAAAACACATACAGGCGGAATAAGCACAAAGAATTGTTAGCGTTTGTAGGAAAATTATCTATCCGACTAATCCTTCCCCAAATTCCCAGGTTAATTCGAACTCCCTACTAATCACCTTGTCTGATCTTAATAGGTTTCGCAGAACAACTCTATAACTCGCGAAATTAATAGAGAAGATAATTGATAATCATTAACCTGAAAACAATCCGTTACAACCTCATAATCAAATTGCAGAATTCTTAACTACATTGAATCCATCTTGAACAACCCTACCCCAGAGTTAAATCCCTACTAGCCAGACATTGCCAATGAAAAGATAAATACAAACAACATAGAAGCTATCTAAAGGAAGAAAAACCCTTTTGTTGATTGACTATCCAGAATCAGTGGATGCAGGTGCAAGGTTGAAGATGATAGTCGCACTTCCCTCTGTCGATGCTCCTCCCGAACGATGATGGAATGATTGGTGAATGTGGATGAAGGCGAACCGATGCAATTGGCGTGGATGATTGGAGAGAACCTCGTTTATCAGTGTGGAAGGGAGTGTTGTAATGATCGATGATGCGTGAATGCCTTCTCCCTCTGATTAGGTCATTTAAATAGACCTTTCTCCCTCTTTTTCCCTTCAAAACGCCGAGTTTGTGCTGTAATTCTCGTGCCGTCCGAACATTGGTCCGAACTTCAAAGTTCGGACACAATGCTTTGAGCGCTTCAATTCAGAAAGTCTCGACCTGTGTCCGAACTTTGATGTTCGGACACAAGTTCGGACATGCTCCGTACTTCAGACCTCCGGCTTTTCTCGACTATGTCCGAACTTCGATGTTCGGACCGAAGTTCGGACATCCCATCAGGCGCAGCATACAAACTCTCGACTTGCGTCCGAACTTGGAAGTTCGGACACAAGCTCGGACACACCTTAAAAATCCTCTAACTTCTTCATTTTGACTCCGATTCGACCCCCGTTTGTTGCATTACCTCCCTTGTGAGTTAATCTAGTGTTTCCTTGGCTTTTCTCTGCATTTAACATAGAAAAAGTGTATCAAGCCTTAACAAACAACAAACCACAGAAAAACGCAAGATAAGTGTGGAATAGTATCAATTCGCGTATACAAAATAGACATTAAAGACCATTAGAACCATTCATATTTCACACTCATCAAACCTCCTCACACTTAACCTTTGCTTGTCCTCAAGCAAAGCAGGAGTAAAATGTCTCAGAATGCCTCAGGGTCAAACCTTGGGATTGCATAAAATAAGGAGCTTAAGACACAATAATCACCCAAGAATCGATCTGCTCTTAACTGCATGTCTCTCAAACAATGAAGTACGCTTTTTAAAACAAAAGACTATGAAGAAGCTAAATCATGAAGTCAAAACGTAGAGTAACCCAGAACCTTCCAACCTTTTCTCTTCTCAAACCCGTGGATGACAAGGGGTGTGAAGTTATGCCATATTCCGCAGAACCTTTCAACACCACGTACTCATGATCTAATTTTTAAGGAATTATCATAAACATAAGACTTTAAAGAACTTCCTTTGTTTTTCTTGCATATATATCAATTTTTTCGCACATAATTCATCCCCCAGACTTTTCTCTCCATCCTTGTAACGGCATTGGGTCTTTTATCCCAGATCAGACGACCTTAGGTAAATGGGTGATGAAACACCCCTAGGACTTAATAACCGGATGGAAGAGGCCTGTTTTTGGTTCAGAAAAAGAAACTTAGATCAGAGGAGTACCTTGCCTTTATCCTTCATTCCAGACATTCTCATCATTCCCAGGGTTCCAAGTTAAACCAGTTCTAACTTCACAACCAACTTGTTCACAGATATTTAACAAAATTCAGCCATTTGAAAATATGATAAGAGAGCACACAATTTTTGAGCAAACCAACTCTAAAGGTCAGTACCGGACTCAACTCCAACTAACATAAAGATCCACCCAAGTATTCAACACTAAGAAGCACTCTAAGGGAATTACCCCCACATAGCCCAAAACCAAACAAAAATTAGGTAAGGGAAAAATGACTGACACATTCAGAAAGATCTCCCCCTTCCTCACACTTAATGAAGAGCAATGTCCGCATTGTTCAGAAATTAATCACAAGAAGGAGATCGGACTAAATGTGTCAGACTCACAAGGGTGAATTGAACAGGGACAAAGTTATTCACAATTTAAAGCACAGGCCGAACAGTAACCAAAAAAAAAGAAACTAAAAACTCCCCTGATTTCTTTTGTGATGCTTCGAGGAAGTGATTCTTCCTCACACTTAGTGTCCTCGCAGGGGAGAATGTTTCCTCACACTCGCTTGAAGCTAGGGTCCGGCATGGAGTCAGCCCAATAAGGTACACTTGCACACATTCAAACAAAACATAAAAGTGTGCTAGAAGCATCGATTAGTGACAGCCAATATTCAGAGTTAAGATTCAAATAAACAAAAATCAAAAGAAAAATTACAACCCAATCGAAATAAAAGTAATCAGTTCAACAACTAAAACAAATCCAGAAAGAAGTCCAAGAATGGCTTCTAAACAAAAACAGCAAGCAGCATCCTAATCACTGTGGAGGCGGATAGTACGCCTGCCACTGCTGGAACTGATCGAGCAGAGCCTGATAGTCTTCCTGAGAGCGACGGGCCTGCTGCTGCAGAGTCTCGATCTCCGCCTGATAGCGCCGATCCATGTCCTCGAAACGAGACTCCAGCTGAGCAAACTCATAGCGAGTGACGTACTCGCTCCCAGGGGCCGGCAGTGCAAGATAGGCCTCCTCCTCATCAGGTGTAGCAGCATGGGCGGGCTCTGATGGTCCCTCACCGGCCTCTCTCTGGCGCTTCTGCGGTCGCGCTGCTGCCTTCTTCTTCCTCCACACCCCCTCTCTCAGTTCAAACCACATCTTCTTCAGCCCCACATCAATAGGGGACCGCGCAGCATGCAGCCCCAGATGGAATGGTAACCATCTGCCTCTTGAGGATGTGGCAAGCATGACCGGATAGCCGAGCTTGTGTCGGTCCTTGTGCTCTATGATATACTGTAGGTGCAAGAAGATGACCCAAGGCAGATAGGTACCTCGGCAGCCCCAACAAACGACGGGTTCAGCACCGCCTGAAGAAGTAGAAAGTCAGTCTGGTTGAGGTCGGAGCTCTGACGAGGTACAATGTTCGCAGCCAGCAGTGCGAGCAGAACTCTCTCTGGGGGCTCTGAAGCGCATCAGCAGGGACGACCTGCTTTGATGGTTCATCCCCTCTGCGTCGTCTCGGCCCCTGAACCATAAGGGGAGTGTAGTGGTGGATAGCTGCGTTTTTGAAATCAACAGGGTTGAGGTGTTGAGGAGCCTCGGGGGCGGGATGCGGGAGCTCCATATATTGAGCAATCTCGAAGGTGGAAACCGTCACTTTCTCACCGTCTACAAGGGACGTGATCTGACCATGCTGGAAGGTGGCATTCGCATAGAACATACGAACAATCCTCTCAGAGTACGGGCCTCCCATATCCAAGATCTTCCCCCAGCCAAATGGGTCCAATAAAGCCCGCAGTCCCAGCTGCTGCTCCAGTTCCCACCACCCCGCGCTCAGCAATTATGTCTACCTCCTTCTCAAACCACACCCGGGCTTCATCATTTCTGAATTCCGGCTCCAGACCTCGACGGCTGGAGCTTGCACCAGCTCTTGCAGCCCTTTTACCTCGGCCTGTGATTCGGCTCAGCATCTGCTCAACAAGGGTGACAATGTCAAATAAAGGAAAGCAATGGAATAGTCTAACATGCACTGAATTTATCCAAAATTTGACAGAGTGTCCCCTAAAAATTCATCAATCTCCACAACAGGTCAATCAACCTTTCAATTTGCAATGAGAAACCTCAACATTAATGACCAGCAGAGACTTAACCGACAAATACATCAATTCCAATCGGCTGTAACAGCAGTTCAGTCAAACATAGTCTCAGTCATACAAAATCCACAGATTCAAGATATCATCCTAATAATACGGTTCAGCCACTTCTACTAACATTTCAACCTCAGCACAGCAGAAAAAGATAGTTACTAATCCAGATTTAGCCATGCACAACAAAACCACACCTCAAACGTCTTCAATGGAATCACAATAATGCACGTTTTAACAGTTCTAGCCAGCAAGTTACATCACAGTAGAAGATTAATCCCATGTATGCAAGTGAATCGCAGAAATCTTCAAAAATAACATCCTATTCTCGACTAGACATACCTCTGTTTTCAATTCTTGTCACAAATCCATTAAACGAAGTAGAAATGTAGAAAAATTACCTTGTGAGTAGAATGAATGCTTAGGAGAGAGTAGAACAGCACAAATTTGCACAAATCGAACTCAAAAACCCCCAATTCGGAAGTTAGGGTTCGAACAAGAATGCTCCAAAATCGGGCAGTTTTGTGAGGGTTTCTGCTCGATTTTCAGGCCTAGAGTAGTAGAGAATCGAAAGATGAACAGATTGATACTAAGAATGGATGATTTGGTGGAGTTTTGAGGGAGTTAGGGAAGATTGGAGAGGAGGAAGAATGGGGGCGCCGCGGTGTCGAGAGGTTGGGGATGAAGTTTGTGAGTTTTAAGTCCGCGCCCCTTACTAAAATTCAGAATTTTTCGAGCTGTCCGAACTTCGATGTTCGGACAGAAGTTCGGACGTGCATACCTGAGATAAACTTCGTATTGTGTCCGAACTTCGATGTTCGGACATCGTGTTTGCCTTCCGTTAGAATTCCCGTGTTGAGTCCGAACTTCAATGTCCGGACTGAAGTTCGGACGTAGCCTCTTGCACAGCCCTCGGACTCTCGAACTGAGTCCGAACTTCAATCTTCGGACTGAAGTTCGGACATACTGGTTTGCGCAGGTCTCTATCTCTCGAACTGAGTCCGAACTTCAATGTTCGGACTGAAGTTCGGACATCCCCAAAAATGCACCTCTTTGTTTCTTTTTGAGCTCAATTCACTGCAGCAAAGACATTATCCTAAAGCAAAACTAAAAACAACATAAAAACAAGATTAAGGTACCGAAAACACTGGGTTGCCTCCCAGTCAGCTGCTCTTCTTTAATGTCTTTAGCTAGACAGTTCCTGCTTAATCAATCAGAAGAGGTGTGATGAGCAACTCCACCACACCTACAGTGAATTCCTTCAGCCTGCTCAATTTCTTTCGCATTCGCCAAGAGAGTTTCTTTTTCATGTTTGAACCCGTCTCTTGGGAGGTCCTCTTCAATGTAGGCTTGGGTTCACTCTCCACAAAGAATATTGCCTGCAAGGGAAAAAGATTATGATCAGTACCAAGATAGCTTTTTAATCGACCATTTACCTTAAATGTTTCTCCAGCCTTATTTTCCAGCTCGTATGCTCCATACGATGTAACTCCTACAACTCTGAAGGGGCCTGCCCAGTGATTTTAGCTTCCCAGGGAAGAGACGTAGTCTAGAGTTAAAGAGCAGCACCAGATCCCCCACTTTGAAGTCTCTCTTTTGAATCATCCGGTCGTGGATCTTTTTGGTGCGCTCTTTGTAGATCTTAGAGCTTTCGTACGCCTGGTCCCTCAGTTCCTCCAACTCAGAAAGCTGAAATCGCCTCTTCTCTCCAGCGTCATGTAAATCAAAATTAAGAGCCTTTAAAGCCCAATAGGCTCTGTGCTCTAGCTCAACTGGGAGATGACAAGCCTTCCCGTATACCAGCTTGAAGGGGGACATCCCAATGGGAGTTTTAAATGCGGTTCTATAGGCCCATAGAGCATCATCAAGCTTGACAGACCAATCCTTCCTGGAGGAATTGACTGTCTTCTGAAGAATCCATTTGAGCTCTCGGTTGCTCACTTCTGCTTGCCCATTAGTTTGGGGGTGATAAGGCAAAGCTACCTTATGAGTCACCCCGTACTTAGTCATCAGCGAATTAAAAGCTTTGTTGCAGAAATGAGAACCTCCGTCACTGATGATAGCTCTTGGCACACCGAATCTGGTAAAGATGTTCTTCTTCAAGAATTTTACCACAGTTTTAGCATCAGCAGAAGGGCAGGGGATTGCTTCGACCCATTTGGAAACATAATCTACAGCAACAAGGATGTAGTGGTTTCCGTGAGAAGAGGGAAATGGGCCGGTGAAGTCAATACCCCAGACATCAAATAATTCCACTTCTAGGATTCCCTTCTGCGGCATCTCATGCCTTCTTGAAGTGTTTCCCATTCTCTGGCAGTTATCACAGTGAGTACAGAAGCGGTGGACATCCTTGTGTAGAGTGGGCCAGTAAAAACCACACTCTAAAACTTTAGCAGCAGTCCTAGTAGGACCGTGGTGACCACCTGCCTCTCGAGAATGGCAGAACTCTATCACACTGTTCACCTCTTCATCAGGGAGGCATCTTCTGATTAGACCATCGGCACATACTCTGAAGAGATAGGGGTCCTCCCAAACATAATGACGGGTCTCAGACAAAAACTTCTTCCTCTGGTTGTAGCTTAGATCATGGGGAACCAACCCAGAGGCAAGATAGTTAGCCAGGTCAGCGTACCATGGCTCTTTGAGTTTCCCAATTACAAAGACCGTTTCGTCGGGAAAGAACTCATTTATGGGGACCCCGTCATCTGGAGTCTCAAGCCTTGATAAATGGTCTGCAACCCCATTCTGCTTCCCTTGTTTATCAACCACTTCCAAGTCAAACTCTTGGAGAAGCAGGATCCATCTCAATAGTCTGGGCTTGGAATCATTCTTTTGAAACAAATACTTCAAGGCGGAGTGGTCGGTGTGGGCAATTACCTTACTCCCCAGCAGATAGGTCTGAACTTGTCCAGAGCGAACACCACAGCAAGTAGTTCCTTCTCAGTGGTAGTATAATTCTTTTGAGGCTCCGTCAGAGTTTTACTGGCATATGTGATGACCCTCAAAATCTTATCCTTCCTTTGACAGAGAGCAGCACCTACAGCGAAGTCGCTAGCATCAGTCATTACCTCAAAAGGAAGGGTCCAGTCAGGGGGAACCACAATGGGAGCAGAGATGAGTTTATCCTTGATGGTCTGAAAAGCCTTCAAGCATTCTTCTGAAAAATGAAATTTTACATCCTTCTGCAGGAGATCAGACAAGGGCTTCGCGATTTTTGAAAAGTCCTGGATGAACCTTCGATAGAACCCCGCGTGACCCAGAAAAGATCTGACTCCTCTGACTGAAGTGGGAGGAGGTAACCCCTCAATGACTTCCACTTTTGCCTTGTCCACCTGGATGCCATCTTTGGAGACCCTGTGCCCAAGCACTATACCCTCATGTACCATAAAATGGCACTTCTCCCAATTCAAAACCAGGTGGGTCTCCTCACATCTGCTCAATATGATCCAGCTGATCCAGACACACATCAAAATTCTGGCCATACACTGAGAAGTCGTCCATGAAGACTTCTATGCTTTTCTCAATAATTCGCTGAAAATGGCCATCATGCACCGCTGGAAGGTGGCTGGTGCGTTGCAGAGACCAAATGGCATCCTCCTATAGGCAAACGTGCCATAAGGGCAGGTGAAGGTGGTCTTCTCTTGATCCTCTGGCGCAATGGGGATCTGGAAGTACCCGCTGTATCCATCAAGGAAACAGTAGTACTCCTGCCCAGCCAGCCTCTCCAACATCTGGTCGATGAACGGCAGCGGGAAATGGTCTTTTCTCGTGGCCTCATTCAACCGCCTGTAGTCTATGCACATCCTCCAGCCAGTGGTCTGTCTTTGAGGCACCAGCTCTCCCTTATCATTGGGCACCGCCACAATTCCTCCCTTCTTGGGAACGACTTGCACAGGAGAGACCCAGCGACTGTCAGAGATGGGGTAGATGATGCCCGCATCCAGCAGCTTTAAAACCTCAGCCTTCACTACTTCCTTCAGGTTGGGATTCAATCTCCTTTGGGGTTGCCTCACTGGTTTGATACTGTCTTCCATGTAGATCCGATGAGTGCAGAACCCTGGACTGATCCCTTTTATGTCTGCCACTGACCACCCCAACGCTCCCTTGTGCCTTCTCAATACCTCCAGAAGTCTGCTTTCCTGCGAAACAGACAAAGAAGAAGAAATAATAACCGGCAGGGCGCTACCCTCTGCCAAGAAAGCATATTTAAGATTTGAAGGGAGAGTTTTTAATTCAAGGGTAGGGGGTCTTCTACTGAAGGAATGAGCCTCTGAGTAGGCCTGTCCAGTGGCTCCACAGGAGGAGCATGAGGGCGAAAATAGGTTCGTCCCTGGTTAAGCTGCTGGACAACAGTAGCTACCTCAGTGCTCTCCTTATCATCCTCAATCGAATGGCATAACACCTGTTCTAATTTATCAGAATTCTCAAACAGGAAGGAAGAGTCATTAGTACTTTCAGCGACAAATGCATCATAATCATCAGTGTAGTCGACATCAATAGAAAGTACAGCATGAGAAGAAGCATTCGTTCTCATCATTTTGGTGATATCAAAACTAAGCTCCTCATTATTAAATTTCAGGGTGATTTTTCCTTTGTCAACATCAATGACAGTTTTAGCAGTTCGCAGGAATGGTCTACCCAAAATTAGTGGTACTTCAACATCCTCATCCATATCCAAAATAACAAAATCAGCAGGGAAGAAGGTTACCGACACCTACCACAACGTTCTCAACCATACCACGAGGTTTGATTGAGGAACGATCAGCCAATTGCAAATTAAAATTAATAGGGATAAGCTCACCAGCATGAAGCTTCCTAAACATCGAATATGGCATCAAATTTATGCTTGCTCCAAGGTCGCAGAGTCCGTACCCACAGTCCATGTCTCCAATGGTGCAAGGGATGATGGGCTGGCCTGGGTCTCCACACTTCGGAGGGAGCTTCTGCTGGATAGCTGCAGAGCACGTCTCTGTCAGCTGAACAATCTCCTTTTCCTTGAACCTTCGCTTGTTAGAAATTAAATCCTTCACAAAGCGAGCATAATTAGGCATTTGCTTGATAGCATCAATCAAGGGAATGTTAATAGTAAGCTTTGAAAATACACTCAGAAATTTCCCAAATTGATCATCAAGTTCTTTTTCTTTTAATCTATTAGGGAAAGGAAGGTCCTTAGGAACCGCCTTACCCTTGGAGTTTTTAGCATTCAAAATAGAAGGGGAAGAAATAGGAGCCTGGGTCTCCTCAACAACTACCTCAGGAGGGGCTGAGGGCCCTGATGGTGCACCAGTGCTAGAAGAAGGGCGACCGGTCTCCTCATCAGCTTGATCCTCAGCCACTTGATTTCTATTGATTAATTGCTTCCCACTTCGTAAAGTAACTGCAGCCATCTCTTCTGTATCTGAGCAATCCTCCACTATCACGGTTTCTGAGACCGTCACTGCCTTCAACTGAGCTTTAGGATTGGGGTCTGTTTGGGAAGGCAGTGAGCCAGACGGTCTCTGCTGTAGGAGGAACTGAGTCAACTGACTCATCGTTCCTTGCATCTCAACCATGGCGTTCTCAAGCTTCTGCTGGCCAGCTGCCAGGTTCTGATTTATCACTGTTTGTTGCTCTTGAGACGCCATCAGTTTATCCATCATCTCCTTTAAATTAGCATTATTCGAGCTCAGTGACGATGGCTGAGCTGGAGACTGCTGTGGCCTAAACTGATTGTATGGAGGCCTAACAAAACCGGGTGGTGCTCCCTGACTTGCCCTCTGAGGCTGCATCTGCTGTGAGTTGAGGGCATTGTTTGGATTACCGTACCTCAGGTTTGGATGCTGGTTCTGCATCCAAGGCTGCCTGTTGTACTGACCAATGACATTCGCCTCCTCAGTCTGCCTCATCTCAGCAACCATCGGGCAGTCCTCGTAGTCATGGCTGTCTCCACACTGAGAACAGCATACTTCATTCGGACCAGAAGACACCTGCTTGACGGCTTGCATCGGTGTCTGTCCCATAGTGAGCCTCTCGAGCATCTTCGCCATATTGCCCACTGTGGTACTCAGATGGGCCTGCTCAGCAGCAATCTGCTCCATCATAGGATCTGGAGCCCGAGAGGAGGTCTGCCCAACTGTGAAGACCCTGCCACCGTGTTGCTCCACTGGCGGAGCTCCTCGCAGTAGGACTCCATGGCTGACATAAATTCCTCTCCACTCTTAGCCAGCAAATTACCACCCAATGCAGCTCTAACCTCGGCTCTGTGCTCATCTCTTAGCCCTTGGAAGAACCCCTGGGCCAAAGATGTCATGTTCTGACCGTGATGCGGGCACTGGCGGAGCAGCTCCTTGAACCTATCCCAAGCTTCACAGATCGTCTCGTTGCCGGACTGTCTGAAAGCGGTCAGATCAGCTATCATCTGCCTGGTCCTGGAGATGGGGATATACTTCTCATAGAACCTCTCTGTCAGCAGCTCCCAGGTAGTGATGATACCTGGTGGTAGACGGTGGAACCACTTCGAGGCTTCCCCTGATAGACTGTGCTGAAATAAGCACAGCCGAGCATATTCCTCAAGCCCCTGAGACATCCCCAGCGAATCCAAATGGACTAAGAACCGATGGACATGGTCGAGTGCATCAGCCGGGTCTGCGCCTGAGAAGGTCCCTGCTGGATGATTTCTCACAGCATTTGTCTGATGGCTTGGTTTCAACTTCTGCCATTCTGCTGTTAATTCCGCTGTGAGGTTAGGTAGAGTCACAGGTCCTCTTCTAGGAGCAGCTGGCGGGCGATTAATTCTTCCCAAAGTGGACTGCTCAGCATTGGCATTGGGATTGACTGGTCCGTTATTAGCCATGGCGAAGGTGAGTGCTCTTCTTGCTCTTCGAGCTGTACGGTTGATCTCTAAGTCTAAGTTGAATCTTGGTGGACCTCGAGATCGAGTACCGTGCATTCACCAACACCTGCACAGTTAAACAAAACAAATCAAATAAAATAAAATAAAAACAATTGACAACCAAGGCAAAGGACTTGACAAAGTCAAGTCCCCGGCAACGGCGCCATTTGCAATAAGCATTCAGCTTTTAAGGGCTTTCCTATCTTGCATTATTATTATCTTATAGTGGTGAGTATTCCCGCCTGTCACGCGGGTGACCCGGGTTCGATCCCCGGCAACGGCGCCATTTTGCAATCTGGTTAATTGATCTACTAAAACTAAACAATTAATCTAGAAAATAATAAATCAATAAGCCTGTCGGGTTGCAAAAATCCCGGTCACTATAGTATAGGAAATTAAGTAACCCAGGTATCGAATCCACGGGACTTGAATAAATAAGCCTAAGTCCTATCCTAAATCCTAAGAAAACTGCAAATTCAGGGGGGTTGTGAATTGTTTTTGAAACTGAATCGAAAATGCAAATCAGAATTGAAATAAGCAATCAGTAAAAATGAATGATGAGTTTGATTATACGAGTGGAACTCCGGGTTCAGGTTGTTCTTTCTTGATTAAATCTAGTAACTTCTACAACTTAATTATGAGAACGAAAGGCCATTCTTCTATCTCTTCAATGCTAAATCCTAGTTCATTGAAGAGCTCACCTATCAGACATGTCAACTCTAATCTAGCAGTGGCAAAACACATACAGGCGGAGTAAGCACAAAGAATTGTTAGCGTTGTAGGAAAAATTATCTATCCGACTTATCCTTCCCCAAATTCCCAGGTTAATTCGAACTCCCTACTAATCACCTTGTCTGATCTTAATAGGTTTCGCAGAACAGAACAACTCTATAACTCGCGAAATTAATAGAGAGAAAATTGATAATCATTAACCTGAAAACAATCCGTTACAGCCTCATAATCAAATTGCAGAATCTTAACTACATTGAATCCATCTTGAACAACCCTACCCAGAGTTAAATCCCTACTAGCCAGACATTGCCAATGAAAAGATAAATACAAACAACTAGAAGCTATCTAAAGGAAGAAAAACCCTTTTGTTGATTGACTATCCAGATCAGTGGATGCAGGTGCAAGGTTGAAGATGATAGTCGCTCTTCCCTCTGTCGCTCCTCCCGAACGATGATGGAATGATTGGTGAATGTGGATGAAGGCGAACCGATGCAATTGGCGGGGATGATTGGAGAGAACTCGTTTATCAGTGTGGAAGGGAGTGTTGTAATGATCGATGATGCGTGAATGCCTTCTCCTCTGATTAGGTCATTTAAATAGACCTTTCTCCCTCTTTTTCCCTTCAAAACGCCGAGTTTGTGCTGTAATTCTCGTGCCGTCCGAACATTGGTCCGAACTTCAAAGTTCGGACACAATGCTTTGAGCGCTTCATTCAGAAAGTCTCGACCTGTGTCGAACTTTGATGTTCGGACACAAGTTCGGACATGCTCCGTACTTCAGACCTCCGGCTTTTCTCGACTATGTCCGAACTTCGACGTTCGGACCGAAGTTCGGACATCCCATCAGGCGCAGCATACAAACTCTCGACTTGCGTCTGAACTTGGAAGTTCGGACACAAGCTCGGACACACCTTAAAATCCTCTAACTTCTTCATTTTGACTCCGATTCGACCCCGTTTGTTGCATTACCTCCCTTGTGAGTTAATCTAGTGTTTCCTTGGCTTTTCTCTGCATTTAACATAGAAAAAGGTATCAAGCCTTAACAAACAACAAACCACAGAAAAACGCAAGATAAGTGTGGAATAGTATCAATTCGCTATACAAAATAGACATTAAAGACCATTAGAACCATTCATATTTCACACTCATCAGCCATGCACAATAAAACCACACTTCAAATGTCTTCAATGAAATCACAATAATGCAATTTTTAACAGTTCGATCCAGCAAGTTACATCATAGCAGAAGATTAACCCCATGTACGCAAATGAAGCTCAGAAATCTTCAAAAATAACAGCCTATTCTCGACTTGACATACCTCAGATTCCAAATCTTGTCACAAATGCATTAAACGAGGTTGAAAAGTAGAGAAATTACCTTGTTGGAGTTGAATGTGTGATTAGAAGAAGATAGAACAGCCAAATATGCACAAATCGAACTCAAGAACCCCCAATTCGGTAGTTAGGGTTCGAACTGGTTGCTCAAAATCGGGCAGATTCGAGGTTTCTGGTGGATTTCGAGTGCTAGGGTGTAGAGATTCAAAACGAACAGATTGATAGTAGGAATGTGGAATTTGGTGGAGTTTTGAGTGAGTGGTGAGGGATTGAAGAAGAGGGAATTTGGGGGTGTGCGGCGTCGCGAGGAAGGAGAATAGTTTTGAGAGTTTTAAGTCGCCCGCGCCCTTCTTTAATTCAGAAATTTTCGAGCTGTCCGAACTTCAATGTTCGGACAGAAGTTCGGACGGACATACCTGGGCTGCGCTTCGAATTGAGTCCGAACTTCGATGTTCGGACCGAAGTTCGGACATCCCGTGTTTTCCTTCCGCTAATCTTCCGTGTTGAGTCCGAACTTCAATGTCCGGACTGAAGCTCGGACATCCCGTTTTGCACAGCTCTCAACTCTCGAACAACGTCCGAACTTCAATGTCCGGACGAAGTTCGGACATATGTTTTGCCCAGCCCTCAGATCTCGAATCAGGTCCGAACTTCGATGTTCGGACCGAAGTTCGGACATCACCAAATATGCACCTCTTTGTTTCTTTTTGAGCTCAACTTACTGCAACAACAACATTACTCTAAACAAAACTATAAACAACAAAAAACACAGAATAAAGTACCGAAAACACTGGGTTGCCTCCCAGTCAGCTGCTCTTCTTTAATGTCTTTAGCTAGACAATTTCGCTTGATAATCAGAAGAGGTGATGAGCAGCTCTACAACAGCCCACAGTGAATTCCTTCAGCTTTCGCAATTCTTTTCGCATTCGCCAAGAGAATTTCTTTTTCACATTTGAACTCGTCTCTTGAGAATTCATCGTTGCTGTAGGATTGGATTCACTCTCCAAAAAGAATATCGCCTGCAAGGAAAAAGGTTATGATCAGTACCAAGAACCTTTTAATCGAGCACCATTTACCTTAAAGGTTTCACCAGCCTTATTTTCCAGCTCGTATGCTCCATAGATGTAACTCCTACAACTCTGAAGGGGCCTGCCCATGTGACTTTAGCTTCCCAGGGAAGAGGCGTAGCCTAGAGTTAAAGAGTAGCACTAGATCCCCCACTTTGAAGTCTCTCTTTTGTATCATCCGGTCGTGGATCTTTTTGGTGCGCTCTTTATAGATTCTTGAGCTTTCGTACGCCTGGTCCCTCAGTTCCTCCAACTCAGAAAGCTGAAATCGCCTCTTCTCTCCAGCGTCATGTAAATCAAAGTTAAGAGCCTTTAAAGCCCAATAGGCTCTGTGCTCTAGCTCAACTGGGAGATGACAAGCCTTCCCGTATACCAGCTTGAAGGGGGACATCCCAATGGGAGTTTAAATGCGGTTCTATAGGCCCATAGAGCATCATCAAGCTTGACAGACCAATCCTTCCTGGAGGAGTTGACTGTCTTCTGAAGAATCCATTTGAGCTCTCGGTTACTCACTTCTGCTTGCCCGTTAGTTGGGGGTGATAAGGTAAAGCAACCTTATGAGTCACCCCGTACTTAGTCATCAGAGAATTAAAAGCTTTGTTGCAGAAATGAGAACCTCCGTCACTGATGATAGCTCTTGGCACTCCAAATCTGGTAAAGATGTTCTTCTTCAAGAATTTTACCACTTTTAGCATCAGCAGAAGGGCAGGGGATTGCTTCGACCCATTTGGAAACATAATCTACAGCAACAAGGATGTAGTGGTTTCCGTGAGAAGAAGGAAATGGGCCAGTGAAGTCAATACCCCAGACATCAAATAATTCCACTTCAAGGATTCCCTTCTGCGGCATCTCATGCCTTCTTGAAGTGTTCCCCATCCTCTGGCAGTTATCACAGTGAGCACAGAAGCGGTGGACATCTTTGTGTAGAGTGGGCCAGTAAAAACCGCACTCTAACACTTTAGCAGCGTCCTAGCAGGACCGTGGTGACCACCTGCCTCTCGGGAATGGCAGAACTCTATTACACTGTTTACCTCTTCATCAGGGAGACATCTTCTGATTAGACCATCAGCACATACTCTGAAGAGATAGGGGTCCTCCCAAACGTAATGACGGGTCTCAGACAGAAACTTCTTCCTCTGGTTATAACTTAGATCATGGGGAACCAACCCAGAGGCAAGATAGTTAGCCAAGTCAGCGTACCATGGCTCCTTGACTTTCCCAATTACAAAGACCATTTCGTCAGGAAAGAACTCATTTATGGGGACCCCGTCATCTGGAGTCTCAGCCTCGATAAATGATCTGCTACCCCATTCTGCTTCCCTTGCTTATCAACCACTTCCAAGTCGAACTCTTGGAGAAGCAGGATCCATCTCAATAGTCTGGGCTTGGAATCATTCTTTTGGAACAAGTATTTCAAGGCGGAGTGTGAGCAATTACCTTACTCCCCAGCAAATAAGGTCTGAACTTGTCAAGAGCGAACACCACAGCAAGTAGCTCCTTCTCAGTGGTGGTGTAGTTCTTTTGAGGCTCCGTCAGAGTCTTACTCGCATATGTGATACCCTCAAAATCTTATCCTTCCTTTGACAGAGTGCAGCACCAACAGCGAAGTCGCTAGCATCAGTCATTACCTCAAAAGGAAGGGTCCAGTCAGGGGGAACCACAATGGGGGCAGAGATGAGTTTATTCTTGATGGTTGAAAAGCCTTCAAGCATTCTTCTGAAAAATGAAACTTACATCTTTCTGCAGGAGATCAGACAAGGGCTTCGCGATTTTTGAAAAGTCCTGGATGAACCTTCGATAGAACCCCGCGTGACCCAGAAAGATCTGACTCCTCTGACTGAAGTGGGAGGAGGTAACCCCTCAATGACTTCCACTTTTGCCTTGTCCACCTGAATGCCGTCTTTGGAGACCCTGTGCCCAAGCACTATACCCTCATGTACCATAAAATGGCACTTCTCCCAATTTAAAACCAGGTGGGTCTCCTCACATCTGCTTAGTATCTGATCCAGCTGATCCAGACACACATCAAAGTTCTGGCCATACACCGAGAAGTCGTCCATGAAGACTTCTATGCTCTTCTCAATAAATTCGTTGAAAATGGCCATCATGCACCGCTGGAAGGTGGCTGGTGCGTTGCAGAGACCAAATGGCATCCTCCTATAGGCAAACGTGCCATAAGGGCAGGTGAAGGTGGTCTTCTCCTGATCCTCTGGCGCGATGGGAATCTGGAAGTAACCGCTGTATCCATCAAGGAAACAGTAGTACTCCTGCCCAGCCAGTCGCTCCAACATCTGATCGATGAACGGCAGCGGGAAATGGTCCTTTCTTGTGGCCTCGTTCAAACGTCTGTAGTCTATGCACATCCTCCAGCCAGTGGTCTGTCTTTGAGGCACCAGCTCTCCCTTGTCATTGGGCACCGCCACAATTCCTCCTTTCTTGGGAACGACTTGCACGGGAGAAACCCAGCGGCTGTCAGAGATGGGGTAGATGATGCCCGCATCCAAAGCTTTAAACCTCAGCTTTCACTACTTCCTTCAGGTTGGGGATCTCCTTTGGGGTTGCCTCACTGGTTTGATACTATCTTCCATGTAGATTCGGTGAGTGCAGAACCCTGGACTGATCCCTTTAATATCTGCCACTGACCACCCCAATGCTCCCTTGTGTCTTCCTAATACCTCCAGAAGTCTGCTTTCCTGCGAAACAGACAAAGAAGAAGAAATAATAACTGGCAGGGCGCCACCCTCTGCCAAGAAAGCATATTTAAGATTTGAAGGAAGAGTTTTTAATTCAAGAGTGGGGGGCTTCTCTACTGAAGGAATGAGCCTCTGAGTAGGCCTGTCCAGTGGCTCCACAGGAGGAGCATGAGGGCGAAAATAGGTTCGTCCCTGGTTAAGCTGCTGGACAACAGTAGCTACCTCAGTGCTCTCCTTGTCATCCTCAATCGAATGGCATAACACCTGTTCTAACAGATCAGAATTCTCAAACAGGAAGGAAGAGTCATCAGTACTTTCAGCGACAAATGCATCATAATCATCAGTATAGTCGACATCAATAGAAAGTACAGCATGAGAAGAAGCATTTGTTCTCATCATCTTGGTGATATCAAAACTAAGCTCCTCATTATTAAATTTCAGGGTGATTTTTCCTTTGTCAACATCAATGACAGTTTTAGCAGTTCTCAGGAATGGTCTACCCAAAATTAATGGCACTTCACATCCTCATCCATATCAAGAATAACAAAATCAGCAGGGAAGAAGAAGTTACCAACACCTACCACAACGTTCTCAACCATACCCGAGGTTTGATTGACGAACGATCAGCAATTGCAATTAAAGTTGATTGGGACAAGCTCACCAGCATGAAGCTTCTAAACATGAGTACGGCATTAAATTGATGCTTGCTCCAAGGTCGCAAGTCCGTACCCACAGTCCATGTCTCCAATGGTGCAAGGGATGATGGGCTGCCCTGGATCTCCACACTTTGGAGGGAGCTTCTGCTGGATGGCTGCAGAGCACGTCTCTGTCAGCTGAACAATCTCCTTTTCTTTGAACCTTCGCTTGTTAGAAATAAATCCTTCACAAAGCGAGCATAGTTAGGCATCTGCTTGATAGCATCAATCAAGGGAATATTAATGTAAGCTTTGAAAATACACTCAAAAATTTCCCAAATTGATCATCAAGTTCTTTCTCTTTTAATCTATTAGGGAAAGGAAGTTCCTTCGGAACCACCTTACCCTTGGAGTTTTTAGCAGTCAAAATATGAGAAGGGGAAGAAATAGGAGCCTGGGTCTCCTCAACAACTACCTCAGGAGGGGCTGGGGGCCCTGACGGTGCACCAGTGCTAGAAGAAGGGCGACCGGTCTCCTCGTCAGCTTGGTCCTCAGCCACTTGATTTCTATTTAACTGCTTCCACTTCTTAAGGTAACTGCTGCCACCTCTTCAGAATCTGAGCAGTCTTCGACTACCACGGTTTCCGAAACCGTCACTGCCTTCAACTGAGCTTTAGGATTGGGGTCTGTTTGGGAAGGCAGTGAGCCAGACGGTCTCTGCTGCAGGAGGAACTGAGTCAACTGACTCATAGTTCCTTGCATCTCCACCATAGCGTTCTTAAGCTTTTGCTGGCCAGCTGTCAGATTCTGATTTATCACTGTTTGTTGCTCTTGAGAGGCCATCAGTTTATCCATCATCTCCTTTAAATTAGCATTATTCGAGCTCAGTGATGATGGCTGAGCTGGAGACTGCTGTGGCCGAAACTGATTGTATGGGGGCCTAACAAAACCGGGTGGTGCTCCCTGACTTGCCCTCTGAGGTTGCATTTGTTGTGAGTTGAGGGCGTTATTTGGGTTACCGTACCTCAGGTTTGGATGCTGGTTCTGCATCCAAGGCTGCCTGTTGTACTGGCCAATCACATTTACCTCCTCAGTCTGCCTCATCTCAGCAACCATCGGGCAGTCTTCATAATCATGGCTGTCTCCACACTGAGAACAGCATACCTCATTTGGACCAGTAGACACCTGCTTGACGGCTTACACAGATGTCTGTCCCATAGTGAGCCGCTCGAGCATCTTCGCCATATTGCCCACTGTTGTACTTAAATGGGCCTGCTCAGCAGCAATCTGCTCCATCATAGGATCTGGAGTCCGAGAGGAGGTCTGCCCAACTGTGAAGACCCTTCCACCACTGTTGCTCCACTAGCGGAGCTCCTCGCAGTAGGACTCCATGGCTGACATAAATTCCTCTCCACTTTTAGCCAACAGGTTTCCACCCAGTGCGGCTCTGACCTCGGCTCTGTGCTCATCTCTCAGCCCTTGGAAGAACCCTTGGGCCAAGGATGTCATGTTCTGACCGTGATGCGGGCACTGGCGGAGCAGCTCCTTGAACCTATCCCAAGCTTCACAGATTGTCTCACCGCCGGACTGTCTGAAGGCGGTCAGGTCAGCGATCATCTGTCTGGTCCGGGAGATGGGGATATACTTCTCATAGAACCGCTCCGTCAATAGCTCCCAGGTATTGATGATACCTGGTGGTAGACGATGGAACCACTTCGAGGCTTCCCCTGATAGACTGTGCTGAAATAAGCACAGCCGAGCATACTCCTCAAGCCCCTGCGACATCCCCAGCGAATCCAAATGGACTAAGAACCGATGGACATGGTCGAGTGCATCAGCCGGGTCTGCGCCTGAGAAGGTCCCTGCTGGATGATTCCTGACAGCGTTTGTCTGATGGCTTGGTTTCAACTTTTGCCATTCGCTGTTAATTCTATTCTGTGAGGTTCGGTAGAGTCACTGGTCCTCTTCTAGGAGCAGCTGGCGGCCGATTTATTCTTCCCAAAGTGGCCTGCTCAGCATTGGCATTGGCTGGTCCGTTAGCAGCCATGGCGAAGGTGAGTGCTCTTCTCGCTCTTCGAGCTGTACGGTTGATCTCTAGGTCTAAGTTGAATCTTGGTGGACCTCGAGATCGAGTACCGTGCATTCACCAAACACCTGCACAGTTAAACAAGACAAATCAAATAAAATAAAAAAAACAATTGACAACCAAGGCAAAGGACTTGACAAAGTCAAATCCCCGGCAACGGCGCCATTTTGCAAACAGGTCAATTGATCTACTAAAACTAAACAAATCAATCTAGAAAATAATAAATCAATAAGTCTGTCGGATTGCAAAAATCCCGGTCACTATAGTAGAAAGTTAAGCAACCAAGTATCGAACCGTGGGACTTGAATAAATAAGCCTAAGTCCTATCCTAAATCCTAAGAAAACTGGAAACTCAGGGGGTTGTGAATTGTTTTTGGAACTGAATCAAATAAATGCAAATCAGAATTGAATTAAGCAATCGGTAAAAATGAATGATGAGTTTGATAATATGAGTGGAACTCCGGGTTCGGGTTGTTCTTTTCTGGTTGAATCTAGTAACTCCTACAATTTAATTATAAGAAACGGAAAGGCCAATTCTTTCTATCTCTTCAATGCTAAATCCTAGTTCATTGAAGAGCTCACCTATCAGAACGTGTCAACTCTAATCTAGCAGTTGGCAAAACACATATAGGCGGAATAAGCACAAAGAATTGTTAGCGTTTGTAGGAAAGATTATCTATCCGACTAATCCTTCCCCAAATCCCCAGGTTAATTCGAACTCCCTATTAATCACCTTGTCTGATCCTAATAGGTTTCGCAAAACAACTCTATAACTCGCGAAATTAATGAGAAGAAGATTGATAATCATTAACCTGGAAACAATCCATTACAGCCTCATAATCAAATTGTAGAATTTTAACTACATTGAATCCATCTTGAACAAACCCTACCCCAGAGTTAAATCCCTACTAGCCAGACATTGCAAAGAAACAGATAAATACAATCAACATAGAAATCATCAAAAGGAAGAAAAACCCTTCTGTTGAACGACTATCCAGATCGATGAATGCAGGTGTAAGGTTGAAGATGATGGCTTCACTCCCTTCTGACGATGCTCCTCCAGAACGATGGTGATGAGCTTGATGAATGTGAATGAAGGTGAACTGATGCAATTGGTGTGGTGAATGGAGAGAACCTCGTTTATCAGTGTGAGAGTGTGTGTTGTAATGATCGATGATGAATGAATACCTTTCTCCTCTGATTAGGTCAGTTAAATAGACTTTTCCTTTCTCTTTTTCCTTTCAAAACGCCGAGTTTATGCTGAATTTTTCGTCCCGTCCGAACATTGGTCCGGACTTCAATGTTCGGACACAGTGTTCTGAGCGCTTCAAGTCAGAAAGTTTCGACTTGTGTCCTAACTTGGATGTTCGGACACAAGTTCGGACATGCTCCGTACATCAGACCTCCGGCTTTTCTTAACTATGTCCGAACTTCGATGCTCGGACTGAAGTTCAGACATTCCATCAGGCGCAGCACACGAATCCTCGACTTGCGTCCGAACTTGGAAGTTCGGACACAAGTTCGGACATTCCTTCAAAATCCTCTAAATTCATCGTTCGGACTCCAATTCGACCTCCGTTTGTTGCATCATCTCCCTTGTGAGTTAATCTACTGTTTCCTTGGCTTTTCTCTGCATTTAATCATAGAAAAAGGTATCAAACCTTACCAAACAACAAACCAAAGGAAAACGGAAGATAAGTGTGGAATATTATCGATGTACGTATAAAAATTAGGCATTAAAGATCACTAAAACCATTCATATTTCACACTCATCACCCTTTTATAGCTTTATTTAGCAACTATTGTGGGTAATTTTTGTAGTGCTTTATTGTGCTAAAGAATTATAGTCAGGAAATTCTGCCTAAGGAAGTGGTTCTTAAGCGGGACCATTGTGACCCTACCACGACCTGGGAATTTTCCTGTACGGAGTGATTTTCTAGTACAATAATTTACTCTCTTACCCAGTCGTTTCTGCAATAAGTGGTATCAGAGCCAAGGTTCTTTCTTAGTATGCTCTGTGGTTGCAGCTAGGCTGATCTTCCACATCAGAAAAGAGTTCCTTAGATTAGTTGATACGACAAGTGCTGCTAAATAAAAATTGGAGCAGAAATGGTAGACATCAAATCAAAGACCTTGGAGACAATGTCATCAACTTCCTCGATTTGGACAAGAAGGGTGATGACTAATACTAAGTTTTCGGTGGAGACATTTGATGGTACGAGCCATTTCGGCATGTGGCAATGCGAAGTCCAAGACACTCTTTTTCAGCAAGGTCTTGACATTGCCATTGAAGAGACAAGACCGGAAGACGTTCAAGAGAAGGAATGGGAGGCCATGAATCGAGCAGCTTGTGGTACAATTCGCTCCTGCCTGTCGAGAGAATAAAAATATGTGTTCTCTAAAGAAAATTCAGCATGTAAATTGTGGAAGGCACTGGAGGAAAAATTCATGAAGAAAAGTAGTCAGAATAAGCTTTTTATGAAGAAAAGGCTATTCCGCTTTTCTTATGTTTCGAGGACCACAATTAATAACCACATCACCAGTTTCAATCAACTAGTAGCTGATTTGGTAAAATTGGATGTGACATTCAAAGATGAAGATTTGGCCTTAATGTTACTGGGATCTCTTCCTGATGGGTATGAGTTTCTCGAAACAACTCTACTCCATGGGAAGGATGAAGTCTCTCTGAAGGAAAAGAAAAGAAGGCCAGTACTGATGAAGCAGTAAAAGCATTGGTGGTGAGAGGTCGTTCATCCGCTCAGAGAAAGGGGAAGAAAGGGTGGTTAAAATCCAAAGCCAAGCTCGACAAAGATGAATGCGCCCTTTGTCGAGAAAAGGGACATTGGAAGAAGGACTGTCCAAAACAAAAGAAAGGCAAGGCTGTTCAAGACGCATGTGTAGCTGAATACGACAGCGATGGAACAGGACTATCATTGGTGGCATCGACTGCAACAATTAACCAGGATGAGTGGATTCTGGATTCAGGAGCAACCTACCATATGTCACCCACTCAAGATTGGTTCTTTGATTACAAATAACTAAAGGGTGGAACCGTTTTGATGGGAGACAATAGCCCATGCAAAACAATTGGTATAGGCTCAATCAAGTTGAAGAACCATGAAGGATCAACCAGAGTTTTAAGAGAAGTTCGGCATGTTCCAAACTTGACCAAAAATCTCATTTCTCTGGGACAATTGGAGTCAAAAGGATTCTCATGGGCCGCTAAAGATGGGGTTCTAAAGGTCGTTTCCGAAGCATTGACGGTGATAAAAGGCACCAGAAGGAGTAATCTGTATTACTACGAGGGGAGTACAGTAGTAGGAACCACAGCAGTTGTGTCAGCTCCCAAAGAGAACGGTGACTCTCAGTTGTGGCACATGCGACTGGGACATGCTGGGGAGAAATCCTTACAGATTCTTGCAAAGCAGGGATTGCTGTAAGGTGTGAAGTCTTGTAAAATAAACTTTTGTGAGCATTGCGTTCTCGGGAAGCAAAAGAGATTGAAGTTTGGCACTGCCATCCATAATACGAAGGGTATTTTTGATTATGTCCATTCTTACATTTGGGGACCCGCCAAGACACCTTCCTTGGGTGGGAACCGCTACTATGTGACCTTCGTGGATGATTTTTCTCGAAGGGTTTGGGTGTATGCCATGAAGACTAAGGATGAAGTGATGGGGATCTTCCTAACATGGAAAAAGACGGTCGAGATGCAAACAGGTCGTAGGATCAAGTATCTCCAGACAGATAATGGGGGAGAGTACAAGAGTGATCCATTCTTGAAGGTTTGCAAAGACGCGGGAATCATCCAACACTTCACAGTCAGGGAAACACCGCAGCAGAATGGAGTGACGGAGCGAATGAACCGAACATTACTGGAGAAGGTTCGGTGCATGTTGTCAAATGCTGGGCTGGGTAGACAATTTTGGGTAGAGGCGGTAACATATTGCAGCCATATTGTGAACCGATTACCGTCGTCAGCTATTGGTGGAAAGACACCGCTTATGGCATGGTCTGGAAAACCAGCTACTGATTATAGTTCTTTGCGGGTGTTTGGTTCTGTGGCTTACTACCATGCGAAGGAATCAAAATTAGACCCAAGGGCAAAGAATGCCCTATTTATGGGGATTGCGTCTGGGGTAAAGGGATACCGGTTGTGGTGTCTAGAAGCAAAGAAGACAATCATTAGCAGAGATGTTACCTTTGATGAATCTGCGTTGTGGCAGAAGGTGACAGTAGAATCCATCCAGACAGAGGGAACTCAGAAGTAGGTGGAGAAAGCACCAAAGCAGGTGGAGTTCGAGAATAAGATATTTGTAAACCCAACAGTTGGAGATGATAGTGACTCTCAAGGAGTAGATGAGTCAGATGTGAAAGCTCCAACAACAGAATCAGATCCGATTGCAGTAGGAAGACCCAGAAGAGAGATCCATAAACCTGCTCGCTATACGGATATTGTGGCTTATGCATTTCCAGTTGTAGATGAAGGGGTACCACCTACTTTCCAGAAAGTAAGGAGTGGAAAGGTACCATGGAAGAAGAGATAAATTCTCTTCACAAGAACAACACATGGAAATTGGCACAACTACCAAAGGGCAAAAAGGTAATTGGTTGCAAATGGGTATTTGCAAAGAAAGAAGGAACTCCAGGTGAAAACAGTGTCCGCTACAAGGCCAGGTTGGTGGCCAAAGGGTATGCACAGAAGGAAGGAATTGATTACCATGAGGTATTTTCTCCAGTTGTGAAGCATTCTTCCATTAGAATTCTGTTAGCATTGGTAGTGGAGCTAGATTTGGAACTAACCCAACTCGATGTAAAGACTGCGTTCTTACATGGCGATCTGGAGGAAGAGATTTATATGTCTCAACCGGAAGGATATAAGGTTCGTGGTAAAGAGGATTGGGTTTGTAGGTTGAACAAATCATTGTACGGGCTGAAACAGTCTCCAAGGCAATGGTACAAATGATTTGATTTGTTTATGAAAGGGAAGAGGTACACAAGAAGCAAATATGACAATTGTGTATATTTGCACAAGCTACATGATGGGTCTTACATCTACCTACTCTTGTACGTTGATGACATGCTAATAGCTTCAAAGAATCAGTCAGAGATTGATAGATTGAAGGCTCAGTTAGCACAAGAGTTTGAGATGAAAGACTTGGGAGAAGCCAAGAAGATTCTCGGGATGGAGATTAGCAGAGACATAAGGAGTGGCAAGCTCAAATTGACTCAGAAGCAATACTCGAAGAAGGTGCTACAACGTTTTGGCATGCACGCTGATTCAAAAGTTGTGAGTACCCCGCTTGCACCTCATTTGAAGCTAAGTAGCCAGTTATCTCCTAAGACCAGAGATGAGCGAGAATATATGGCACGCGTCCCATATGTGAATGCAGTTGGTAGCTTAATGTATGCCATGGTGTGTACGAGGCCAGTAACACCCCGTCTCATTCCAATCGTGGTTATCGCAAACTTATCACCTTAAATACAAAGGTAGCAGCGGATTCAATTACATTCCCGGACCTTGCCACGGTCTGACTAACAGAATATACCGAACACTAGTACTTACAAGTCTTAACCGAATACATATCCTTCTTACAATCCCCTCACATCCTATACATCTTACTAACTCAAAATGTCATACGAGTGTACATGCACATCTCGTAGGCCACACTTAACCCGTAACACGTCTACCCCATCTTACTCTCGTGATGGCCACCTTCTGACGTTCACCTGTGTAGTAAAAACAGCCCCCAAAGGGGGTCAGCAAGAATGCTGGTACGATCCTCTCATGGCCCCCAAGCTAACGTGGCTACGATGACTAATTGTCGATAGCATGGAGGTTGATTAGATGCACAACATAATAGAAAGTGCAATAAACAACAATCCAAACATGAACAATCAAAGTTCAAACACAATGAACGACTTAAATGCGTTCCCTTAATTTATGAGTCAATCATTTAACTCCTTAAGTTATGTTTCCTCTTATTCTCGATCCAACCTTAGCTTACCTCAATCTTAGTCCTTATCTTAATCTTAGAAAACAAACCATTCCTTAAATAGAAATGGATGTAGCTTATCTCAGTCTTAGAATACAAACCATCCTTTAAATAGAAATGGTTGCAACTCATCTCAAACCTTATCTTAATCTTATAATACAAACCACTCTTTAAATAGAAATGATTGTACCTTATCTCAATGTTTATTTTTGTCGGGTCAAAAGCAACCCTAGCCAATAAGCTATTAACTCCATTGGTTGAATAAACACCTTATCTTAAAATTTAGGATTTAGGTGATCCTACCGCACCATCTTATGCTCCTACCTTGGACTGGATGTCCAATGTAGCTGAGCCGGCAACCGACCCTAGGCAACAAGTCCGAAGACAAGTCCTTAAGCGGAAGTCGGATCTGCTTTAGATACCGACCCCCTTTTTCCTTAGCATGCATGACCGGTGTCAGTCCCGGGTTCCTCACTCCCCCCAAGTACCAGTTAGTAGAAGTCTTAAGACAATGTTTGTTGGTTAAACCTCTTTCGGTTTTTAACAAACTAATATTAGGGAGTGTTCCTTAGTCTCACTCGATTCCTTACTAAACGTTAGTTAGTAGGTTCTCAGGGTAAGTTGTGTTAGTTTTCAAACATCACACAACAATACAATAAACATAATGTTCTGGTTGTATGCTTTATCTTGTTTAGTGAGCACACAAAAACAAATAGCACACAAGCCGAGGGACACCTCGTTAGCAAGCAGGTCACAAGAAGACTGTACCGTTCACCGTTGATCGTTCGGTTGCTTACTCTCTTTCGGAGTCCAAATTCCCAAGTCCTAAAACATTTATTCAGTTTTAGGTTGTTAATCACTTAACTTAATTCAACTTAATTAACTTACTTAACCCATAATGATCCCCACCTAACACCTCTTAAGTTTTACAACTTAATCTTACAACTTGACCTTAAACTTTTAAGTTTATACTTAACTTAATCCCTTAGGTCTTTATACCTCTAATCATCAATGCCCTCTTAATGGGGTACCATTAATACTACTAACCTTTCTTAGGGTTTCTTTCCTTTTTTTTATCTTAAGGGTCGACCGACCTTACCGACTGACCTTACCCAAGGTCGGTCCATTCCAGAACATATTACCGTTTGAAAATTTTACCCCGACCGACCTTGCAAGTCCGGTCCCCAAGGTCGGTCCATTCCCGAGAGTTTTCCCCGTTGAAAATTTGAGCCCGACCGACCTTGTCAAGGTCGGTCCCAAGTTCGGTCGATTCCAGAGACCAATCCCCGTACAAAATTTTAGACATGACCGACCTTGTAAGTCCGGTCCCAAGGTCAGTCCATTCCACAGACTCAATCCATACCTAAAATTCAAGCCCGACCGACCTTGCAAGTCCGGTCCCCAAGGTCGGTCCATTCCAGAAACTTTTCCCGGTAGTGTAAACTGGGCTCGACCGACCTTGCAAGTCCGGTCCCCAAGGTCGGTCGGCTCCAGACCTTTGTTTCTAAATTCCCATTTGACTCCAAACTTCACCTCATATATCCTAGTATGTTCTAACCTCATTTGGGCACTTCAAACACACCTTTAGCCTTCATTAAACTCATTAAATAACTCACCAATATCCACCTTAGCCATTATGCATTTCCTTTTAATAATGCCAACTCTTGCAATGTTTTTCACTAGGCTTTTAAGTGGTGTTTCATACTTATCATAACCACCATGCCAAAATGTTTTCCCACCACCATAACATCATCTCCCAAGCATCCTTATTCATCCATCTCCTTTGCTAAACCTTCCAAGGTTATCTTGCATCTCCATGCACAATTCCTTCTCCTTTCCATTTGTTACTCACCACTCCTAAACTCTTGAACATACCTAAACATTTCTTTCCATCCTCTTTTACTCAATTTACTCACCATTCTCACGACTTACTCTTATACATTCCTAGTCAATTTCCTCGACAATCGACAACATTCTCCTTCAATTTTCACTCCCATCCTAAGTCCACTCATTACCATCTAAACTAAAACCTTATTGTTCCACCACTAGCATCCTCTTCACTTACACAAGCTTCCCAAAATTCTCATTGTTATACTCCCTAGTTCATACCTAAATCATCTTAAAGCATTATACACCTTCTCCTCCAAATTTTTGCACAAATCTCACCATTCCTCATACCATGACTTTGGTGTGTTCAATACACCCACCTAAACTCTAATTTCCTAATATACAATTCTAGGTCATTCTAAACCTCAAGAACTCCTTAGTTAACTCATTTCCACTCAAATTCCTCATAATGATCCCTAGTGAATCCTAGGGCATATTAACTCACCACCACCACTTAAACACTTTGTTTTCTATTCAAATTTCGCCATAGCTTCTCTAGTATATTATCATGCCCAAATGCATTGTTTTCCTCATTAAACCATCTCACACACATCAAGTTCTTTCTCAACATATTTTCTCACCCAAATCGATTCATTCATAATAAACTCAATATAGTGCAATAATCTTAAATTGCATAGCACTAAGGCTCTTAAATGACATGGATCTTAGGCCCTTAAATGACATGAATTTAAACACTGAATTTCCCACATATAAAAGCTTTCAACCTACAAATACACCCATCAATCTCATAGTAGTTACAATGCCCTTAAAGTCCATCTTACACTTATCTTACTAACACATTCCCTTTGGCTCCTTAGTCACAAGTTCACAAGCTTGTTTAAATTCATTTTTCCTAGGTTATTTAACTCATTACACAATGTAAGCTCTAAGCCACATTAGTACCCACCTAAAACTCATCCCTTAAAACTTAAACCACCATTAGGTAAGCAATTTACCTTGTTCTCTCAAGCTTATCTTACCTTCCTTCTTAGACCTTTTTCTTGTATGAATCTCGGCCACCCATTTAATTTCGTTTTCCAATGTTCTAATCAATATACAATGACTCTCATGAGTGCTAGATAATGCACTAACCTTAAGGAATTATTCCTAGGTTAAAAATGTTTTTTAAGGTATTAAAATGAATGTTTTACCTTGGAGTCTTAAGATAGGCTTGGATATGAATCAAGAAGGACCTCCTCTAGCCCTTGGAGAATAGAAAATAAGCTAGAACAAGGCATAAAAATGAAGCCCCATGAGTGTAATTTTCGGACATGTGAAGAAGTGATGGAAACTTGATTTTTCTTGCATATTCTTTACCTTAAGAGAATGGAGAAGCTAATGCACTCTTCAAACTTGATTTTCCTCCATCAATGGAGTTTTCTCTTGGCACCGAAATGGAGCTTTGAAGGATTTGAAAAGATAGAAAGGAGGGCCTTGACTTAACTAAGACAAATATGCAATTTGTTTTGGATTTTGAGCTTGGAGTTGAATTTGGCAAGTGAATGAAGGTGAGGAGCCATGGCTGGAGCTTCACGTTTTTCCTTGGAAGAGAAGAGGAAGAAGAAACCGGTGGGAAGAAGAGAAATGAAGAGAGAGAAGAAGAAAGGTAGCTTATAAGAAGATATTTTGATTTAAAAAGCAAATAGTTCTTTCCTTCACTTTTCTTCCCTTTTCTTTTCTTATTTGATGAAGTATATAATGACTCATCCCTTAGAAAACCGGCCCCTTCATTAGATAAGGCTAGACTTGGTCTTTGTTGACCAACTAATTGACTTATGTTGATTAAAACTTAAACTAGACACTATTTGGCACTATTCACAAACTAGTGCACATATTTGTGAAATTTTTGGTTTCTCATTGATTTAGGCTTCCTAATGTGATACTAATTATTACACCTGTTTATTAAGATGTAATCATAGGCATTTATCCACACAAAACTCATTTCTAAGACAATTTCTCAAAAAGGTGCTTTAAGGAGTCTTAAAGCACATTTTGTGTTTAAGCTTGTTTTTGAGCTTGGTTTTCTTTGGTAATTGATTTAACATGTCCATTAGCATGTTAATAAAGTCTTATAATGGTATTTGGGTGCTAATCAAAGTCACTTCAAGCTTAGAGCACATTTTTGCCTTAATTGCCCTTAAGGCATTTTCTTGTGTTTTCCTTGGTTTAAATTGTCTACCAATCTTTCTAAGGCATATTTTAGCCTTACTACATCATAAATTGATGTTTACTTAACATACTTAGGTTTGGGGTATTTCAAGGCCCGACATTTCACAAGCAGTTCGAGTAGTGAGCAGGTATATGCAGGACCCAGGCAGAGGTCATTGGCATGCTGTGAAATGGATTCTACGGTATATTAAAGGTACTGTAGATGTTGGTCTGCTATTTGAGCGGGATGTTAAAGGTGGTCAAGGTATGGTTGGATATTGTGATTTGACTATGCAGGTGACATGGATAAGCGACGATCAACTAGTGGTTACTTGTTCTCTTTAGCTAAGGCACCAGTAAGTTGGAAATCTACCTTGCAGTCTACAGTTGCTTTGTCTACGACTGAGGCAGAGTACATGGCTCTGACAGAGGCTGTGAAGGAAGGTATTTGACTTCATGGTTTGCTTAAAGACTTGGGAGTTGGTCAAAGGCACATCACGGTGCACTGTGACAGTCAAAGTGTTATTCATTTAGCAAAGAATCAAGTTTATCATGCAAGGACGAAGCATATTGACGTTCGTTATCACTTTATGCGGGAGATAATCGAAGAAGGGGATATTCTAGTTCAGAAGATCCAGACGACTGAGAATGCTGCAGACATGATGACCATGGTGGTGACCGCAGTCAAGTTCAAACATTGCTTGGACTTGACCAACATCCTGCATATAGAAGATGACACCTAAAGGCGCAATTGTAGACACTACCAAGTAGGTTTGTAAGAGAGTTTATTTTTTTTGGTTAGTGGGATAAACCAAGGTGGAGAATTGTGAAATGTGGTTTCATCCCACATCGATGGTGAGGAAAACAAAGGGCACTTCCTTTGTTATAAAAGGAAGGCTCACCTCACTTCTTAAGCATCCCAACAATTAGTAATTTCTTCTGAATGCTAAATTGTAATATCTTCTCTCTATATCTCTTAAAGTATAAATAAGAGATTTCTGGTAGTGTCCGAGGAAGTAGGCAGAATTGGCTGAACCTCGTAAAATTCCGGTGTCCCTTTTATAGCTTTATTTAGCAGCTATTGTGGGTAATTTTTGTAGTGTTTTATTGTGCTAAGAAATTACAATCAGGAAATTCTGTCTAAGGAAGTGGTTCTTAAGCGGGCCCATTGTGACCCTACCACGACCTAGGAATTTTCCTAAATGGAGTGATTTTCTAGTACAATAATTTACTCTCTTACCCAGTCGCTTCCGCAACAATATCTACTAGCTAGATTCTATCAAAGTATATCGTTTCCATCAATATATAACCATTGTATTGATTGATACAAAGAGTTTAAGATAAAATAGTAAATCTTAAGTCATAGTAGTAAATATATTCCCTAAGCTATTAAAAAGATCAATATAATGTTCATTCTGATTTTCATTTGGATTAATCAGGTTGGATAAGATTAATTATCAGTCATTGTTATCTACATTCATTCAAGTAAAACTACTTAGTTTTGGTCATTTGAGTTTTACGTCAATTTTAAACCACTATCATTTAGAGTTAATCAGATTTCATATTAAATATATTTATATATTAAGGGTTTCGGTCAAAGTTGTCAAAATCAAGTTTTTGATTGGATTAATTTCAACCTAAACCCAACCCAAAAAAAATTAGTTGAACCCAAAATAGGTCATACTACTTCAAACCGAACCCAGGATGGGTTGAATTAATACGATCAGACAACCAACCAACCCGATCCTCCCAATTAATTCATTAACACAACCCGTTTTCAACCGCATGACTGACCCATCCTTTACCGAAAAACACTTGAATATAAAGTATGCTAGAATTTTATAACTAATTATAATCAACAATTGACATGCATATTCCAACCAAACGTAGTCAGACCCGGATGAACAGATGCAAATAACGCTCACGTGAAGAAATACTTCATTATTACACAATGTATTAAATATATGAAAAATGAATCTTTAGTGTAGTGTAGGAGTAGGCAAAGTAACGCCTATTTGAAGCCATATTTCTCGGGTCACGGGTTATTTTTGGGTTTTGGGGTCAACCCGAAACAGGTTATCTTACTTCAATCCAAAACTGATTTAAAAATATTTTAGGGTCTGTTGTAAATGAAGAAAGAGAGACTGCATAGGGAGATGAGATAGAGGGGCAACTGATATTCTTATTTCAATATGGGTATACAAGGTCTCTATTTATAGAGGATTAGATACAAGGGGAAACCCTAATTACATAAAGATGTGAAGTCCACTATACGTATATCTATTTATAACACTCCCCCTTGGACAAAACATCTTGTTATATGCTGCCTCGTTAAAAACCTCGTCTGGAAAAACTCTGTGGGATAAAAACCTCGGGCAAAGGAAAAGAGTACAGTCTTATAATAGCTTTACATAGCTAAGGCAATCAATCATAGATATCCTCACTTGGAATTTACATACAATGAATCCATTTGATGATTTTCATCGATTGCCTCGTTAAAACCTTACCTGGAAAAAACCTAATGGGAAAAACACCATGGTGAAGGAAAAAGAGTACAATCATCATCGGTCCCCCTAATGAAAACATCACTTTATTACTTTGATTGTATGCATCCCCAATCTTTATTGGTCCTGCACCCAGTTACTTGAGAAGCACTTGGTTGAATACATCCATCACTTTTGCACTTTAGCATATTTTCTCTATATTAATATCGATGACTCTTTTATAAGTAGAACTTTTGGTGGTATGCATTTTCTAATCAGTATAGATGTCATCATCTATATCATCTGGGTATTAAGCCACAAATTCAATTAAACACACCCTCAACTAATCTCTTGGATGGTGGGGGTTATTCATATGTGTTTATCTATAGATACCATAACCCATTAATCATTCTGCTGCAATAGCATTAAAATTGGTACTTCATGATCATTGATTCAACGACCATCAGGAGACTCGTAAGGAGTTCCAACTATACTCTTACACTGCTACTATAGTAACGTGAATTATCCAATAAATTGAACTCATCCTAGAGATACCTTTTCAATAGTTGTCACTAAGGTAGTAATTCCACAATCACTCTTATGATAAGATCTATTAACATGGTCACAGGGGCATTCCCTTCCAGAATTCACCAAACTCCTCCAGGAGTTAATCTCTTTCGAATCTTATATAAACACATTATCAAAGTGATCTACATGTATAAGGTATAACCATACAAATTAATCATACTTATATCTTCAAAATAATCAACTAATGGGGATAAATCGATAGCATGGCTTTTGAAAAATCTATATACACCAATACAGGTTGTATATTAAAAGAATTTTTAAACCACACACTTTCATTTTTGTACAAACACTTGTTTGTATCCAGCTGGATTCACATCATTATGTGGACATCAAGTTTGCAACATTCACAACTTGAATGTGTTTAAATTCTGCTTCTCATTTGCGTCTTTCAAGTACTTTTGACAAGTCAATTTAATGTCCTTGTCATCATTGTGACATGTAGCGCTACGTACATTTGCATGCATATACATAAATATATTCAACGTTGATTTCATTCTGGTTCCATTATATTATTGACATGACATAATATCTCGAGATCTTTATTATCATCAGGTACCTGATTACCTTATATACCAGTAATTTGTCATGTTTGATGGCTCATCTAGAGCTATACCCTTTGTAGTATGACCATTTTAATTCTATGCTCCTTTTAAGGGCTTTGTCATTGGAACCACATAGTCTACCATGCTTCAGGTTAGACTTATTTGCACACATTATAATACAGGAGCATTAGACGTTGGCGCATATTTTTCACTCAACATCAAGCAATTAGGTTGCCAAATTTTTGGAGATGAATAGTACTTTGAACTTAAAAGTTCTTACTGACGAGGATGAAACAATTATATATTTCATATCATATCATCTCACCTTCCAATTGCTTCTTTTCTCCCCCTGATGTTGGGAAAAATTACTCGCCTAAATGACAATCGAGTCATAAAGGTATCCTCAGCTGTTAGTTCAAGGTATTAAAATTTGAACTCGACATACAATCCCAACATCTTCAAGGAATTGATTTATCCACTAAAGCATAATATATAAATCTTTCAAACAAAACCTTGTATGTGAGAATATTTAGCTTTTGACTCAAAGTCATTTATAAGAGTGAGAGTTCATCAACACTATTTGGCTTGATGCAAATCAATGTTGGTTCATGTAAATTACATGTCTCCAAATGCATATTGGGATTCTTAAACCAAAAGATCTTACATTTCATTATAGATCTTTGATCGATGGTTTTTTTTAACCATTAATTTATCCCAATCAACATGTAAAAGTTCATATTAAAGCGTTAAAATTTCACCATCATTGTCCAATCTTATGGACTTTATTATTTAATCTTACAACCTTGCTTTAATGACCATTTGGTTGATGCATCAATGGTTAGGATATGGTCCCCAAAATGGTCCCCATAACTCACCTGAATTTATGCGTTTAAGGATCCAGGTTCACACATAATATCAACTAGTGATAACCTCATAAAAGGTTTTTCAAACTAAGTAACAAATCATTTAGTAGAAGAATATAATTCCTCACCAAGTGTCCACACGTACAGTGGATATCAATTTGCATCATTTTTTAACCAGGATGGTCTAACCGGTCATGCCAATAAAACGTTGGAAAACTTATTGTTTTCTTTATCTTATCTCAAGTTCTCCATTGTACCAACACACATGTGATACAAAACAAAGGAGAAAACAAGTAACTACAACACGACTTATATCGTTTCTAGAATATACATTGATATTCTCTTATTTGTAGCCTTAACGTGATATCCGCATCAGGTATATTAGTACCACTTTTTGAGAGAACTTGTTATTTATAAAGCTTTCTCAGTACAAAAATTTCATTCTCTACGTGGTATTGTACATCTTCTTATAGAACTTATTGACCCTTATCTTATGATTTTTCAATAGAAAATCATTCTCATACATGAGACCAATGCCTTGTCATCAGGACACATGCTTATGGGTCAACTATAATCCTTTGGAAGGGTAGCGAGCTACAACTGCACTACATTCTAAACGAGTTTAATTCTTGACTCCATCAAGAAATATTATTTATAGTTGTATTGTTTTTAAACATGTTTCTCTAAACATATGCCTTCCCAGACATATGTCTTTCATGACCCCTTTTAGGGTGTACAATTCTTATCTCATTCAGAACATACGCCTTCCCGGACATATGTCTTTCATGACCCCTTTTAGGGTATACAAATTCTTCCTAAATGGATAAATCTCATAAATACAAACGAATAAACATATATATTATGTAACGCCCCTATTTAACATTTTATAGCGGAAATAAAATACTAAAGGCGTACAGACCATCGGGTTCCAAACACCCGGCACCAAACCTCACCTGATACAACTTAAAGATTACAATTGTTACGGCCTGAACCTCGAGAAAACTTAATAAAAGTAAAACATCAATAAAGCACATAAACTCTAAAAACCTAATCATATCCCAATCACTCGTTCTCTTTGTGGCCACCTGTAAAATAACTCGTACCTGCAAGATAAAACCAAGCAGCCCACCCCAAGAGGGGTGGGTCAGTACCCTGGAATGGAACTGGTACGAACCTCCAAAAACAAACTTATAATACAACTCTTAAATAAATAATAGCAGGAAAACAATCACTTAAACCACACAGAGGAACAAGGCATTTCACAAATCACCAAATCAAGATAACAAGATAAGAATAAAGGTTAATAACAGAAAAGTAAAGTTAGTAAAACAAAACCACATCACGTGTTAGTGAACATTCATTGCCTTAGTTAAACCCAATTCCCGTTAGGAGTAGAAAGACTCATATAGTCACAAAGGACTAGGAATGAAAAGATAGATCCAAGAACCAATAACTCAAGAGTGGAATAATTCAACTGGGAGAGATGGCCCCCACCGCCAGATATAAATGTCCATATGGACGAGGGATATACAGCCCCTGCTGTCAGATTAAAAATGTCCGGGTGGACGAGGGATATACAGCCCCCTGCTGTCAAATATAAATGCCCCTATGGGCGAGGGATATACAGCCCCCTGCTGTTACCATTGAAGACGCACGTTGAAACCTCAAGAACCAGCTCATGGATGAAACGATATCCAGAGTCAAAAGAAGGATTTACCAAAATTGATTTTTTTCCAAATTCCCACCAGATCACTAACTACCCAGAGCAATACCAAAACACTCAGTCCTACAGAGTGCAGAAGCGTAAACCCTAAGCAGTCAATGTCTAATGGAACAACCAAAAAGAAGGAACCAATACCCATGTAAGTTTCACATTCAAGGCTCAGTTAGTCACACAAGCTGAGTTAGTCACACAACCATTTCCTTTTTAGAAATTCCTCTTAAACTCAGTTAGCGCTTTTCGAAAACGTCTCATAAGTCAATCAGCAAAAGTAATGGAGTACGAGAAATCGTACCTGGTATGTGAAGAACAGTAATTAAGTTGAATGAGTGTTCCCCCAATAGTAACCTATAATTAATGTGTTCCAAGTGTCGATTAGTTAAGGGTCTTATAAACTAAACAACCTTCTTTTCTTATTGATTAATAGTTCCAGGTTTACCACTATACTCTCACAAAGATTTGGGCTTGACTTGTTAACTAAATCCTTTGTTAGGCCCATTTCGTTAGTTTGGAACGATTTAGAATTTATTCCTGAGAGTGGCCCAAACTCTCTTTGAATTGTTTAAGTGGGCTTTGGAGTTCCTAGACTTGGGCTTAGTAGGTTAACCCAAGACCGTGTTACGTTTATGTTGTGTAATTAAACCCTTAAGTTAATAGTGACTATTTAATTACACTCCGATTAAAAACCTAAGGTTTAACATATATATATATATATATATATATATATATTCTACTTATTATAACTATCACAAGGAATATTATTTCCCTCATCTATTTTAATGTATTTATATACATATATGTATACATATATCTTTATGTATTAAGATTTATCCATAACATTTTTAGGAAATTTTATTGTACTTAATCATGTTTAATAACTTCTAGGCATAACCACAACCGATATACGGTTTATAAAATAAAGTGTTTTCCCTTATTTATTTAATATATATAAGTATACCTGTATTAGAGTTTAATTAAGACACTCCCTATGTAACTTATTATATTTAAACTATCTTATTACTACAACCTTTAACTGCATTCCAAGTATGTTTCATAAAGTATTTCTTTTACTATATCTTAGGATACTAGCTCTTATAATATTTAGTTAATATAAGTGTTAATTTATTAGTTCCTTGCCCTACTCTAAGTTACTACTTTATTCCCTTTTTATATATGCGTAAAAATATATTTATTTCTTAGTTTAATTAAAAATATTAACTCCCATATAGTATAATAAATAAAACGTAAAAATAATTAAATTCCTTGATTTACATAAGTTTCTACTTAAATAAGTATATATACATATATGTAAATAATTCCACTTCTCTTAAAAGCTAATACCAAAACATTTATAAACTTACTGTTATAAAATGTTAATTTAGTGTTCCATATTTTTTCCCAGCTTAAAAAGTTTATTAACAAACCATACTTTAATTTTTGGTTACATTAAAAACCATATATTATAAGTTATTCTTATGAAAAACTCACAAACACAATTTTTAAAACCATTTACCATTGCCCAAAAATTCCCAAACTTAATATACATTAACTATAACATTTTAGACATATTATAAAATTTTTATTTCATAAAAATATCTTTTTAATTTAGCCAAATAATTCCATAAAACCGGTAACTTGCAAAAATCATAACTTATGTTTAAAAACTCCAAAACCATAATAATTTAAATCAAAATAAACTAGATTTAATAAGGAATCTATGGTTAAAATTTCAAGTCAAAATACATTCGAGAAGGTATTTAAATTAATTCAACAAGTTAGGGTTTATTTCTGAAATCATAATAAAAACTTATACTCTTAATTTGAAACGATCTAATCTCAGTCATCCGTTTCTTATAACTGCGATCGGACGGCTGCTGAAAGCCGAGTTCATCAGTAACCCCCCAACCCGATTCGAGTACTAAATCCTGATTTTCTCACAATCTACAGAACCAAATTGAGTGATTCTTGTTTTATGGTTTCGAAATTACATTACGGTTCCATTGATACTAATTTCGCTAGCTATAATGCAGGATTCATCGGTTTTCGATTTATGTTTCGAAGTTAGGGTTCATACTTGTTTCCGAACTCGATTTTGCAAAATTCTACATATACGAAGCATAATAAGCTTAATTGGTGGTTGGGTTATGTCGGAAACACGACAAGGTTTGACATAAACGGAGCAATTGATCGGAAACTTACCGGAGTTGTGCGAATTGAGCGAACTCGAAACCGGATTCTGGAAAAGTTCGACCTTTCGAGCAGTTCACGAGGCCGACTTTGAGGATCTATAACTTGCAGTACATATTGAGTTAGGCTATGTGTAAGGGCTTAATCGAAAGAGTACACTTAGCTCTACATATTGATAACAAGAACTCACCCTAAGTTGCACTACACAGAGAGAAATCGAAGCTGGAAGTCGCGAGTTTACCTTGAGTTTTCTGGAAAGAAAACTATAATTTTATGCTGTGACGAATCTGAAACTTTAGACACCTCATTCTTCCAATCGGTTGGGAATTGGCTTGGGTCATCAACATGAAAGTTTTATAGGGATTAGAGCTCTTCAAAACGAGCTAAAGAACATGAAATTTGGCAGAGAAACGAAGAAGTTATGGCTAGACGAAGTTACCTGATTCGAAGGAAAAACTGGAAACTGCAGTTACGGTTTTGCAGGGTGGCTACTTTGGCTCGAATTTCCGGTTGATTTAGGACGAATTAGGGTTAGTGTGAGTTATGGTTGTTTAGAGGAAGTGTAGGAGAAGATAACAAAGAAGACGGCACTCAAAAATTCCAAAAGATGAGAAAGTTATGAAGGTCACAAGATAGAGCAAAGACTGGTTTCTGTTACCGGAATTATAGGAGATAAAACGGCTAAGTGTTGGGGTGCGATTACCGAGGTGCGCGCTGACTCAGTAGAACGAGCCACGTCAGCCTTTTTTTCAAATTTTGGCTCTAAACTTCATTTGATCATAACTTTGGCTAGGATGATCCGTTTTTGACGTTCTTTTTATCGATCTTCATGGTTTTCCATAACCTATTTATTGGTATAGGTTTCATGGGCTGGTTTGACCATTCTCAAAAAGTCAACCCTAGCAAGGCTTAATAAGCATTAAGGTTTCTATAATTTTATTTTGACTTTTATGTATCAAAACGATGTTCCGACTCTTTCTAAAATCTTTATAATATACTCGGAGTGTTTAGAAATTTTCCCAAGATTTATCGACTTATAAATCTTATTATTAAATTCATAATACTATACAATAGTATATAATAATTAAATATTAAATTGTATTCTTTAGAGTTAAATAGGAGGAATCCCCTATATTAATTTCCATAATTCCATATAATATTAATACTCATAATTCCATACAATAACTTAATATTCATAATTCCTTATACTAATTTAATATTCATAATTCCATATAATAATTTAATACTTAATAGTATTATTAAAGGTTTAATAAAAGAAATCTCCTAAATTAATTTAAATTAATTTAGGGGTATTTCATATTATAACACAAAGAAGAATAATAATTTAGAATATAAAAAAACATAGAATAATATTTAGAAATTTAAATTTGCCATCCTCAACATAACTTCTCATTACAAAAAAAAACTGCATAGCTTCAATTTTGAGCTAGCTTTGAAATAAGTCGAGTTATGTCCACAAAGACCTTGAAAGTCTTGCAATCATAATAACATCCAACCATGATAATTATTATGCTTACTGTGATGTCAAGAACTGATCATCATCTCTCACAATCTGGTCATGACTTTTGACTGTTCATGAAAAACATGGAATTGATCCGACAAGAACTATTCTATATTTGTCATGCCAATTGTTTTCTTTAATAGAGGAACAAATATTTGAGTGATTCGCCAGAGTCACTCATTTTGTGATTTAACACTGTCTCAAAGAAGATGAACTTATGATTCATTGAGAATCATTTGTAAAACCACGTTCGAATCGAATTATTTATATGACATCATATATATATCATCATAGAGGTCAAACTTGACATATGAATATTCATCATCATGGTATATATCACTTACGTAGTTTTCCAAGAACTACTTCAAATGATTTTCATAAATTTCTCTTGGTGCAATACCATCATTGATTTTTCACGAATCGTCAAATAACGTTCATCTTATACATAACAATAGATACTTCGGATGAATTCGCCAGGCGTTATACCATCTTTTGAATCAATGATATGATCAATACATTTATTTTACAAAATATTGTCAATTTTATAGCTCAATGCTAATACCATATCATATTAAGTTCAAAAGTTTCTGGCACACTGCCAATTTCATTGCTCATATTGTATGAAAGTATTAAAAAAAACATGGCATTGTCTTTTATTTGGATCATATTAGCACTTTCAAGTATGATGCCTTTTTATAACATATGCAAATAAAACTTTCAGGCACAATGCCCTTTTTAGCATATTGATGTCAAAGTTTCAGGCGTGATGCCCTTCTTAGTGATGTCCAAGGTCATAAGCTCAAGTTCGGCAATATTGGACATTGTTTATCATATATCACAATCAAAGACTTTAAGGCGCAATGCCATTATTTCTTCAAATAATATTAAAATTAATTTTATCAGGTGCAATGCCGTATATATTGGGGTAAACATTATAAATAACAATCATAAAATATTGAAATATATTATATATCACAACAAAATAAATCATATAACACATAATAAAAGTAGTGCAATAAATAAAATCTGGCACAATGCCTCACGTGATATCTATATCTAGCACAATGCCTTAAATCAAAATTTATATCTGGCATGATGCCTTACGTGATTATTATACCAGGCACGATGCCTCACATCATACTACAAATAAATAAAAATGAAAACTGGATGAATTACACAACATAGAATAAAAATTAACAGTATTGAATTCTGGCACGATGCCTCACGTGATTATTTTTCTGGCACGATGCCTCACGTGATTATTTTCTGGCACGATGCCTCACGTGATTATTTTTCCGGCACGATGCCTCACGTGATTATTTTCTGGCACGATGCCTCACGTGATTATTTTTCTGGCACGATGCCTCACGTGATTATTTTTCTGGCATGATGCCTCACGTGATTATTTTTCTGGCACAATGCCTCACGTTATACTTCACAAATAAATAAAAATGAGACTGAATAAATAAAACAACGTAAAATAAAAACTAATAGTAAACAAGATCTGGCACGATGCCTTATGTGATATTGAATTCTGGTATGATGCCTCCCGCGATATCAATTCCTGACACTATGCCTCACGTGATTATTTTTTCTGGCACGATGCCTCACGTGATAATTTTCTGGCGCAATGCCTCACATGATGTTAATTTTTGGCGTAATGCTTTTATGTCATTGAAAATAAAATTAAGTAAACTATGAAATGAGAAAATAATGCATAACAAAAACAACATCAATAACTAAAAATTAACAATAAATAAATAAATTTTGACGATGCCTGAGGTGATGCTAGTTTATACCACCGTATGGATGTCATGATGGAGCCCTAATTTGGTGGAAGTATTTTGTGAGTAGTCGCAGGATGTTTGAAATTGATAGGAAATGATAATGAATGTGATCGATAACACCACCATTGTAACACCCCAACCGTAATCTCCACACTTAACCAATAATCGCAGCGGTAAACACAACTTAAACATTAACCAAAAGGGGCGGTGTTACACGCCGTTAGCCACCCACGTGGCTAACAAGGCTGTTACTTACAATGTATCAGTCTGATTATAAGAATCCCGAGCATATTTACATCCTTCAAAAATACTATCCAAAAAGAATCACGATATACCGAGTGTTAATGTACAAAAATCACCCATTTAATCCTACATCCACCAAAACATGCTACCTTGAGTGTACAAACACTACTCGGGTTTAATATCCAAAAATAACAAAAGTATTCCTCCAGCCTCCATGCTACTACCAATCAGCTTCCTCGATCATTCTCCTGAAAAATAATATGTGCCCCCAAAGGGGGTCAACAACCCTTGGCTGGCATGGTTAACGTGCAGCCCGCTGACTACCGGGATACACGCAACTATTTGTCATGATAACATGGCATTGATTTTAATCATACAACATACATATCACATAACAAGAATCATTGCACCACAATAACATCACATACATAGTGAGAACATTTCACTTAAGTAACAACCAACATAGTTAGATCACTTGGAGAGCCTAGAGAATGTTGCCAATCCCATGTTAAGCTCGTTACATAAACTCGTCACCGTCCTGTTAAAATGAACGGATAACTTAACCCCAAGTGCGTCGGATATAGTGATCCAAGCACACCAAACAAACATAGTATGCCCCTGTGGCCCGACGTGAGTCAGTAAAATAGCCTTGGATAAGCTAAAGGGAAGGTTGAAAACCAAAATTGAAACAACCATAACATACAAAGAGAATCGAACCGGATATGACATCGACTCCCATACTCACACGCGTGGCCGGAACTACCGGACTCCTCACTTCCCCGATTAGCACTTGTTAGAGGTCTCGTTATTGAAACTTAGACAACGAATATTCACATAAGTGTTTAGGTCAAGTTAGACATACACACACAAGGGAAATGAGACACATCATACCAATACAATAATTTAACAACTGTAAACTCATTACATGACTTAATCTTACAAGGTCGTAACACACAGAAAAACAAACAACACACAAGCCGGTGTAAACCGGTAGGCAACATACTGCAAGAAAACCATACCTTGGTCCCTGCTTCGACTGATTTCCACCGTAGGCAACTCCTATACACATTTAGTAATGTCGGTTAATTACCGTATTTAATTTCTAATTAGATAATTACTTCACATAATTAAGTTATATACTTTCACACTTAACTTACACTTATTCACCCTCCTAATGGTCATTAAAAGTCACCCAACATGTCCTAACAAGCATATATTATCGTTAACATTCAAATCCCCACCTTGGAAATGCTTAAAAACACTCTCTGGCACATTTTTAGGGTGGTCCGGGTTTGTGTCCGAGTTTACAAACCCGGACCATACCGTCACAATACTTTCTGCCTCTTTTTTCACCTGGTCCGGGTTTGTGTACCGGGATACAAACCCGGACCACATACAGATTTGAGTCTCGGGTGTATTTTTGGGGTGGTCCGGGTTTAGGTACTTGTTTGCAAACCCGGACCACTCCTGAATCACTCCAGAACATTATTTTTCAGCCACATTTCAACCTCCAAACCAAGCCTAACCTTCTCCTAACGTTTCTACATAAATCCTAACATGTTTTAACACTAATTTGGCACCTTAAACCTCTCCAATTCCTTGTCTAAATCCATCATCCAATTCTTGACTATATTCATCCAAATCTTCACACATTGTTCACTTAGAATTCACACTTGGTTTCCTAGGTTTCCAATTGCATTTTTGCTCACCATCTTCACCCTTTCAGTTAGCTCACAACCCATATACTCCTTGTATTCCTCTTACACCATTTACTCCAATTTTAGCCCCAAAATGTATGTTTACTTGAGTTGGTTTCTAACAACACGTATTTAGTTCTAAACTCTTTCCCTTCACAAAACACTTAAAACACCTAGTGTTCTACATGAATTTTGACAGAGGTTCCCCATATTTCTATCATCCTCTCACACCTTCTCAAGCACACTTACATTAATCCAAACACCACACCCATTCTAGGCACTTAGAACACTTTTATTTCAGCACCTCCACAACAATAACCACAATGTGCATAAACCTTAAAAGCTTGGCTCTTAGGCCCTTAGACAACATCAACTTAAACACTAAATTTCCTCATATTATTAGCAACAACTGCACTACACTCAACATTTATCACATTTATTTGCTCAAACACAAATACATTCATAAAACACATGTTAGTTTAAGGTAAGTTGTTTACCTTGAGTTTTCTTTCAAGACTTTCCTCCTCCTCTCTTCTCTCTTGTTTCACAACCGGTAACAGTGGGTTTAAATGCTAACCTAGTGACCAAACCCAATGGAATAGTAATGAATATTAAGAGGTTTAACAAACTCTTAACTAACCCTAGAATCAAGAAATTTCTAGGTATAGAAATGAAGAGGATTACCTTCTTTACTCCAATGGAGTAACTTGGCAATGAAAAATAGCAACTTCCAACACTTTCAAATTTCACACGGCTGCTACAAGGATGAAACGTGGGGTTCAAAACTGAGAAAAATGAAAATGGAGAAAACAAGGGGAAAAGAGGTGCCTTTGATGATTTTCTTACCTTAGGACCAACAAGGAATGGTCTAGCTTCAAAAGGAGGTGGTCTTTAGCTCAAAATGAGCTACAACCATGGAGTTGAAGTTTGGAGTTTGAAGCTTTTAAAGGGTGGAAAAGATGCTCCAAGGTGAGAGGAATATTGTGGTGTATTTATTTTGTGATTTTAAGCTTGTATAATGGTAGAACAAGGAAGTTGAAGGTGGAGCTCGTGAGGGTTTACTGGAATCGCCATGAGAGGAAGAATAAGAATAGAGAGGCGCTGGGAAGGAGAAGAGAAATACGACAGAGAAGGAAAAAAAGAAAGAAGAGAGAGAATAGTAAAAGTGCTTTTACTACACTTTACTTGTTTTGTCTTTTAGTGAATAGTGTAGAATTAATCAAGGAGGGGAAGCAAAACGTGAGGGACTCAAATAAGTCCATATTTTTACCCAAATATGAATAAGGGGCAGTTTGGTCACTTAGCAATTTAACACCCATAAATCCGAACTGTTACTATTCATCAGTCCGGGACCCGTTTTCCGGATTTTTCGTTTTATTAATTTTAATGGTTCTAGACCTTCATTCATGTTTAATTATTTTTATATAATGAACTTTAGATTTTTACGAGTCCATTAAACCCGTTTAAAATCACATTTTCCGATTTCCTCGAAAAACGTGCTTTAAACTTGTTTTGCGTTTTTAATCCACAATTTGGATCCGTTTCCTTTGGGAATTTTTTCTCACATGTTCCTAATGACTAAATAAGTCCTAGGAATCCTTTTTGGACCCTAGTTAAGGTTACATACTTACTATGATCATTTAACACACGTTTTTGCGTTTTGTGGCTTTTACGCATTTTCTTTTTCTTTTTAGTTTTCGTTTCTTCACTAATGGTCTTAAGGACTTAATTAGCCTCAAAATATCATAATTACATAATTAATTAACATACTAAGGTTTGGGGTATTTCAATCTACCCCCCTTAAAAGAACCTTGTCCCCAAAGTTCACACTTCCCACGCATCTTAAATATTAGAACACGGGGATTACTTCTAAAACAACACTTTCATAACAAACATACTTTACATAACATCAGACTCAAGGTCTCCATAACAAAACATCACTTAGACTTAAAGGTCTATAACATAACCACGTAGAATATAACATACAACAGACATGTATTTCAATACATGCCGTACATACATAACCGAAACGGCTCTACCCCCCTTAAAATAGGGGTACGCCCCGTACCCTATACATGCAAATACTAAGAAGTAAACAACGACGGGTACTTCGCCCTCATATCATCTTCCAGCTCCCAGGTGGCCTCCTCGACCTCCTGGTTAGACCAGAGAACCTTCACCAGTCGAACAGACTTGTGGCGAGTGTCTCGAGTCTTAGTATCCAGAATCCGTACGGGAGTCTCCACTGATCGCATGGTCGGCACTAGTGTTAGCCTCTCGGGATGAAGTACATGAGACGGATGAGACATATATTTCTTCAACTGGGACACATGAAATACATCATGTACCTTGCCCAGCTCGCAGGTAAATCAAGCCTGTAGGCTACCGGGCCTATCCGCTCCGTCACACATAAGGCCCCACATATTTCGGGCTCAACTTGCCTTTCTGGCCAAAGAAACACACCCTTCATGGGGGATACTCTAAGAAATACCTGATCGCCCACGGCGAACTCCAGGTCACGTCTGCGCACATCGGCGTATGCTTTCTGCCTATCCTGAGCTGCCTTCATGTTAGCCCTGATCTGACGTACTTCTGCTTGTACTTGCTCTAAATACTCAGGTCCTATAATGACCGTCTCACTCGACTCATCCCAGCATAATGGCGTGCGGCATGGTCTACCGTACAAAGCCTGGAAGGGAGACATCTTGATCGAAGCATGGTAACTGTTGTTGTAGCTAAACTCGATCAGATGTAACTTATCAATCCAGCTGGTCTGAAAGTCAAGTGCACATGCACGTAACATATCCTCAAGCGTCTGTATGTGCGCTCACTCTGACCATCTGTCTGAGGATGGAACGCTGTACTCAGCTTCAGCTCGGTACCAGCGCTTCCCGTGTAGATCTCCAATACCTCGAGAGGAATCTGGTATCCCTATCAGACACGATAGTCTTCGGTACCCCATGATGCCGTACAATCTCACGGTCGAAGAGCTCTGCTAGCTTCGCCACCTTCCAAGTGTCCTTCATCGGAATGAATCGGGCCACCTTGGTCAGTCGGTCAACAACGACCCATATCATATTCAAGCCTCCCCGAGTAGGCGGAAGCCCAACAACGAAGTCCATGGAAATATCATGGAACTTCCACTCAGGCACTGGCATTGGCTGCACCATACCACCAGGCCGTCGGTGCTCAAACTTGACCTTCTGGCAAGTGAGACACCTCACAACATAGTCATTCACATCCTTTTTCATTCCCGTCCACCAAAAGTATCGTTTCATATCCTTATACATCTTTGAAGCTCCGGGGTGAATCGAAGTGGTAGAACAGTGTGATTCACTCAGTATGCGCTCCTTCAGCTCAGCGCTACTTCGTGGAATACAAAGTCGGCCATTCAGCCTGATCATGTCATCATCATGAAGTCGAAATCATACTTCTGGCTCTCGAATGTGCCGTCAATAAGCTTCTGTCTGATCTCTTGCATGTACTGATCGGACATCTGAGCACTCCGCACCTCATCAACCAAGCTAGAGTGAGAGATTAGCGAATGGAGAGAGTGTGCTCGGCGACTCAATGCATCAGCTACAACGTTTGCTTTACCTTCCTTGTACTGAAGGTTAATATCGTAATCAGTAAGGAATTCAACCTCTTCTTTGCCTCATGTTCAACTCCTTCTGAGTGAACAGGTATTTCAAACTCTTGTGATCTGAATAAATCATTACATTCACTCCATACAAATGGTGTCGCCATATCTTCAAGGCAAAGACAATGGCACCCAATTCTAGATCATGTGTAGGATAGTTTTCTTCATGTCGTTTCAACTGTCGGGAGGCGTAGGCCACGACCTTCCCGTGTTGCATCAAAACACAGCCCATACCTTTACCTGACGCGTCACAGTACACCTCAAACCCATCAGTACCATCTGGTATAGTCAGAACCGGTGCAGAAGTCAAAGCATCCTTGAGACTCTGAAATGAACTCTCACAGTCAGCTGTCCACTCAAATGGTGCATCCTTCTTCATTAAGGATGTCATCGGTTTAGAAACACTGGAAAAATTCTTTACAAACCTCCTATAATACCCTGCTAGACCGAGGAAGCTCCGGATGTCGGTAACCGTCTTCGGTCTAGGCCAAGTGCGCACAGCATCAATCTTGGCAGGATCCACTGTGATCCCGGCCTCAGAAATAACATGACCAAGAAAAGAGACTTGGTCTAGCCAAAATTCACACTTTGAGAACTTCGCATATAGCTGGTTCTCTCTCAATGTCTGCAATACACTCCTCAAGTGATCTTCATGCTCAACCTTGGACTTAGAATAAATAAGAATATCGTCGATGATGACAACCACTGACTTATCCAACTGATCTCAAAACAAACGATTCATCAAGTCCATAAATTTCATCGGTGCAATAGATAAACCAAACGGCATGACCGTAAATTCATAGTGTCCATATCTGGTTCGGAATGCGGTCTTCTCAATGTCACTGTCTCTAATAGCTATCTCATGGAAACCCGATCGCAGATCGATCTTAGAGAACACATATGCACCTTTCAGCTGGTCAAACAAATCATCGAAACGCGGCAATGGATAACGGTTCTTCACCATAACAGCATTCAGCTCCCTGTAATCGATGCAGAGGCGGAGACTACCATCCTTTTTCTTCACAAAAAGGACTGGTGCTCCCCATGGGGAAACGCTCGGGCGAATAAATCCCTTGTCGAGTAGGTCTCTCAGCTGCTCTTTGAGCTCTGTCATCTCAGCTGGAGCCATACGGTAGGGCGCCTTCGCTATCGGTCCGGTGCCCGGCACCAAATCAATCTCAAACTCAACTGCCCGTGTAGGTGGCATGCCTGGGAGCTCCTTAGGAAAGACATTAGGAAACTCCGACACAACCGGCACATCTGGGCTAAACTCAGGGTCTCTCTCTATGTCCTGGACATAGCAGAGGTATACATCATTCTTTCTCCTGATTTCATGATACATGGCCATGGCGGAGATGATCTATGTCGAAGGCTCCCTGGGCCTCTGGCGGTATGAAATGGTAACCCCAGACGGACTCCGAAGAAGCAGACGGTGCTCGGCACATATGATTCGGCCCTTGTGCCGCTCCAACCAGTTCATCCCCACAATCACATCAAATCCTAGTCCCTCGAACTCTATCATGTCGATCGGGAACTCTTCATTCTTAATTCGAATGGTGGCATCTCGGTAATAACGGGTGCATCTGATCCGCTCCTTAGACGGGAGAGTGACTAGGAAGTCAGGTATCTCCTCCGCGTCTAACCCCAGTCTCCTCGCAAATGAGAGTGAGACAAATGTATGTGAGGCTCCAGAGTCGGACAGGATCGACGCATCCACGCCATTCACTGGGAAGGTACCGGTGAGGATAGTGTCGCTTCTACCGGCCTCTGCCTCTGTACACACACTCAGTGTACCTTCCATTCCGAGTGCAATGCCTAATCTATTTCATAAACTTGATAAGTATATTGGTAACAACACGGGTGGAACACTTAAGAAATCAACACTGCTTTATTCATAAAACTCATCCTTACACCATGACGGTATTACATTTGGCTACATCGCTTAATACTTATCATACTTAATGCATCACATACTCAATATACAACTGACTTCACACTTTACATGATTACACATAACTTCAGAATTGCCTAAAGGTTAAGTTCAAACGTCCAGGTTTCATGTGTGTGGCATTGATTATTGTCGGAGGCGCCGTATTCAGTTTGATCTTCTGGATACCATGATACAGCATCCTCGACTGCCCACCCATGATTAACACATCTCCAGAATTCAATACTAACTTCCTTGCGAGGTCCGCACGCTTCTGCTCGCCATACATAAATACTGCAGTATCACCAATGGACCAAGACACCACGGGCACTCCCATACTTAGAGACTCGGGTGTTTCGTCCTTATCTTGGTGTAAACCCAATCTTCCACCCTTTTGGTTAGAAGTTGCAATACACAAATCTGCCTTGATACCGGAAGGGGTTTTGATTCAACTTGCTGAGAAATTCCCACGGTGTGGTTAACACCGCAAGGAACTCCTCAGGTATACTCAGTATGTAGCTCCATCTTCAGCTCGTGCGTCTGATATGTCTTGGTGTAGGGGTTCCAATCCTTACCCATGCACATCATCTTTAAATTCATTTTCGCTCCACTTGGGTATTCGGGTGTGTAGAGAAACCTCCAGATGCGGTTCCCAGCTCGTTGGCATCGTCGAATGATGTGGATTTGTGCTTCAGGTGTCAGGTATCCTCTTAATAATATCATACCTGGTGGGATAACCTGGCACTGTTCTGTCGGATAGTCGGTGATGTCGATGGTGCTCTCCTCAGGGGTTGGGTGTGGAGGGATTGGATAACAAATATTGAAGGTTCCTAAGGTTTAGAATTACCTAATTTAGGTGACTTTCACATAACTTAACTCTTACCCATGTTTTGTACACTTAGACTCACTAACACCATGCATGAGATGCGGTATGCAATCACTTTATTTCACTAACGGTTTAAGTGGTACCTGGTCTAGAAGAGGATCCTGGTGCCTCAGACCGGTCCACCATATTCAGGGTGGCCTTGCCAGCTCCCGACCCCTTCCCCTTCTGGGAATCAGCATTCCTCTGATCTGAGGATGGCTGGTTGCCGTCTTCGGGCCATCGGTGGTCGCGGCGGCCTTACCCTTCACTGCCCCTTGGGCCTGTAGTTCCTACCATTCGGGTTCTGGAGCACTCGTAGTCACGATGCCCCATCTTCTTGCAGTAGCGGCACTGCACATCCTCTCCCTTACAGTCCTTGTCGGGGTGGTCTCCCTTGCACCACTTGCAGAGTAGTGGCGATCGGATCCAGAGCCCGTGCTAGCTGCTAACACATCACACATTCAGTACACACTCCATACTATAACATCACACACTTAAACTCGACATTTAGAATTAACTAGTTACCCTTGAATGGTTGAGAGCGTAGGGGCTTAGCCGCATAAGCATAGGTTAGCTGCAACGGCTCCTCAGCGGTGGTGGTCTGGGCTTGGCCCTTGCCACCCTGTGGCTGTCCTTTCTGGGACTGGGGGTATGGCTTTTTCTCTTTCCTCCCCCGTACCCTTGCGTGCTTTGACCCTCGCTCGTGGCCTTGCGCTTGAGCGCATTCTCCTCGTCCCTCAGACGGACGGTGATCTCTACAATAGCAGCGGCATGATAGCACTCCTATATTTAGGGTGTTAGTTATGCCCCGCAAATCAAACTCAAAATACATTCATACACTGTATATACTTATTCACATCACACTGTGGTTCATTAACTGCAAAGTAGTATATCCTCTTGGCCCCATACCATAGCGTAGGCGGTAGCTCAGTCCGTTGTAGAAACGGTTCACCAGTATCCGGTCTGAGTAACCCAGATCTAGTAGCAGATGGATAAGTTCGATGAAAGCGGAGTAGTACTCATCTACTGTCATCTTATCCCTTGTCTCAGATTGTCCAACTCTAGGCGCTTGGCCTCATGCACGTGTATCGGGTAATACTTGGCTCGCAGCAGAGCCGTGTACTCCTTCCACTGAAAGGTAGGGTCAGCAACTCTGCCCTCCCGTACTAGCTTCCACCAACTCTGTGCCGAACCCTTCAGGTAGTAAGCGGCAAGACGGACCTTGACCTCCTCGGGCATATTCAAGGTCTCGTAGGCGGTCTCCATCTCGGAGATATACGCCTCCAACTTACTAGGGTCTGTCTCCCCATGAAATGACGGTGGCCTCAAGTCTGCCAACGCCTTGACCCAGTTGGTGGTCTCTCGCGGCTGTGGTGGTGGTGGTGGTGGTTCCGGATGATTCTGACCACCGGGATGTTGCTGCCCTTGCTGCACCGCAGCTACTAATTGTGGTACCACCTGAGCTAGGGCGGCGCCATTGCTTCTGCCATCATCTGAGCGGTAGGGTTCTCCCTGGGTCTCCTGAACCACGCCCGCGGCCTCTTCCTGGTGGTCACCCTGCCATCGGAATTTTACATGAACGCACATTAGTATTGTGCTTACAAACTTGTCGGGTCAAATGTTTATAACGTCCTTTGGACGACAAGGTTTAAATTTCCTAACTCGGTATATTCCTAAGCTCGGTACCAGGCAATCAGAGCGATACTTCGCTCTGATACCACTTTTTGTAACACCCCAACCGTAATCTCCACACTTAACCAATAATCGCCACGGTAAACACAACTTAAACATTAACCAAAAGGGGCGGTGTTACACGCCGTTAGCCACCCACGTGGCTAACAAGGCTGTTACTTACAATGTATCGGTCTGATTACAAGAATCCCGAGCATATTTACAACCTTCAAAAATACTATCAAAAAGAATCACGATATACCGAGTGTTAATGTACAAAAATCACCCATTTAATCCTACATCCACCAAAACATGCTACCTCGAGTGTACAAACACTACTCGGGTTAATATCCAAAAATAACAAAAGTATTCCGCCAGCCTCCATGCTACAACCAATCAGCTTCCTCGATCATTCTCCTGAAAAATAATATGTGCCCCCAACGGGGGTCAGCAACCCTTGGCTGGCATGGTTAACGTGCAGCCCGCTGACTACCGGGATACACGCAACTATTTGTCATGATAACATGGCATTGATTTTAATCATACAACATACATATCACATAACAAGAATCATTGCACCACAATAAACATCACATACATAGTGAGAACATTTCACTTAAGTAACAACCAACATAGTTAGATCACTTGGAGAGCCTAGAGAATGTTGTCAATCCCATGCTATGCTCGTTACATAAACTCGTCACCGTCCTGTTAAAATGAACGGATAACTTAACCCCAAGTGCGTCGGATATAGTGATCCAAGCACACCAAACAAACATAGTATGCCCCTGTGGCCCGACGTGAGTCAGTAAAATAGCCTTGGATAAGCTAAAGGGAAGGTTGAAAACCAAAATTGAAACAACCATAACATACAAAGAGAATCGAACCGGATATGACATCGACTCCCATACTCACATGCGTGGCCGGAACTACGGACTCCTCACTTCCCCGGTTAGCACTTGTTAGAGGTCTCGTTATTGAAACTTAGACAACGAATATTCACATAAGTGTTTAGGTCAAGTTAGACACACACACACAAGGGAAATGAGACACATCATACCAATACAATAATTTAACAACTGTAAACTCATTACTGACTTAATCTTACAAGGTCGTAACACACAGAAAAACAAACAAACACACAAGCCGGTGTAAACCGGTAGGCAACAGGCTGCAAGAAACCATACCTTGGTCCCTGCTTTGACTGATTTCCACCGTAGGCAACTTCTATACACATTTAGTAATGTCGGTTAATTACCGTATTTAATTTCTAATTAGCTAATACTTCACATAATTAAGTTATATACTTTCACACTTAACTTACACTTATTCACCCTCCTAATGGTCATTAAAAGTCATCCAACATGTCCTAACAAGCATATATTATCGTTAACATTCAAATCCCCACCTTGGAAATGCTAAAAACACTCTCTAGCACTTTTTAGGGTGGTCCGGGTTTGTGTCCGAGTTTACAAACCCGGACCATACCGTCGCAATACTTTCTGCCTCTTTTTTCACCTGGTCCGGGTTTGTGTACCGGGATACAAACCCGGACCACATACAAGTTTGAGTCTCGGGTGTATTTTTGGGGTGGTCCGGGTTTAGGTACTTGTTTGCAAACCCGGACCACTCCTGAATCACTTCAGAACATTATTTTTCAGCCACCTTTCAACCTCCAAACCAAGCCTAACCTTCTCCTAACGTTTCTACATAAATTCTAACATGTTTTAACACTAATTTGGCACCTTAAACCTCTCCAATTCCTTGTCTAAATCCATCACCCAATTCTTGACTATATTCATCCAAATCTTCACGCATTGTTCACTTAGAACTCACACTTGGTTTCCTAGGTTCCCAATTGCATTTTTGCTCACCATCTTCACCCTTTCAGTTAGCTCACAACCCATATACTCCTTGTATTCCTCTTACACCATTTACTCCAATTTTAGCCCCAAAATGTATGTTTACTTGAGTTGGTTTCTAACAGCACCTATTTAGTTCTAAACTCTTCCCTTCACAAAACACTTAAAACACTAGTGTTCTACATGAATTTGACAGAGGTTCCCCATATTTCTATCATCCTCTCACACCTTCTCAAGCACACTTACATTAATCCAATCACCACACCCATTCTAGGCACTTAGAACACTTTTATTTCAGCACCTCCACAACAATAACCACAATGTGCATAAACCTTAAAAGCTTGGCTCTTAGGCCCTTAACAACATCAACTTAAACACTGAATTTCCTCGTATTGTTAGCAACAGCTGCACTACACTCAACATTTATCACATTTATTTGCTCAAACACAAATACATTCATAAAACACACGTTAGTTTAAGGTAAGTTGTTTACCTTGAGTTTTCTTTCAAGACTTTCCTCCTCCTCTCTTCTCTCTTGTTTCACAACCGGTACAGTGGGTTTAAATGCTAACCTAGTGACCAAACCCAATGGAATAGTAATGAATATTAAGAGGTTTAACAAACTCTTAACTAACCCTAGAATCAAGAAATGTCTAGGTATAGAAATGAAGAGGATTACCGTCTTTACTCCAATGGAGTAACTTGGCAATAAAAAAATAGCAACTTCCAACACTTTCAAATTTCACACGGCTGCTACAAGATGAAACGTGGGGTCTCAAAACTGAGAAATGAAAATGGAGAAAACAAGGGGAAAAGAGAGTGCCTTTGATGATTTTCTTACCTTAGGACCAACAAGGAATGGTCTAGCTTCAAAAGGAGGTGGTCTTTAGCTCAAAATGAGCTACAGCCATGGAGTTGAAGTTTGGAGTTTGGAGCTTTTAAAGGGTGGAAAAGATGCTCCAAGGTGAGAGGAATATTGTGGTGTATTTATTTTGTGATTTTATAGCTTGTATAATGGTAGAACAAGGAAGTGAAGGTGGAGCTCGTGAGGGTTTACTAGAATCATCCCATGAGAGGAAGAAGAAGAATAGAGAGGCGCTGGGAAGGAGAAGAGAAATATCAGACAAGAAAAAGAAATGAGAAGGAAGAGAGAGAATAGTAAAAGTGCTTTTACTACACTTTACTTGTTTTGTCTTTTAGTGAGTAGTGTAGAATTAATAGGCAAGGAGGGGAAGCAAAACGTGAGGGACTCAATAAGTCCATATTTTTACCCAAATATGAATAAGGGCAGTTTGGTCACTTAGCAATTATAAACACCTAAAAATCCGACTGTTACTATCATCAGTCCGGGGACCCGTTTTCCGGATTTTCGTTTTATAAATTTTAATGGTCTAGACCTTCATATCAGTTAATTATTTTATATAATGAACTTTAGATTTTTACGAGTCCATTAAACCCGTTTAAAATCACATTTTCCGATTTCCTCGAAAAACGTGCTTCAAACGTGTTTGCATTTTAATATCCACAATTTGGATCCGTTTCTTTCGGGAATTTTTCTCACATGTTCCTAAGACTGACTAATATCCTAGGAATCCTTTTTGGACCCTAGTTAAGGTTACATACTTACTATGATCATTTAACACACATTTTTGCGTTTTGTGGCTTTTACGCTTTTCTTTTTCTTTTTAGTTTTCGTTTCTTCACTAATGGTATTAAGGACTTAATTAGCCTCAAAATATCATAATTACATAATTAATTAACATACTAAGGTTTGGGGTATTTCAACCATGATTTGATTGAATCACACAAAATTGCTGCTGTTGAGCATCGTAATTTCATTTCTCTCGATGTGAAAATGGCGAGATGAGTCAAGAAACATCAGCAGGCGAGACATGGTCGGGAAACGTTTGCAAGATTCAAAGAGAGCAAAGTTCGAGGATGAAGATTACTGGCTTGTTTATCCAAAATTACGGTTTTTTTTCATGGTAGAGACTCGTGCTGATAACGTGTTGTAAATGAAGAAAGAGAGACTGCATAGGGAGATGAGATAGAGGGGCAACTAATATTCTTATTCAGTATGTGTAACACACCCTACAACGCCCTAGCCTCTACCGAAAACGCAGCGGAATAACACAAAACCAAACAATAACTATTCGCTTCGGTGTTACAACGCCGTTAACACCACCCGTGGTTTAACTAGCAGAATAAATACAATGGTATCGGTCTGATGATCAGACTCCGAGCATAGTAACTAACATCCATATATAAACATAACCAACGATACCGAGTATTTAATTTACAACACATCTCCAATCCATAATCATCCAACACTTGCTAACAACGGTATCAAAATGTAACGCCTCGGGAGCACAGGCGCATCCCGGGCTCAACAACCTACTTATCCAAAAGTAATTCAACAACCTAGGACCTAGAGCCACCTCTGCCTCTTCGATCCTCATCCTGCAATAAAAATATGGAGCCCCCGAGGGGTTCAGCACTTTGCTGGTATGGCTAAACGCGCAGCCCATCGACTACCGGGATACGCGCAACCATTGTCATAATAACATGGCATTCATTTTAGACATCCAACATGTATATATATACATATACCATAGCATAGCAAGGGAAGTTGCATAGCATCACAACCAATACATAACACCATAAACTCGGTCCTCACAAGGAACCTTCCACCATAGTTAGTATACCATGAGAGCCTAGGGATTTTAACACAATCCCATGTTAAGCTCGTTACCATCCTCGTTACCGTCCGGTTATGTAGAACGGTTTAACTTATACCAAAGGTGTGTCGGATATAGTAATCCCAAGCACACCGAAATAACATACGTATGCCCCTATGGCCCGACGTGAGTCAGTAACTAGCTTTGGATAAGCTAAGGGAAGGTAGAAACCAAATTGGAATACCACCTATACTACCCAAGAGAGTCGAACCGGATATGATATCGACCCCCATCCATCACACGCGTGGCCGAACAACACGGACTCCTCACTCCCCCGGTTAGCACTTGTTAGTTGATCACACAATATTTTGTTAAGTCACATACAAGCAACATTTAGGTCTTGTTAGACACACCAAGGGAAAGGAGTCATAATAAACACTACATCAAATAATTATAACAACTGTAGCTCTTTTCATGCCTTAATCTTATAAGGTCGTAAAACACTCAGAAAAAACAAAATCAACACCCAAGCCGGTGTAAAACCGTTAGGCAACAGACTGCAAGAAAACCATACCTTGGTCCTTGCCTCGACTGGTCTCCACCTTGAGAGATTCCTAAACACATTTAGTAACGTCGGTTAATTAACGCACTAGTCACACTGTCACATTAGCTACTTCACATTTCTAGTTATCACATTTCCACATTTGTTTCAACTTCCCATCTTTTAAAATGTCATTATACATTCCTAACATGTCTTATGTAACCTTATAATGTCATTCCTAACTTATCCCCTCATTAGATATCATTTAAATACCTAAAACCCAATTTTATGGTGGTCCGGGACTTGGCCCTAGCTTAGGTCCCGGACCACATGCTAACCTCAGCTCTCGGGGGTAATTCAGGGGGTGGTCCGGGTCCTTGTACAAGACCCAAGTCCGGACCACATTGCTATGTGACCCTCGGCCTATTTTACACCCCGGTCCGGGACTTTAACCAGCACCTAGGTCCCGGACCAAACCTACAGAATTGATAAAATGTCACTTTTCAATGTTGTTACCTTAGTTCTCCACCTCCACCTCCATTGTTTTAAACTTTACCAAGTGTTCCTAGATATATTCTAATGTCTAGATATCATCTTAAACACACCTAAATCCATGTTTCACTTGTTACTCATTTTTTTCTTATAAATTCACTAACACTTACAACACTTTACATAGGTTTCTAAATGATATTTCTTACCTAAGAAAACTACTATCCCAAAATGCTTTTCCTCATCCTAACATCATCTCTTAAGCACCATTCCTTACCAACCTAAACCCTAGTTGAGGTCTAAGTCCTTCTTGTCTACCTAGAAACACCTTAAGACATTATTTCCTCTCTTAAAAACACTAGTCATTTTTCTAACACTTCTAATTCCTAAGCCTTACCTTAACACCTAAACTCCTTGAGTATTTCCTAAATTTTGACATGGTTTCTCCTAGAACATTACTAAACCAAAACACATTGTTTTCCCTCATTAATCACACAAGAACACCTAAAATCACCAAGAACACTCTCATACACAACTTCACACAAATTTACACCACATTACAATATAGTGCATAATTTAAATTGCATGGCACTTAGGCCCTTAAAAATGCATGGCTCTTAGGCCCTTAAGTGCATGGCTCTTAGGCCCTTAAAGTGCTTAAACCATAAAACACTGAATTTCCACAATATATATGCCTTTAACCTGCAAATACACTCAACACACACATATTCCCTTTACTAGTCTCTTGAGAACTCTTTACTAAGTCATTCACCATTTGCTCTTTAGGTAGTTTAAATAAGCATTTATAAGCTCATTTCTCCTAAGGCATTAAACAACATTTAAGTTAGTAGATTTACCTCTCTTTTCCAAAACACTTCCTCCTTGATTCCTTACAAAACCGTATGTATTTGATTTCTTGTCAAGTTCTAGACAATATACAAACATCATAATGAGAAAATCAAGCTATAGGCTTCATCTCATTGTAAACCCTAATTTGACATTGTTTCAAAACATTAATGTAGTTGTTTTACCTTGATCTTTGAAGAGAGTTTGAATATATAACAATAGAGGACTCCACCTAGTCCATGAAGAGTTGAAATGAAGCTAGAACAAAGACACACAATGAGCTATATCAATGTGTATTTTCGGACATGACAAAACAAGGAGGAAACTTGATTTTTGTTTGAGATTCCTTACCTAGAAGCAAAGGAGAGTAATAATATGTAGAAATCCAAGCTCAAGCTCCTTCAATGGTGGAACACCTTGGCACCGAAATGGAGCTCTTGGAGTTTTGAGAAGATAGAAATGAAGAGCTTGATGAGAGGAAGAGATTGGTGGTCTTTGTTTTTAGTTGGACAAGTGAGCTAGGTTTAACAAGTGGTCAAAGTTGGAGCTTCCATGGTGATAGTGGTATTACCGAGAGAGAACAAGGAAGAAGGAAGAAGAGAGGTGTTTTCAAACCGTGGAATGAAGGAAAGAAATGAGAATGAAGATAGAACTTGCTTTTAGGGAGATATTTATGTTTATAAATAAAAAGTAAGTTTACCTTAGTTTTCTTTACTTACTTATAATATCAACTAGAGAGTGGTGAGTCACACACTTATAAAAACCGGCCCCCTTTATTAGTATGAGGGTGTTTTAGTCTTTGTTTGTCAATTTAATTACTTAATACAACATATGTTACAAACTAGCTTATAAAAAGTACTATTCACCTAAACAAGGCACTTAGAAGTGAAATTTTTGATTTCCCATTAATATAGCCACCCAAATGTGATACTATATAGTACACATATATATTTAAGAGTAATGATGGACATTTAGCCATTCAAAACTCATTTACAAGACAATTTTTCAAAAATGTGCTTTAAGACTTCTTAAAGCACATTTTGTGTTTTAACTGTTTCAAGCTTGGTTTCTTTTGGTAATTGGTTTAATATGTTCATTAGTATAAAAAGGTCTTGGTAAGTTCATTAGGTCTTACTCAAGTTTATCCCAAGCTTAGAGCACATTTTGGCTCTTATTGACTTTAAAGAAAGTATTTGTGTTTCCTTTTGTTTAAATTTGTTTACCAAGGTTTCTAGACTCTTTTTAGTCTTAATAAATCATCATTTTTAATGTCTAAACCAACATACCAAGGTTTGGGGTATTTCAATCTACCCCCTTAAAAGAACTTTGTCCCCAAAGTTCATACTTCCCACATATCTTACTATTAGAACACGGAAACATCTCATAACACCACACTTCCAAAACATCATTACCAACCTTTCCATCATTCTTACCACAACACAAGGACTCACAAACCACACAATACCACAACGGACTCGAGGTCCAAACCAATAATACCACAACCGGACTCGAGTTCCAAACCACATAATACCATTCAGACACAACGGTCTGTAACATAACATCGACAATGTATACATATACATACATGTCGTATACAACCATAACCGAAACGGCTCTACTACCCCCTTAAAAGGGGTACGCCCCGTACCCTATACATATGAACACTAAGAAGCAAACAATGACGGGTGCTTCGCCTTCATCTTTTCTTCCAGCTCCCAAGTGGCCTCCTCAACGTCCTGGTTAGACCAGAGGACCTTCACCAGTCTCACGGACTTATGGCGAGTGTCTCGAGTCTTAGTATCCAGAATCCGTACCGGAGTCTCCACTGATCGCATGGTTGGCTCTAAAGTTAGCCTTTCCGGCTGAAGCACATGAGACGGATGAGACATATACTTCTTCAACTGGGACACATGAAATACATCATGTACCTTGCCCAGCTGCGGCGGGTAAATCAAGTCTATAGCTACCGGGCCGGGCCGATCCGCTCCGTCACAACACAAGGACCTACATATTTCGGGCTCAACTTGCCCTTCTGGCCAAAACGAAATACTCCTCCCTTCATGGGGGATACTCTCAAAATACCTGATCGCCCACGGCGAACTCCAAGTCACGTCGGCGCACATCTGCGTACGACTCTGTCTATCCTGAGCTGCTTTCATATTAGCCCTGATCTGGCGACTTCTGCCTGAACTTGCTCAAGATACTCTGGTCCTATAATGACCGTCTCACTCGACTCATCCAGCATAAAGGCGTGCGGCATGGTCTACCGTACAATGCCTGGAAGGGAGACATCTTGATCGATGCATGATAACTGTTGTTGTAACTAAACTCGATCAGATGTAACTTATCAATCCAGCTGGTCTGAAAGTCAAGTGCACATGCACGTAGCATATCCTCAAGTGTTTGTATGGTGCGCTCACTCTGACCATCTGTCTGTGGGTGAACGTTGTGCTCAATTTCAGTTCAGTACCAAGTGCCTCTCGTGTAGACTTCCAATATCTGGATAGGAATCTGGTATCTCTGTCGGATACAATCGTCTTGGTACACCATGTCTTACAATCTCTTTATCGAATAATTCTGCCAACCTTGCCACTTTCCAGGTGTCCTTCATCGGAATGAATCGAGACACCTTGGTCAGTCGGTCTACCACAACCCAAATCATATTTAGACCTCCCCTTGTAGGCGGAAGCCCTACCACGAAGTCCATAGATATGTCATGGAACTTCCACTCCGGCACTGGCATTGGCTGCACCATACCACCAGGCCGTCGGTGCTCAAACTTGACCTTCTGACAAGTGAGACACCTCCAACATAGTCATTCACATCCTTTTTCATTCCAGCCCACCAGAAGTATCTTTTCATACCTTTAACATCTTTGAAGCTCCGGGGTGAATCGAAGTAGTAGAACAATGGGATTCATTTAGTATGCGCTTTTTCAACTCAGCGCTACTCCGGGTATACACAATCTGCCATTAAGCCTAATCAGGTCATCATCGTGGAGTCTGAAGTCGTACTTCTGACCCTCGAATGTGCCATCAATAAGCTTCTGTCTAATCTCCATCATGTACTGATCCGTCATCTGAGCACTCCGCACCTCTTCAACCAAGCCAAGCCAGTATGAGAGACTAGCGAATGGAGAGAGTGTGCTCGGCGACTCAATGCGTCAGCTACCACATTTTGCCTTACCCTCCTTGTACTGTAAATCTATGTCATAATCACTCAGAAATTCAACCCACCTTCTTTGCCTCATGTTCAACTCCTTCTGAGTGAACAAGTACTTTAAACTCTTGTGGTCAGAATAGATCGTCACACTTACCCCATACAAGTGATGTCGCCATATCTTCAGTGCGAAGACAATGGCCCCCCAATTCTAAGTCGTGGAGGGTAGTTCTCCTCATGCTTCTTCAGCTGTCGGGAGGCGTAAGCCACGACCTTCCCGTGTTGCATCAACACACAACCCATACCCCTGCCTGATGCGTCGCAATAGACCTCAAAACCATCTGGACCGTCTGGTAATGTCAGAACCGGTGCAGATGTCAGAGCATCCTTGAGACTCGTGAAAGCTCTCTCACAGTCGACTGTCCACTCGAATGGTGCATCCTTTTTCATCAGGAAGTCATCGCTTCGAGACACTGGAGAAGTCCTTCACAAATCTCCTATAGTAACCTGCCAGACCGAGGAAGCTCCTGATGTCGGTGACTGTCTTCGGCCTAGGCCAGGTGCGCACTGCATCTATCTTTGCCGGATCAACAGCGATCCCGGCCTCAGAAATCACATGTCCAAGGAATGATACTTGGTTCAACCAAAATTCACACTTGGAAATTTAGCATACAGCTGATTCTTTCTCAACGTTGCAATACATCTCTCAGGTGGCTTTCATGCTCACCTCTCGATTTCGAATACACAGTATGTCATCGATGAAGACTACCACTGATTTGTCCAACTGATCTTGGAACAAACGGTTCATTAAGTCCATGAACTTTGCTGGTGCATTTGACAAGCCAAACGGCATAACTGTGAACTCATAATGCCCATACCTAGTTCTGAAAGCTTGTCTTTTCGATATCACTGTCACGGATGGCAATCTGGTGATATCCGGAACGTAGGTCTATCTTGGAGAATACTGATGCTCCCCTAAGCTGATCAAATAGATCGTCGATGCGTGGTAAGGGGTAACGGTTCTTCACCGTAACAGCATTCAGCTCCCGATAATCAATACATAGGCGGAGGCTACCGTCCTTCTTCTTCACGAAGAGGACCGGCGCTCCCCATGGTGACACTAGGGCGGATAAGCCCTTGTCGAGTAGGTCTCTCAGCTGCTCCTTGAGCTCTGTCATCTCTGCTGGAGCCATACGATAAGGTTGCTTTCGCAATGGGTCCGGTGCCCGGAACTAGATCAATCTCAAACTCAACCTCTCGTGCTGGCGGCATGCCCGGCAGTTCCTTAGGAAATACATCAGGAAACTCCGACACTACCGGCACATCTGGGCTAAACTCAGGGTCTCTCTCTATGTCCTGGACATAGCAGAGGTATACATCATTTCCCCGTCGCAACTCATGATACATGGCCATGGCGGTGATGATCTGTGTCGAAGGCTCCCTGGGCCTCTGGCGGTAAGATATAGTAACCCCAGATGGACTCCTAAGAAGCAGTCGATGCTCGGCACATAGGATTCTACCCTTGTACCGCTCCAACCAGTTCATCCCGACAATCACATCAAAACCCAGTCCGTCGAACTCTATCAAGTCGATCGGAAACTCCTCATCCATGATTCGAACACAGCATCTCGGTAGTAGCGGGTACATCTGATCCGCTCTTTCGACGGGAGAGTGACCACGAAGTCTGGCATCTCTTCACCATCTAACCCCAGCCTCTTCGCAAATGATAGCGAAATGAATGTGTGTGAGGCTCCAGAGTCGAACAAGATCGATGCATCCACGCCATTCACTGGAAAGGTACCGGTGAGGATCGTGCCGCTCTTGCCGGCTTCTGCCTTATTGCAGACACTCACTCAGTGTACCTCCCGTTCCGATGCACAGCCTAATTCATTGGCAAACTAATAAGTATTGGGTAACAACACGGTTGACATGATTCAAACAACTCCACTTTATTCATTAACACACTCTTTTTACAACATTCATTGGCTTATACTGTCGCCATGATATACTTACAATATCCTTAATACATACTGGTTTACCACATAATTTACAAGGTTTAAAACTGCCTGAAGGTCAAATTCAAACGTCGGGTTTCATGTGTGTGGCATTGATCACTGCCGACGGTGCGGTATTCAGTTTGATCTTTCTGATGCCATGGTATAGCATCCTTGACTGCCCACCCATGATTAGTACATCTCCCGATTTCAGCAGTAGCTTCTTTGCGAGATCAGCACGCTTCTGCTCGCCATATACAAGACTGCGGTATCACCAATGGACCAAGACACCACGGGTACTCCCTTACTTAGAGACTCGGGTGACTCGTCCTTGTCTTGGTGCATACCTAACCGTCCACCTTTCTGGTAGAAGTTCACAATGCATAGATCTGCTTTCACACTTGGAATTGATTCCGTTTCAACTTGCTGAGCAATTCCCACGGCATGGTTAACGACCGCATGGAACTCCTCTGGTATACTTGCTACTGTTGCTCATCTTCAGTCGTACTTCTTGATATGACTTGGTGTAAGGGTTCCAGTCCTTACCCATGCACATCATCTTCAATTGCATCCTTGCTCCGTTCGGGTATTCGGGTGTGTAGAACCCTCCTGGTTTTGCTCCGAGTTCATCGCATCGTCTGATGATATGGATTGTGCTTCCGGTGTCAGGTATCCATTTAAAAGTATCATACCTGGCTGGATACCTGACATTGCTCCCATGGAAAGTCGGTGATGTTGATGGCGGTTTCTTCAGGGTTTGGTGTGGGCGGGATTGGATAGCAGATATTGAAGGTTCCTAAGTTTCAAATTGCCTAATTTTAGTGTTTTCCTCATTATATTCTAACTCTTTACTTATATGTTTATACCCTTACCTTGCTAACACTCATGCATGAAATGCGGTAAGCAATCACTTTTTTCATTTATCAGTTTAGGCGGTACCTGGTCTCGAAGAGGATCCTGGTGCCTCAGACCGGTCCACCACATTCAGGGTGGCCTTGCCGGACCCCGTAGCCTTCCCTTCTGGGATTCAGTGTACTTCTTGTCAGAAGTCTGCTGAGTAATCGCCTTCGGGCCTTCAGTGGTCGTGGTAGTATTACCCTTCCACTGCCCTTTTGGCTTGTAGTTCCTGCTGTTGGGGTTCGTCCAACACTCAAACTCACGGTGCCCCATCTTCTGGCAGTGGCGGCACCTCACATCATTCCCCTTGCAGTCTTTGCCGGGGTGGTCTCCATTGCACCACTTACAGTAAAAGTGGCGCTCCGTCCGTCCCGAACCCGCGCTAGCTGCTATAACAACACACAATCAATACTCATTTTCCATCTTAACAACACCACCCTCAACTAGATACACATGGTTAAGTAATTACCCTTAGGCGGGTAGAGAGCGTAGAGGCTTCGCCGCATACGCGTACGTGAGCTTCAGTGGCTCATCAGCTGTGGTGGTCTGGGCTTGGCCCTTGTCACCCTGGTACTGGCCCTTCTGGGGCTGAGGGTAGGGTTTCTTCTTCTTCTCCTCCCCCATACCCTTGCTGATTCTGCCCTCGTTGGTGGCCTTGCGCTTGTGCGCATTCTCCTCGTCCCTCAGACGGACGGTAATTTCAACCTTAGCAGCGGCATGATAGCACTCCTGTATTTTAGGATGTCAGTCATGCCCCGCAAAACAACTTACCAACTCACATTAACATTCACTCATGGTATAAATGGATTCACAACAAGGTACTCTAATTACCTGCAAGGTGGTATACTCAGCTGGCCCCATCCCATAGCGGAGACGGTGGCTTAGTCCATTGTAGAACCGGTTCACCACACCCGGTTCGAATACCCAAGGTCTGGTAACAGGTGGATAAGGCCGGTGAATGCTGTGTAGTAGTCATCAACCGACATCTTATCTCCCTGCCTCAGACTATCCAGCTCGAGGCGCTTGGCCTCCTGCACATGTACCGGGTAGTACTTGGCTCGCAGTAGAGCCGTGTACTCCCTCCAACCAAAGTCAGGATCAGCCATCCTGTCCTCCTTCACCAACTTCCACCAACTCTGCGCCGTACCCTTCAGTAGTAGGCGGCAAGACGGACCTTAGCTTCAGCAGGTACTGCCAAGGTCTCGTAGGCGGTCTCCAGTTCGGAGATGTACGCCTCCAGCTTTCGAGGATCAGTCTCCCCATTGAATGATGGCGGTCTAAGATCAGCCAACGCCTTGACCCAATTGGTCTCTTGTGGCGGTGGTGGTGGTGGCTGAACTCCGGGCTGTTGCCCTTGCTGAATAGCAGCAACCAGATCGGGTACCAACTGGGCTACGGCGGCTGCAACTGCCTCAGCCATAGTCTGTGCCGCCGTATCATCGCCCTGGTTACCCAAATCTCTAGTACCGCGCCCGCGGCCTCTCCCTCGTGGTCTACCTGCCATCTGAATTTATATGAACATTTCATTAGCATTATGCTTGCACACTTTCGGTCCTTATGGTTATAGCATCTTCCCGACAACCAGGTAATTCCACACTTAGTTAGTGGTTAACCTTTCCAAATCTGTTCACTTAGGTAACTGTAGTTAGATTTCCTAACTCGGTATATCCCTAAGCTCGGTATTCTAGTCATCAGAGCGATACTTCGCTCTGATACCACTTTTTGTAACACCCCTACAACGCCCCTATCATCTACCGAAAACGCAGCGGAAATAACCAACCAAACAATAACTATTCGCTTCGGTGTTACAACGCCGTTAACCACCCACGTGGTTAACTAGGCAGAATAAATACAAGTGTATCGGTCTGATGATCAGACTCCCGAGCATAGTAACTAACATCCATATATAAACATAACCAACCATACCGAGTATTTAATTTACAACACATCTCCAATCCATAATCATCCACACTGTATAACAACGGTATCAAAATGTAACGCCTCGGAGCACAGGCGCATCCCGGGCTCAACACCTACTTATCCAAAAGTATTCAACAACCTAGGACCTAGAGCCACTCTGCCTCTTCGATCCTCATCCTGCAATAAAAATATGGAGCCCCCGAGGGGTCAGCACCTTTGCTGGTATGGCTAACGCGCAGCCCATCGACTACCGGATACGCGCAACCAATTGTCATAATAACATGGCATTCATTTTAGAACATCCAACATTATATATATACATATACCATAGCATAGCAAGGAAGTTGCATAGCATCACAACATCAATACATAACACCATAAACTCGGTCCTCACAAGGAACCTTCCACCATAGTTAGTATACCATGAGAGCCTAGGGATTTTACCAATCCCATGTTAAGCTCGTTACCATCCTCGTTACCGTCCGTTATATAGAACGGTTAACTTATACCAAAGGTGTGTCGGATATAGTAATCCCAAGCACACCGAAATAACATACGTATGCCCTATGGCCGACGTGAGTCAGTAACTAGCTTTGGATAAGCTAAGGGAAGGTAGAAACCAAATTGGAATACCACCTATACATACACCAAGAGAGCCGAACCGGATATGATATCGACCCCCATCCATCACACGCGTGGCCGGAACAACCGGACTCCTCACTCCCCCGGTTAGCACTTGTTAGTGATCACACAATATTTTGTTAAGTCACATACAAGCAACATTTAGGTCTTGTTAGACACACCAAGGGAAAGGAGTCATAATACACTACATCATAATATATAACAACTGTAAGCTCTTTTCATGCCTTAATCTTATAAGGTCGTAAACACTCGAAAAAACAATCAACACCCAAGCCGTTGTAAACCGTTAGGCAACAGACTGCAAGAAAACCATACCTTGTCCTTGCCTTGACTGGTCTCCACCTTGAGAGATTCCTAACACATTTAGTAACGTCGGTTAATTAACGCACTAGTCCACTGTCACATTAGCTACTTCACATTTCTAGTTATCACATTTCACATTTTGTTTCAAACTTCCCATCTTTTAAAATGTCATTATAACATTCCTAACATGTCTTATGTAACCTTATAATGTCATTCCTACTTATCCCCATCATTAGATATCATTTAAATACCTAAAACCCAAAGTTTTATGGTGGGTCCGGGACTTGGTCCCTAGCTTAGGTCCCGGACCACATGCTAAACAGCTCTCGGGGGTAATTCAGGGGGTGGTCCGGGTCCTTGTACAAGACCCAAGTCCCGGACCACATTGCTATGTGACCCTCGGCCTATTTTACACCCCTGGTCCGGGACTTTAACCAGCACCTAGGTCCCGACCAAACCTACAAATTGATAAAATGTCACTTTTCAAATTTTGTTACCTTAGTTCTCCACCTCCATTAATTGTATAACTTTACCAAGTGTTCCTAGATATATTCTAATGTCTAGATATCATCTTAAACACACCTAAATCCATGTTTCACTTGTTACTCATTTTTTCTTATAAATTCCTAACACTTACAACACTTTACATTAGGTTTCTAAATGATATTTCTTACCTAGAAAACTACTATCCCAAATGCTTTCTCCTCATCCTAACATCATCTCTTAAGCACCATTCCTTACCAACCTAAACCCTAGAGTTGATGTCTAAGTCCTTCTTGTCTACCTAGACACCTTAAGACATTATTTCCTCTCTTAATAAACACTTAGTCATTTTCTAACACTTCTAATTCCTCAACCTTACTTAACACCTAGAACTCCTTGAGTATTTCCTAAATTTTGACATGGTTTCTCCTAGAACATTACTAACCAAAACACATTGTTTTCCCTCATTAATCACACAAGAACACCTAAATCACCAAGAACACTCTCATACACAACTTCACCAAATTTACACCACATTACAATATAGTGCATAATTTAAATTGCATGGCACTTAGGCCCTTAAAATGCATGGCTCTTAGGCCCTTAAAGTGCATGGCTCTTAGGCCCTTAAAGTGCTTAAACCATAAACACTGAATTTCCACAATATATATGCCTTTAACCTGCAAATACACTCAACACACACATATTCCCTTTACTAGTCTCTTGAGAACTCTTTACTAAGTCATTCACCATTTGCTCTTTAGGTAGTTTAAATAAGCATTTATAAGCTCATTTCTCCTAGGCATTAAACAACTTTAAGTTAGTAGATTTACCTCTTTTTCCAAAACACTTCCTCCTTGATTCCTTACAAAACCGTATGTATTTTGATTCTTGTCAAGTTCTAGACAATATACAAACTCATAATGAGAAATCAAGCTATAGGCTTCATCTCATTGTAAACCCTAATTTGACATTGTTTCAAAAACATAATGTAGTTGTTTTACCTTGATCTTTGAAGAGAGTTTGAATATAACAAGAGAGGACTCCACCTAGTCCATGAAGAGTTGAAATGAAGCTAGAACAAAGACACACAATGAGCTATATCAATGTGTATTTTCGGACATGACAAAAACAAGGAGGAAACTTGATTTTTTTTTGAGATTCCTTACCTAGAAGCAAAGGAGAGTAAAATATATGTAGAAATCCAAGCTCAAGCTCCTTCAATGGTGGAACACCTTGGCACCGAAATGGAGCTCTTGGAGTTTTGAGAAGATATGAATGAAGAGCTTGATGAGAGGAAGAGATTGGTGGTCTTTGTTTTTATTTGGACAAGTGAGCTAGTTTAACAAGTGGTCAAAGTTGGAGCTTCCATGGTGATAGTGGTATTACCGAGAGAGAACAAGGAAGAAAGAAGAAAGAGGTGTGTTTGCAAACCGTGGGAATGAAGGAAAGAAATGAGAATGAAGATAGAACTTGCTTTTAGGAGATATTATGTTTATAAGTAAAAAGTAAGTTTACTTAGTTTTCTTTACTTACTTTATAATACAACTAGAGAGTGGTGAGTCACACACTTATAAAAACCGGCCCCTTTATTAGTATGAGGGTGTTTTAGTCTTTGTTTGTCAATTTAATTACTTAATACAACATATGTTACAAACTAGCTTATAAAAGTACTATTCACCTAAACAAGGCACTTAGAAGTGAAATTTTGATTTCCCATTAATATAGCCACCCAAATGTGATACTATATAGTACACATATATATTTAAGAGTAATGATGGACATTTAGCCATTCAAACTCATTTACAAGACAATTTTTCAAAAATGTGCTTTAAGACTTCTTAAAGCACATTTTGTGTTTTAAAACTTGTTTTCAAGCTTGGTTTTCTTGGGTAATTGGTTTAATATGTTCATTATATATAAATGAGGTCTTGGTAAGTTCATTAGGTCTTACTCAAGTTTATCCCAAGCTTAGAGCACATTTTGGCTCTTATTGACTTAAAGCATATTTGTGTTTCCTTTTTTAAATTTGTTTACCAAGGTTTCTAAGACTCTTTTAGTCTTAATAAATCATGTTTTAGTTAATACCAACATACCAAGGTTTGGGGTATTTCAGTATGGGTATACAAGGTCTCTATTATAAGATAATACAAGGGGAAACCCTAATTACATAAGATGTGAAGTCCACTATATGTATATCTATTTATAACAGGGTCAAATTTTAACCAAAATCCATATTTTACGTGTAGATTTTAGGTCATATTTTGGGTTTGTGTCAGGATTGACACCTCTAGTGTTGGTTAGTGCTGACTAAGGCTCCGGTCCGGTTCCACCAGTTCTGAAGAAAAGGATTTAGATTCGGAACCGGTCCATTTCTGGTTCCTAGGGGGTGTAGTTGGCTTCAAATTTAGATAAAAAACCAGTTCCGGATGGTTCTTGACCGATTTCGGTTTTGGTTCCGATACCAGTTCCAGATCATTCCGATATTGGTCCGATTTGTGACTTATTTTTGTGTCCGACCAGCCCACAATGAAGTGGGTTCCCTGGGTTGGTTGAAGACAGAAAGCTTCAATTTGAGGCGGTTACATGACTATAGGTTCTGTTTCGACTGGCCTAAGGGGCCGCCCCATTGTCAGAGTCGGTCAGGTTAATTTTATAACGTTATGGACTAACCCACTTAGGGCGGTCATTCTAGGGAGGTCGGGTCCAATTTCTTTCCGTTTTAGCTACGATTTGAGATCTATTTGTGCCCATATACTGCTATATTTGTCCACTTTGCTTTTAGCTAGGCTATTTCTCAAGTTTAAACAATAAATGTGTAAGAAATACTTAGAATTTCTGATGAAAATTCTATTGAATAACAAAGTCATTATCTTATATGATATAATTCATTGCCCCGTTAAAAACCTAAGTAGGTTAAAACCCATGGGAAAGCTTTAATAAGGAAAAGAATACAACTACTAAGAGGTTACATGACTACAAGTTCTAAAAAGATTACACGGAAAGAACATGAATACTGCTACATTCTAAAAGATTACAAGATAGAAATCCTAAGTGGTTTCTTCTACATTCATCTCAAACAATCATCATGTTGCCCTTCATACTGTTGTGCTCGCGCTTGGGATCGCAACCAGCTAAGTCTCAATCATACTTCTCAACACAGACCTTGATTTAGTCTGGCGCAAGGCTTGATCTCTTTCATCCAATACTCATTTGCCTGCACTAAACCTGACGCGAAAGTGGTGAATAATTAAGTATGTAAACCGTTTAGGTCATCATATCGTTAATGAACCCCATCAATCCCTCTTACATGCTTGTTCACGTGAAAAACTTAAAAATAGATATGCATTCATTATGACGAGATGCATATTAGTTCATAAACCAATGAAAAGGCATTGGTTGAAGAATCATAACTCTTTAAAACATTGCACACATTCATAGCAGTAGTCCAAAAACTCATAAGTCATTAAATCATCACCCGATTAAACAACCATAGTGTTATAAATATGAGATAAAATGGGCTGATGTTTCTTAGTTTTGATCAACAAATCACAAGTGGAGTTTCTTCTAGTGGGGATATCAGGAAGAAAATGACAAGCACGTGAATTGCCTTGCTCACACAATTTTCTATATTCTTGTTTAATAGGATGTGATTTCCTAATTTTTTTCTCATAACAAGCCTACGTGGTTCTATTTGCGTAACCTTCTCTTCAACACACAAATTTAAATTGGAGTACAACATCGAACACGTACGAATCTTCGTCATGCAAGAGTTTGAGTGTCGGATCTGATTTTAACCATGTTGTGTACCTAGTGTTGTTTGAAGTATTATCTAAAGATATGGATAACAAATTTTTTGACATATTCCATTCAAATAATATTTCAATCACTTTTTTCATAAATGTTATGGCCGGTATGCACATCATCAAAATGTCAAAAGAAATAAGATGCTTTTGGAGCGTCTAAAAACAGTCAATCCAATGAAGTGTAACATAAATAAATGTCACATTAGTTTTAAACGTCCACATATCACTAGTCAAGCTAGCACTACCATCAAGTGTTATCTACCGTTTTCATTAGTTTTTTTTAGTACAACAGGTTGTGCAAAAGCTCTACTTTTAAGTGTGTTCCTAGGCACTTTCATAAATTGTGGTTGTAATGTGGTGCAAACAAAATTTTAGAGCTTTCTCTCCAAAATTAAAAGGGCATTTCTTTAGCAAGCATAAACCTAGTCATGCCATCTATCATTCTTTCTTTACATATCCAAAAAAATCTTGATTGGGTTATCGTTTGGTAAACTCGGTAAGCAGAGTTTGGCCGCTATTCCTTTCCGTTGTGGTATCCTTGAAGATGTGGCACGTCTTCAAGTGCTTCGCAAAGGATCTGGTTCTGGTGCCCAATGCCATGCGAGTCCTCTATTGGAATATTGCTTGTATGTTTCGGCCTTCTAGGATCTTCTTTCTTTGTGAAGTATGGCCACACCCAAGAAGTTGGTTTCTTTCTACTTGCTTGCATGTCGGCATTATCATCTTGATCATCTTTTTATTTATCACGATTGTGAGTGTCGGATTGTGGTGTAGAGGATGTACCTATAATTGGAAAAAATTTATTTTAGACTATAATTAAGAATGTAATTAAAATTGAATTATGTACAAAATAAATTGTAACTAATATTAAAACTTACCAATGGGGCCATTAATGGTGGTGTTGCCCTATTGTAAGTATATTAATGTTGAGAAGTTGTATAATTTCCGCCTTGCGGGATGATGAAGATGAAATTTGTTGTTGTTAATGATCCCAGAATTGCATCTCTTTGAGTTGGTATTGATTATTAACTTGTAAATGTAGATCGATTGCGAGGTTGGAAGAAAGGTTTCCATGCATCGTTAATGTGTGAAATAATCTTTTTTAGTAGCTAAAATGTTTAATAGTCCTATTGCACAAGTATATAGTAGTAACAAGAAAGTGGAAGAGTTAGATGAGTTATGTGGTGAGAATGGTGATCAAATTGGGTATTCATAGTGATTTTGGTCATATGGCCGTTTCCGTTTTCTAGCCGTTTGAAGAGGTTAGACAAAAAAAAGTTGTTGGAGCCTTGGTTCTGATTCCAGTTCCAGTTCCAATGGTTATATTGCCAAAAAAGCGTGCCCCATGCGAGTCAAAGAAACATCATTTTTCCACTTGACCAATGGTCTTTTTGACCGGTTCCACCTGTTATGGTTTCGGTTTCAACAGTAACTTATTCACATGTGGTTTCAGCAATTCCGATTCCAAGCGGTTCCAAAGCAGTTTCGGTTTCCAGTTTTGGGTCGGTCCCGAATCTCCAAGGGTTATTCGGATTTTCTTCAGTAGCTAGTGGTTCTGGCTCCAAACCGGATCCTAAACGGTTCCAGTTTTGACCAGTTCCAGTTCAGTCTCAATGGTTCCTACTAGAACTGGTCATGGCGGCCACCATTATTTCGGTTGAATTTTAGGTTAGATTAACCTGTGAATTTTTAGGATGTGTCAAATTCTAAAAGGTCTATCAATAACCAAAGTTGTACCAACATTTGATTCATTTGCGTCTAGACATCAAGAAGATCATTCCTCATCACTGGATAGTGTTAATTTCTGACGAGTGATCCTAATTTAAAATCTTCAAACTTTTAAGCCAACAACAGTGTTTTTGCAATGAGTTGGCAGCGCCATGGGTCAGCATATGCGCAAACTTAACAAATCTTACAAGAAAGGAGATTAGGGAATGTACAGAATCCTTTTGCGCACCATGAATAGAAAGAAGGTGGTATACAAGTGTTAGGGAAACTCAAGTGATTGTTTGACAAATATTAAGCATTTATGTAATTATTCTTAGTCCTAACCCTATTACTGTGCCTCATTCCCTATATAATATTGTCACTTAGCTAAGTCTAGCATTGGTAGTTAAATCAAAACAAATTCTATTCTCTATAAGAGCAGAGTTAGTACTATGCTAACTTAACTCGTTTTGTTCATGCATATAAAATATATGAAGTTCTAATTCCCTCATGTAACGAGGACTGAGAAGCTCTCAAGGAGAGGGGACACAACTATTTCATCTCTTTTTTTTCCTCTCTCAACTCCTTTCTTCAACTTCATCCTCCAAATTCTCTTGAATCCTCCTCAAATAATTTGGTATTTACTACCAAAGCATAGATTTCGTCAAGAGCTTCAAGTTTAGCACAATATTTTATGCTTTCAATGTAAAGTTAAAAGTGGGTCTACCTTGCTTCCAACCTTGCTCCACTCCCTCACCACCACCATCGCCATCCCGTTTTATCCTCACTTCACCACCATCATCGTCGTCCCACCTCATCCCGCTTCACCACCGTCTACCACTTCTCAGATCCGACTTCTCAGATCCAGTTTGTCTGACTTGCTCTATCTAGATCTGGTGCAGATCCAAGTTGGGTTGTCCAAGATCTAACCCTTTCTGATTTTCTTTTTTTGCTAATAAGGATGAACTATCATCCATCGTGAATTTTCCCATTTTGCATGCTTTATCTTTTTCCTTTAAAAATAAGTGGAGGAGGAACAGCTTCTCCTCGCATGTAAGAATAATTTTTAGTTCTCTAAACTTTTGGAAATCCTTTTTGCTGACATCTTAAGCGCAGTTGAAGGAGTCAACATTGATATCTCCTGCCTCTGGTGGTGTCTTTCCCGATGTTATTATCCTCTCTTTGCACTCCTATTACATTGGATAGGGCTGACCTCAGTTGTTCGCCCCCTTCGGGTTGGTTGTTACAGTCCTACTTTGGTTATGGGTTAGGAGATCTCATATTGATTCTCCTTACATCGTTGTACCCTGTTAGGATGGATGTCATAGGATGCTTCCAGTATTGTCTATACTTGATGTTTCTACCTGTAACTTTTATTTCCTTGTGGTTCTTAATTCATGGTCTATTAGGCATGTAATCTCTTATGTTTAGTCTAACAGTCTTATTTTGCAAGAAAAAAATATACGAACCTCTCAACTACTCTTACTTTAATATGGCATCAATCAAAGTAGGCGATCTAAAAATATATTCCATTTATTTTCTTCTCCCTTGTAATATTTGCTATGTCCAATGACAATGATTTTGGCGTTACCAATGACAAAAGGCAACCCTAGCTGGTCATCTATCACAAACATGAAGAATGAGGCCTCTAAAGGTCGATTGTAGTGTCCCTCAATATATGTAGTTTAGCCCATAGAGCTTTGTAAGGGCCTAATAGTCTACATACATACCAAAGCTCTCTGCTCACTAGAATTCAACCGGTTAATATATGACAACAATGTGAAACTATCATATTTAAAATGGTCAGCTTATTTAGCTCTACTGGTGTACCTAAGTGGCTATTGCTTGAGCATAATGGCATATTTGATCAGTAATAAACTTCATGTAAGAGAATATATTTAGTGTATTTAAAAAGTTATTTCTTTCTTTATTTATATATATTTTAGAGTTTAGACTATATTTATTTTTGGTTGATATGCATATATGTGTTTACAGAATCTCAAGGTCTTTTTGTGATATGATATTTTTTTACCTGTTCATCATCTAATTCACCTGCACCATACGGATAAAGTTAAATGGATACATCTGAGGAACAAAAAACTCACTTGATGCCCAGCTGATCCAAGCAATTGACATCCTGAATGACATAAACATATAATGAATAACCATTAATTCAAATTCTTTCTTTTTTGAAGTAAATGCACTAGGTTTTTATATTATATTAAAAAGGTTGCATGCAAGGTGACACATGTACAAAATATACTACCCACATCCAATATGTGTCCAAAAAGCAAAGAAACTTGCATGATAAGCCTTCATTTTCACCGTGAGCACCTCCATAGCCTACATCGGCACCACCGCCACCATCGCCGCCATCCGTGGCTTTACCTATGTTGTGCATCCAAACTCTACCAGTAACATCAGTTGGCAATCAAAACCGAGTGGCATTCATCGGCTCCATTGAGCAGGGATTAGACAGTTAAGATCATGAAGTAACACAAGTGGGGGAGAACCTTACCCAAACTATACCCAAAATTCACCAAACCCAAAAACAAAACAAGCTGGATAAACTAAAAAACACTCTCACTAGAGAGGAAACTAGAACTAAAGAAGAAAGACAAAGCAAAATAATAGCTAATCCATAGTAGTAAGACTGCTAAGCAAAAGAGAAGAGAAGAAAACAGTAGGAAGAAGGATGAAGGATAAGAAGAAAATGAGGGGGGAAAGAGGAGGAGAGAAGAGAGATAAGAGAGCGTTTACTCTCTCAAGGACTACACTGTGAGAATAGTTACTGCAACATCAAAGTTAAGACAAAGAGAACTCATTTATTCAAATTCTTTTTTGCCTAATTGTGGCCAAGTTGAGATGGATCAACCTTACAGTTGTGGATGTTGGTGGTTTTTTATCAATAACTCTGTGTAACATACTATGTCTGAGTTACAAACCCAGTAATCAGAAGTCAGAGAGAAGTGAAGAATGAAGATTACCTTAAGGAGAATCTTTGCTGAAGTAATTTTAGGGAGGTTTTTATTCTGAGCATTAACAAATATAAAAGTTGTTTAGATTTTATTTCTTATGCTTTAAAACAGTTTTTATCTTTAGGTGAATATCTTAGTTTGAGATAAATTACATCATCTATATAAGTAATATTGCTTGTTGAAGCAACTTACGTTTTGTGAGAGAGAAAGAGACAGCGAATGAGAAGTTATCTCGTGAGAGTTTTGTAGCTTCTCCTATTGAAGGACTGTCTAGGATAGTCACGTGTTTCCACTTGGAGAGCCTGTTCTCCAAGTGATTTATTATGTCATGCTTGATACGTGTTAATGAAAGTGAGAATTCACGAGTATTAAAGAGTTTAAACTAAAGTTAAAGTCTTTCAGTTTGTTTAGTTCATAATCAGTCTGTTACTCACTAGTCAATTCATCTTGAGTAACAACCTTACGAAGAACCTTCATTGTAAGAACCTACAATTGGTATCAGAGCAAGGTTCCCTTTTTTAAAACATCAGAAGAGAAATCTTCCAAGGGTGGTCAACATGGGTTCTTACAACGTCAAGCACCATAGCTTACAAAGTTCAATTACGCTTGTTGGAGTGAACATATTGGACACCAATTGATGTCGATAGACTATGATCTATGGACTGTTGTTACAGAGGGCGATCTTGTTCCAAAATCACAAAAGGAGGCATCTCCAAGCCAAAGGAGAAGAAGGACTGGAACGACAGTGATAAGAAGTTACTCAGCAAGAACAAGCAGGCTTTGAGAGTCATAGTGTCTTCACTTTCGGGGGGAGACCAACAGAAGGTGCTGGGTTGTAACACCCCAACCGCTAAACTCGTCATTACCTCTTAAACTGTCATAAATTACAATTAAACTCGCAGTGGAAATCTAATTACAACGGAGGGTGATATAATGCCGTTAGCCACCCACATGGCTAACCAGGCCTACTCAATTACACTTACAGCATCGGTCTGATGGACCAGAATAACCGAGTACTCAATAAAATGCATTACTCATTCATTTCTAACCAAGTCTCATATGATACAATTCTCCATTCAGTTCCATACTATACCGAGTCTACCATAAACGGATTCCGATACATATTCGGTCTTACACCTCATTCAAATGCATGAGTAAAATAAATTCTAACTACCCATGCTAACCACCGTCCCCGTCCTACTCTCGAACAGTATCATCTTCAGTGTACCTGAAAATAAAAATGATGCCCCTAGGGGCTCAGCATAACGCTGCATATGAAATTCGCATACCCCGCGTGCTAACCGGGGTACGCCGACTACTTTTGTCGAGAGCATGAGATTCATTTTAATTCAATCAACATGCAACATAGCAATACATTATATATGTATATTACACAAGGGATCAACATTCAACCATGGAATACAATTCCCTAACTAACACATCAAGTTGTTAGTTCGTAATAACTTACTCTCAGGCCTTGAGGGTTCTACCTCACTATGCCTTGGTTACTTATTCAATTTCTCACCCACTCTCTCGGGTTACTTATTCTTATTCTCGCCCACTCTCTTGGGTTACTTATTCTTTATCTCACCCACACTCTTGGGTTACTTATACTCAAGCTCTCGTAGTTCTCGAGACACTACGGGTCTCCTACGTACTTCACAAGCGTTTACTTTCCATACATACTTAAGCCAAACATATGTCTTTCGAGCATAGTCTTACTTCCCCGGTTTCGACCCTACTCTGGGTCTAGCATGGTGGGAAGGTTCAACTAGCTCCCAGAACTCTCTCTTAGTTCCTACTACTTTCACATAGGTCCGACTACTCTCGGACTTCTCACATTCCCATACACTCCTCTCTCGGAGTTATAATATAATTATGTATATTAGTCTAGAAGCATCACTCTCGATGTTTCTAATGATGTTGGGAACATTTCTCAAGTTTGGGTATTCTTAAGTTAAGGGGTTGCACCTAAACTTCCGTATACTTATACTTTCGGTTATTTTCTCATACGGGTCGAATCCTCATATAGGAGGTCGACCGTGTCTTAAGGGAGTTTGATGGTCCCTTACATCTCTTTTACTTTTCCCACAAGTTCACATTCTTGAACTCTCTTTAATCCCCTAGATGGGGGTTCATTTATCTTTCCACTTTTATTTACTTCGTGGATCGTTTCAATTTTGGTTTTCTAACCGTTACCGAGGTTTACTAAACCCGTACAACTCCCTCACATACTAGAGAGTTCATATGTTTGCGTTATTGTTCTTCTTTATTAATAGTTTGTGTGTTTGCACGTTCTCGTTATTTTACGAACGACCTGATCTACGAGTCTCTAGCCAATCGTTACTCATCTATGAGTCGGTCTATACACTAAGTTAGACCTCACCGGCATTCAAGTATGTTAGCTCATACAATATACAACCAGAAATACATAATCAAGCAATGGATCATTTTCATGCTTTAGTCTTGATTAAGCCGGCACACAAACACACAATCAACGTAACACGGTTAGCATACGGGGCATGAGAAAAATCATACCCACTAGTAGAAAAATGTTTTAATGACGGCGTTTAAACCACGGTTAAATGGAAAACCGTGGTTTAAATTTTATAAACCACGGTTTTAAAAGAAACCGTCGTTTAAGGTGCATACCAGAGCGCATATACCACGGTTTTTCCGGAACCGTCGTATATAGGTTAGTTATATACCACGGTTTTCAGGGCAATCGTGGTATAAGTACATGCCGAGTGAATATACCACTGTTTTGTCAAAACCGTCGTTTTTAGTCGTGGTCAAAAAACTTTAAATGACGGTTCGTTGTTAGAACCGTGGTATATAGTCTAAGCGGGAATTCAAATTTTCACCGAAAATTAACGCGGCTCTTTCTCTTCTCTTATATATATTTTTTCTCCTCACTCTTTTACAACCTACACTGTCGAACAAGGATGCTCTGCAACTCTTCTCCTTCTTCTTCTTCTTCTTCTACGCCTTTGTAATTTTTTCACCCACCGGCGAACATGCATGCTCTTCGCCATACTGGAAAACAAGGAACACATGT